>SNQJ01S0008309.1:182189-219513 GCA_010110895.2 Picea sitchensis | reverse complement strand
AACTCAAATTTAACATCAAGTTTTAACAATGGCATTTCATTCTTATTCTTATGAACATTTTTCTTTCCATTAGATTTAGAACTTGAACTTGAAGAAGAAGGAGAAGAAGGAGGTGATGATGGAGGTGAAGGAGGAATCTGAGGGTGATCCTCTTCCTCATCACTTTTTCCCTTTGAAGATTCACCCAAAATTGGTCTTTTATGTTCCAAGTAATCTTCATACAAAACTTTCACCATCTCCGACATAGCAAGGAATGTTTTCTGGAACTCTTTCTCATCCTGAGAAATCCCTTCTTCCGATGCCATCTTCTCGTTGTGAGAAGCTCTCTTTCTCAATCCAATTAATGGATTCTCTGCAACAAGCTCGCCTTCACCATGCTGTAGCTTTTCCCTGGTTAACATGCAAAACTCAAATCCAAACATCAACTAGCTCTGATACCACTTGATCCGTAGGATCTTTTAATGACTATGGTTGAGTTTTTTAATTGCATGTGTTAATTAACCATTTGAAAAGATTAATGAAAGAATGAGGAAAAGAGAGGAATTATGACATCCATATACACATATGCAGATCTGAAATGAAGTAATAAATAGCAAACCATAACACAAGAATTGATAAAGGAGTTCGGCACAACGTTACCTACGTCTCTGGACCTTTGTCTCTGTGGGGGAGGCTTCTTTATTTCTGTTCAAAAGCTCAAAAGTAAAATGCAGTAGTGCCAATTGGCTACAAGACTGATTTGGTCATGTTCTTCCAGATCTTTATAACCCAACAAAAGAAACGGCACGCAAAATGGATGACCGGAGCTCCCAGAAATGGCCCGCAAGCATCTGCTCCTCAATAGCTTCCCTGCATAAAAATGGATTTGGCTTGGCTTCCCTTCAGCATAACTCTGCTCTGACTGTCCTTCATGGCCTCAAACAGGCCTGGTTTTTATAGATCTGAAGTTGGTTATCCATCCCCAACATCCTCCCAAAATTTGGGCTCCAAAAATGCCCAATATCTCCCAAAAATGACCAAAATCCATTAATAACAGGCTAAAATCAAATAGAAAATCCAAACTATATAACAAAACCCATTTTTCATGAATATTTGGGTGTAGCCCCTAAGATTGCGCGCCCTTGGTCATATGGTGGACGACCATGTGGCCAGGCACTCCATCCGTTACACGCTAGCCCCCTGTCCGGCTGGCTTCTGGTCTTCGGGCATGTGGATAGAACCGCGGGCTAACAAACTTAACCCCCGTGCCCAAATTTGGTGGATAGAACCCGCCGTTTTGTTGGTGGTTATATGGTGGCACCAAAGTCCAAGGGCTAGGCCCTATCCCATTACTCTCACGCATATGGTAAGCCCCCCTGTCCGGGCTCCGTGGTTGCATAAACATAACGAACCATGGGCTGGGGCTAAGCCCCAGCCCTTTTCGCCTCCAACTTATCCTTTAAACCAACTTAAATATATTCTTTGTCATATAGTTAATAAGAACCAATCGAGGGTAGGTTGGCTAGCCCGGCCCTGCCAGTCCATATGTTGTGGGAGGTCGGGGGTTCGACTCCCGTGGATTCCAACCTATTTTGCATAAAATGGAGGGCCAACCACAGGGTGCCATGTGGCAGCCCATGACTGGGCCATGTGGAGCCTCTCCATTCATCGATAATGATGCCACTTGTTGAGAGTTGATTCGTCCACCTGCCTTCCACGTACCCTGCCACCTGTCACCGTACCTGCTCAGTCAGCCTGCTGATGTCATCCCTGCCATGTCAGCCTGTGCCACATGTCACCCTCTGACTGTTCCAACTGTACCTATCGTATGCCACATCACCTGCCATGTGTCATCACCAGAAGCTACCACGTCAGTTGTATGGATGTACGGCCTGTACAGTCAGCCTGCCACGTGGCACTGTACGGACTGTACAGTCACCCATTTTTTTGCCTATTTGGGTTTTCGGACAGAACGCGATATCTTTCGCATACAGAGCCTGTTTGATGAAGTAAATATATGGCTGGAATCAGGAAGATGAGACGAACGCAATGGCATTGGTTTTGTCGGATTCCGAGCACTTTCATTTTTTAGCCTTTTTGAGCCCTGTCAAGCTCCTGGATCTGATTTTGGATCATCAATCATGCATCAACTATAGATCGATCTATGATTCATCAATGATATACAACATAACCACCTCATCAACTACATGTTCCAATATGTAGCTCAACCACATGCCAAATGCATGCACCAAAACATCCAACAAATATCCCTTTAAAAATACATCATAAGATATATCAATGGAGCTCACATATGTACCAGCCATGTACCATAATAAATCTTCCTAAAAAACCATTCACTATAGAAAGTACTAAGCATCCAATAGTACTTCTACACATGTACCAGAATTGTGCCTCAATAGATCAATAATACACTTCTAGCTATCATCACATCAACAAGATCTGTTCCATAGACAACATGCCATAACTTCACTGAGAGAATACATAACCAACATCGTTCCTTAGCAGAAAAATGACTCAATCCACATTCTAGGGTTAGTACCATACATCCAAGATAGGAAGCAAGCATATTCTCCAACACTCAACCACATATTATCACAATACATGCATCAAACACATATAATCATGAAAACCTACAACAAACCATGTTAGACCCTACAAAACAAAGTTATACCATCAAACCATGTTGCAACTTATATGCATAGCCTTGTCTTCCAAGGCTTTTACCACATGTACGCGGCTTGTTCCATAGATAGCATGTGTATGTACGTGACCTTTATATAGGTCATCTCGCGTATGTACACGACTTCTCCCACAGGAGCCCATGTATGATTCAGAAAATCTCAAGCTTGAGCTTGCCTCATGGTTTCTATTTTGTTCAGTCTTCTTCATCCACTTTTGAAAGTATCCTAACTTCTCAGAAATTGAGCTCTGAGCTTCCATCTTTTCAACATTGTCTTTCTTCCTAGTATCATGTACTCTTCTTTCCATGTTATATGAAGCACTCCTCATGGATTGTCTTCTTGTGCTCCAACAATCTTTGGATTTGTAGCCAAATCCACTACAGTTGTAGCATCGCATGCTATGACAATGAGTAGCAATGTGTCCCACTTGATTACATCTCCAACATCTTAGGGTGTTATGGAACCTTTCAACATTTTTCCTTGCATAATGTCTGCAATCCAAATCTTTGTGACGATATTCATTACATGTGAAGCAGTGACCATGAAAAACATTTTCATACCTTTTCTTTGGTGCCCACCTTGAAGGTGTCTCTCTTCTAAATTTTCTTTGAGGTGTAATGATGGCTTCTTGATGTTTTCCTTTCTCTGTTCTTTTGAAAGTTTCCTTACCTTTTGTATATGCTTGACTTGCATCTTAACTTCCACCTTTTGAGAATGAAGGACTTACCTCATGATTCTTAGAAGTGATAGCTTCAAAGTGTATAGCTTCCTTGTCGTATCCAAGACCTGATTTATAATTTGGAGATCTTTAGCTATCTAGGATTTCGTTCAAGATGGTTGAGTTGTTCATGAACTTGATGTGAGTGTTTGACTTCTCTACTTTCATTCTGAGATCAACAACTTCAGATTCTAACTTATAGCATGACTTTTTTTTCATTTACTTGATTCTTTAATAGTTCCTCTATCCTTTTGGCTTCTTCAATTTTGGTCTTTAGATTTACACTGATTTCAAGGCTTTTGCTAAGCTCATCATCTACCTTCTTTTATTCTGCTTGACTAATTATTTCATTCTTTAGTCTTTTGATCTCTTCTTATTTTTCTTCTAATTGAGTCTTTTTACTTTCTTCTTGTTCTTTGAGCATTTCTTTTAGTGCCATGGTATGCCTCAGGTAATTTTCTAGGACTTAGTGTTTTTTGCAGGATACTCAAAAGCAATTGAATAATGTCTTATTTCCATGCTAACATCATCTAACTCGGATAAAAAAAATTCTTTAAACTTCAAAAACTCTTCTTATTCATCTATAAGATAACTATTGGTTGATTCTACACAAACTACTTCTAGATTTTCTTCTTCACTTGCGGGAGAACATTCAACTTCATCACACTTAGAATTATTGAAATTTGAGGATTTTGGAGAATCTTCACCTTCATCGACCTTGATGGAACTTTTGTCTTAATATAACTTCTCTAGCTTCAGCCATAGATCCTTGGTGGAAATACATTGTCCCATGATATCTTTGATAGAACTTGGGAGTCCATTGAAAATGGTCTTGAGAGCTACTACATCGTTCTTCTTTTCTTTCCTTTGGGCTACAAACTTTGACTTATTCTTCAATGGAATTGATCCACCAATAGATGCGTTCCAAAAACCTGCTCCTTTTTCCTTCAAAAAACCTTTCATTTCTATTCTCTGTGTCGATTAATTTGTCTCATCAAAGAGGGGAACTTCATCTGCATGTTCATCCATTTGTGCGTCCATGGATCTCCTTCAAGCTTGTTAATTCTTATAGTGAAGGCCCGCTCTGATACCAATTTTTGGACACACCAACCACACTAAAAAGGGGAGTGAATAAGTGTAGGTCTCTTTTTATACTTCTTTACAAAACACCTTAGTTACCAATCACCATTTACTCATCATTCATTACTTTCATTTACAACTAGTTATTTGTATGTAAACATATCTCAGCAACAAACATCATCAATAAACCATCACCATAAAGAACACAAGGAACACAATATATATGTATAAGTTTCTTTTGTATTATAGACTACAATATTTGAGGTTTATCAACATCAACTGAAAAAGAGGAACAACTCCAAAAGAGCACCAACTCTAAATGCAAGACTCAGCTTGCAGATCTCAACACCAAGTAAGATGTGAGAAATCCAATCCTCAAGTACAAGACCCTGCTTGTGGATAAAAAATAATCTATAAAAAGGTGTGTGACCTGTTAATACTGCATCCTAGGTATGTATGTGATCTACCTATACTGCAACACACATATGTACGCGTCCTTCCCTCTATCGGCTTGCGTACACTTTCTGAAACTAGTGTTTATGAAACTTCACAACTTCTTCCCTTCAGACCCTTTCTGCCTCAGTCACATCCACTAGTAACCAAACACTGCATTCATCCAGTCACTACTCAACCTGTACCATACCAACCACAAACACATATGCACCATCCAAAAAACTATGCAAACTCCTCATGCATACAACATCATAGATTATGGATATCTCTCAATAAGAATAGAACTACTCAACTAACCATCCACCATCTACCATATCCAAACATCACAACAACCATACAAAGAATTATTCAAGCATTCACCATACAATAAGAAAATCTAAGCATGAAGAAAATATGTACCCATACCAGAACCTCTGTAGTAGATCTAAACCTGTAGAATGTTCATCTAGAACTTGCTTCACACTTCAAGAACCTGGAACCATCACTTACTCAATATTTTCATGTCCTTTCCAACTATACGTTCCCTGTTCTTCTTCAGATCATGTACGATCACACCCTAGCCCACTACAGTCTGTGTACTTCTTCAGAAAACTAGGGTTTTCTGAACCTCCAAAACTTTTTCCGTCAAACCTCAAACTTACGGAATTTATGATGCATCCATGAGTACCTACAATGAATCTTCCACCGGAATGGATCTTCAATATGCTCAAGATATTCACTCATAATAGGCCCTTTCTCTCTTATTTATACTTCTCCAAGTATCTTCCTCTAGGGGTTATCATCTAACTGACTTCAACCAACTTCCTTATTCTGGGGCTAACCCACTTTATTACAAATAGTAAATTCTCCACTTCTAGTTGCAACTAATTTATTTTTAATTGTTTTCTTGTTGCAACCACTTAACCCATTACTAACCACTTTGACTAGTCAACTTTCTTCTAGGAGCTTCTAGAATAATTTGACTTCTTTGAACTTCTAGGGGCTTCTAGAAAACACATGAGGATTCTCCAACTTCACATGGTCATAACTCTCTGACCATGAGGAGTTATGTGACTTTCCACATATCACCGAAAATTACATGACAAGCACTGTCCATCTAGAATAGTCACACTTGCAAATTCACTAAGCTTCATTACATTATTCCACAATCAACCTTGGGTTCCTTAACCATACATCTAGGATGACTCAACCACTTAACTATTTGGACTTCACAAAGCATCTTCCCATGAGGGATTTCACCATAAGGGGGGCACTTTTGAGTTCATCCATTTGGTACTTCCTATAAACCATGATATGACATCAATGATACAACCTCTTCCTATCAACCAACACATCACTATGACACCACTTGACATCAATTACATCCATGACCAAATGATCTAACAATCAATACATCAATGATATTACTATGAAAATACTTGAAATCAATCCTTTGACATCAATTACAACATGATACAACACTTTCATGACAAGCACATAAGGCATTAACACTTAATATGAAGTATTGAAATAAGTTACCTCTTGCGGTTCAAGCACCATAGTCATCAGGTGAAAGTGAGATGAGAAATATGTGGGAAGCATCATCAATCATATGTTTGTGGAGAACTATGGATGTCATCAGTGGATCTGCTATTTGTAATGTGGATCATAGGAGAAAAAATATCCTCTAGTTACCCCTAGATGTGAGGGGGTAACAATAAGTAAATTGGAAAAAGTATGATTGTTGGATATTGAAACAACTAAGATGAATCCCACCTGGAAGAACAAGAAAACAAAGAATCTATAATTTTGAAGACACTTTCTCATTTCTTGATCTCTAAAGGTTTCCTTAATGAATTGATTCAGATAAAATGATGGGTCTCCTTGTGATGGGAGTTTGACCATAATCCATTAGTTTTGGAAGTAGCACTTGCACAAGAGAAACCTGCCATCCCCTTTAAATTGAACCTAGAATGGTTAAAGGTGGAGGAGTTTGTAAATAAGATAAAATATGGCTAGAAACCCTATGATGAACACTTGAGAGAATCCAAATCTCTTCAATTTCACCAAAATATGAAAGAAGAAAAAACGTTGGTTTCTCAATGGGAAAGAGATAAAAAATAGAAATATGATAGGACCCTTAAGAAGTGGAGGAAGCCCCGAAAGTAATTTACAATAGTGATGGGTTTGGTTATTTGAATGAGGACCATAAACTAGAGGTAAAGCTCTTGGAATATAAAAAGAGGAGCATACTACTATAAAAAGAAAAAGAATGGAGACTTAAGAGCATGGCATTATGGTTACAAGTAGGTGATGAGAATACCAAGTTTTTTCATAAATATGGAAAATGTAGGAAACGCATAAACTTGTTTTGGAAAATTGACAAAAGATATTGTAGGTGGGAAACAAATTTCAAGGATATTGCAGATGAAGGAGTAAAGTTACTTCTCAACCTTTTCAAAGAGGAACCTTGAGCTAAAATTATTGAGGTAATAAGGATATCAAACTCCTTTCCTAGAATTTTCAATCATGAAGACAATAATGAGCTAATGAAAGAGGTTGGAAAATAATAATTTCATCAAATATTAAAAATATTTCAAAAGCACAAAAATCCAGGTCCAGGTAGACTTCTTGTGGAATTATTTTTGGGATGTTATGAATTCATAGAATAATACTTAAGAAGGGTGGTGCAGGCTACAAGAACCATATATAAAATTCTTGAAGCTTACAACACAACCTTTATAATATTGATCCATAAAGAGGATAATCCAATAACCTTTGAAAAAATTAGGCCAATCTATTTGTGTAATTGCATCTATAAAATTATCTCAAAGTTTGTTGCTAGAATATTGAAAAGTGTTGTTCGCACAGGGGAATACCCAGGGTTTAGCTCCAAGAGCGCACAACAAGCCCTAATTGCTGGCCCTTTTGGCAACACCTACGAGGCACATGCAGTCTCACCCGAAGCAGCTATGGGGGGGTTGCAGGACATAGATGTCTACAACCAAGGGGAATGTCAAGTGGGTCGAATGTAAGAACAAAACAACATTTATATATCATTTACCAGCTTATCTCTACTTCGCACAACTATCTATTAGATCTAACACAGTAATGAAATAATGATATATCAAATGACAAAGAACAGAGCATCAATCACAGATAACACAGGATGTACGTGGTTCACCCTCTCTCTAGGGCTACGTCCATAGAACTGTTCTTTATAATATATTAAGATGAATCATACAGTTCTTGTCTATGCTCTTAGCTAGCAGATTGCCTTCTTCTTCTCTCTTTCTCTCCCCTCCCTATGCACCCAACTGCAGGGTTGATCTTCGCACCCAACTGAAGATCTTACAATACATATTGCACTCACAATACAAGACTTCTCTCTCAATAGAAATCTCTCCTCATAACATATTATTATCTCTCAACAACAATGAAAAACCCGCAACCTGTCCCAGGTCCTCTTGACCTTTATTTAGACATTGCAATAGCTCACCAACATCCTTAGGTCAAGACCTAAGTGTCAAAACCCTAGATACCAAAACCCTAGGTGTCTAAAACCCTAGGTCAACTTGACCCGCGTTTTCTGGGCTTCACCAGCCTATCTTTCCTTCCTTCTCACACGGTGCTCCAAAGCATCCAACGATGGATTTTTCAGCTTCCTGAGTTTTCCGCGATCCATCTTCCTTGTTGATCTGTCATCCTTGATCTCCTCATCCAACAGTTTTCTTTCTCTTACTTCGATCTGTATTTTCTACTCTTCTGCTCACTTCGACCCAGTGACAGTCATTGTGTCTTCCACACAGTTCGTGTTTCACCTTTTCTGCCTTAATCTTTGCTTACTTCCATACCCAGGGGTCAACAAGTGATTTACCAAATCACATCTCTCGAGAATAGTTTGGGTTTTTAGAGGGAAGACAAATCCATGATATAGTTGGGATAGCTTAGAAAATCCTTCATTCAATTAAATTTAGGAACCAACTATTGATGGTAATTAAACTAGACCTTTCCAAATCATATGGCAAGGTAAGTTGGCTTTACCTTATAATTATACCTATACACTTGGGTTTATGTCATTAGTTTATTGTTTGGGTGATGAGTTGCATTACTTCAATATCTTTTGATTCATTCTTAACCAATGGGGAAACATCCCCTTTCTTCAGGCCATGAAGAGGTCTTAGACAGGGTTTCTCCTTATCTCCTCTCCTTTTCCTTTTAATTTTTGAGGGGTTGAGTAGGTTAATAAAAGAGGCATAATAAAATGGTAGTTTCAAAGGGGGTAAACATTGGAACAACATGTAATATCACACATATATTGTTTGTGGATGATATCCTAATTTTTTGTGAGGGAACATGAAGGGTAATTGAGAAGTTAAAAGGTATATTGGATTTATTCTATGAAAGAATAAGTATGATTTTAAACCTTGAAAAATATATGATATCCCTATGGGGTATAATTGAGCAAGAAAAGGACTATTTTACTCAATTATTTCCTTGCCTGCTAACAAACCTAGATCATGGATTAAAGTACTTTGATTTCTATTTGAATTCAAACCTATCAAAAAAAGTGAATAGAAATGGTTGATTTCCAAAATGGAAAATATGTTAAATACATGGTTTAATTGGTGGATCTCGAGAGGGGGGGTGTCTGGTACTAGTAAAATAAGTACTAGAAGAAATTATAGTATAATAGATATTGCGTGTTTGGGTGCTTAAAGGTGTTTTGAAAGTCATCAGAAGACTATGCTACAAATTTATCTAGTCAAGTGATCAAAATAAGAAAGGGCTTGTTTTGGATTCATGGAAAAAATTGTCTTTACCAAAAGAAAATGGAGCTTGGGGTCTAAAAAATCCCTTTCTCTTCTTCAGGGAACTTACAACAAAAAATGTATAGAGATAAATTCAAGGAAAATGTATGTGATTTCAAGTAATAAGAGACAATTACATTTCTCCTACTTCCATAGAGGATTGGGTAAGGGATCTAGTCAAACAAGTTCATAATTCCTTAAGAATATGCAAAGTTGTTAACTTGGGTTTTCATTTGGCTGGAAACTAGATAATTTAGCAAGTTGGAAAAGGAGACAAAGTACAAATTTGTCTTGATCCATGGGTAGGTATCAATGCTCATATTACTTCCTAGGATTCTTTAGGTGATAATAAGTAAAGGATATTATATTCTTAGAAAGGTTTTGAATCTGGATAGGTCTACAAATTGGCAACAACATTGGTTGGATTGAGAGGAGATTGGGTTGGGGGAAGAATATGTCGAGACATGGAAGAGATACACATACACATTAAAATATAGTAATGTGAAAATAAGAGAAGGTGATGACCAAATGGTATGGTCACTTAATACAACTAGAAATTATGTGCCCAGAATATGTTACAAATCTCTTGTAGAGGAAGGAAGGGAGGGACAATAGGTATGGTGGTGGAGAACCATCTAGAAATTAAAATATCCTTTGAAAAAAAAACACATGTGGTTGATTTTAAACAATAGGGATCCCACGTGGGAGGTGTTATAGAAGAAAAACTTCAATGGACCGAGTTGGTGCAACTTATGTCAACAAGTAGAAGAAACAATTGTACATTTAATTATGTCTTATAATTATACAAAAGAGGTATGGAAAGAGGTGGAAATAATGATTGGATTAAGAAATTCCTAGGAGGGTGAAGACATAGAAGAAGGATTTATATCATGATATAAAAAAAATAATACAAAGAAAATTAGATCCCTTCCTCTTAACATAGCTTGGGGAGTCTGGTTAGCCAAAAAATATATCTGAAGGAAATGATACTTTACCTCTTAAATGTGTTGTTTGGGCACTAAACATATTAAATGCTCACACATAGAATCAATATAAACAAAACATTCATGAGATGAAAGAAGAATTAATCGACAAGGATATCCCATGGGCATACTTTGGTGGTGCCTCATAGGGAATCTATTAAGGCCCTATGGCCACTATGTTAAGGCCCTAATAAGCATTCATTATTAGTTTATGGGTTATATTAGTAGGCTGACTAGAACCTTTAATTTTACCCTTTCATCATAATTGCACCCTTTGTCTCCTATATATATACTAAGGAAACCTAGTCTTAGGATAATCATAGTTTGTATTGTGAATTGGATATATTGTAAAAGGAGATTTCCCCCTCAAAGTGGACTGCATTTATTAACTTCTTATCATTTTCAAGGCACTTGGTTCATAACATTTGGTATCAAGAGCATTGATCCTAGGGTTTTCTACTTCAAGTGAATCATCTTGGAAATTTTGCTATAAATGTTTTTGGGGATGCTTCATATAGCAACATTTGTAGGTTACTTACGAGACATATCACAATTTGTCTGATAAAATTTTCATGTTCTGGTTTGTTATACTTTTAGAGATATATCTTATGGAAGATAGTGTTTTTGACTAATCTTGAAATTAGTTTTAAATGAATCATCATGGAATTTTCTTTATAACATTTTTTATGAGAAGTTTAATATAGTGAATTTTTGTGGAGATTGAGGAGATATGTCATGGACAGGTGGGAAAAATTTCAAGTTTTGTTTCTCTATACTTTCAGATATATAATCCATGGAAGACAAGGTGTGTGACTAATCCTAAAATCAATTATCTTGGCATTTTCATTGTGATGTTTTTAAAGTGAAGTTTCAAACTCTAAAATTTTTATAATCCCGAGTTGACACAATGAAGTACATGTGGAAAAATTTCCATATTTTGACTCATTATATTTTATTATATATTTCTTGTGAAAGTTAGGGTTTTTGCACAAGTTATTTTTTGGTGATTTTAAGAGATTTTTCCATGGTTGGCAAGCTAATTTAAAAAAAAATAGACACGTGTTCCAACATATTGAGCGACAAATTGGAATACATCGCGCTTCATGCCTACACAGAAGAAAAGTTTCTTCATATATGCATACATCTTTTGCACACCAAGATGCGCATAATAAAGTTCTCTATGGGATTCTTCGAGGATAGTGCTTCAAATATCCTTCATCTGGAAATGTACATCCTCCCTTGAAATCACAACAATCCATATGCTTCGAGGAAATACCCTTCAAAATTAGGCTCTAACTTCCTCCCATTATAAAGCGTTGAAGTAACCTTCAAATAGCAACTATCTCCAAGAAGTTATCCCAAGACGTGCTCCCTCAAGTTGACCTTTAAGGGCACCAAGGAGAATATTTGTGACCTTCTACTCAGGGCATTGGACACCACATTCTCCTTTCCCTTAATGTGAAAAATTTCAAAATCATACTCACTTGTAAATTCACTCCAATGCCTCTGCCTAGAATTTAGGCCCCTTTGCATGAAGAGATGATTCAATCTTTCATGATTATTTTTGAGCAAAAAGTTTCACCCGAAAAGACAATGCCTCCAAAGCTTTAGAGCTATCATGGTTACCAACTCTAAATCATGCATGGAATAAATCTCCTCATGATGTTTCAACTTCTAAGATGCATATGCTATCAATCCCCCATATTGAATTAACACAACGCCCTTATTTCAAGGCACATGTGCAAACTATGAAGTCTTTATCCATATCAGGTACTTGTAGGATCAACACACTAGTTAGTAATCTCTTAATATTGATGAATTTGGTGGCGCATTCCTCAATCAACTCATACTTAATTCCCTTGCATTGCAAGGTAGTGATGGGTTTTGCAATATTTGAGAAACCTTCAATATTATCCAACTATTCCCATGAAGCTTTGCACGTCAAGAGAATTTTCCGTCACTAGCCAATCCATTATGGCCTTCACCTTTTGTGAGTCCATTGAAATTCCTTCCCTTGAAATAATCTGACCAAGATTGTGAATCTCTTTTTAAAAGAAAGAACATTTATACATCGTGCCATACAATTTGTGTTCTCTTAAGAATGACAATACTAACCATAAGTGCTCCTCATGTTCTCTTTCATTTTTGGAATAGATGAGAACATCATCTAGAAAGACCTGCATAAAGTGGTCTAAGTACTTTTGGAATACACTATTCATGAGGCTCATGAATATAATTGGTGAATTGGTCAAACTGAATAGCACCACTATGAACTCATAATTCCAAAATTGATCCCAGAAGGTTTTCTTAGGAATGCCATCTTCCTTAATCCTTAACTGGTGATAACCTGACCACAAATCAATTTTTGAGAAAAATGTTGCTCCTTTCAACTTGTCAAAGATATCATCAATTCAAGGTAGTGGGTACCTATTATTCATTGTAGCTCTATCCAAATCCTTGTAATCTATGCATAATCACAAGGAACTATCCTTGTTCTTAATAAATATTACTAGTGCACACCATGGTTAAACACTAGGCCTAATAATCCTTTAGTTCAACAGTTCCTTCAACTATATTTGCAACTCATAAAGTTTTGGATTTGTCATCCTATTAGATGTCTGGAAATTGGCTCCATGTCATGTTTTAGATCGATAGAGAAATCAAGTTCCCTTTCAAGAGATAACCTTGGAAACTCTTTGGGGAAAAATCCTTGAATTTCGAGAGAAATGGGTAGTGATCTGAAGAGGGTCCTTTTTCATCACTTACCATATCTACTACGTACAACCAACATCCTTGCCTCAGGAAACATTGATATTTCATTTTCGAGATGAACCATAGAGACGCCTTCCTGAGTGTTAGGCATCCTAATTGACCAACTGGTCGATTTCAATCCTTGTTGGGTCATTTCCTTAGAGCTAGGTGTATTCTCTATCCCACGGATCATACAAGACGTTTTATTTGTTTCCTAGGTATTTTCTCTTTTCCCACAAACCATACAAGACATTTTTAATGTTGGATGGTATTTGTTCCTTTTCCATGATCCAAACTCCATGTTTTCTTCATTGTTGGGCAATTCAATCCATTTTTCTATGCATTCCCTTTGTGTAAAGAGTCTTTGGTCAGCTGATGTGATCCTAGAGGGATAGTTTTTGGTTTTAAGACAATGATGTTGCTTAACATTAACACTTGAGTGCCACCTTTATGTTTCCTTTAATTTTAAGCACATACATTGATTACTCTTGAATGTTGAGATACTTATCTATGTGTTGGTAGCAATATTTTGTATTGAATGAAATGAAGATCCTTTAGGTGTGGATGAATTTTGAGCATCTCTTCGAAGTGATAATGCAGGACAGAACAAGTTCACCACTCAAGGTTCCTTCCAAGTTGATTGAGAAATGCAATAAGATTCAACAGGGATTCATGTTGGTGAAATGGACAAGATATAATCCTATCATTTATAGATCATAAACCTTGGGGTTTTCTATCCCTCCATGCCCAAATCTCCAAGAATAATAACCACCCCACCACCAGTATCTTAAGAACTCAACAATCAATCTCTCATAGCTCTTATAGATCTCACAATTATGAGTTTTCAAAGTGATAGTGCTTCCAATGGTTCTCTTGCCCTTCCAAAACAAAATCCCCTTCTCTCCTCCTAGATTAGACCCCTTATCCCCCAGATAGATCCACTATCTTACCCCATTTCCATCCCCCTTCCCAAGGTCTCCTCAACCACTATCATTAATGGCCATCAATCACTTTTAGATATTTGGAAGAGTAAATCAAAATAAAATAAGTCATTGAATGAATTTCATAAATTAATTCAAACAAAGTTACGAGCCCTTTTTCTCATACAATCTTATTAATAAAACTTAAATATTTTTCCCAAATTTCATGGCAAACACCATGTCCATTTAATACATCATACCAACTAATGAATCAAGTCAAGGAGGACATTTATGTTGCTCGATATTTACCTATGCAATTTAATTTCCATAATTATTCAACCATTGATTAAGTAGTTAATAACATAGTTCAATAATTAATACAACAAGTAATTGTACTAACATACATGTGTAACGTATGTATGCATATCTAGCACATGCATATTTTGTGCATGTACTAATGGTAAACAATCGTTGTCTCTAATGCATAATTCATGTATGTTCACCACCAAGTATGCAATACAAAAAATATAGTAATGCATATTTCAGTAATCTCTACTAACATAATTACAATAATTCATCAGTCATTGATCATCACATCTAATGCATAGTTCTTATGTGCTCTCATCCAAGCCTGCAAGATAGTAATCATTTTAAACAAAACATCTATAAATATTACTAACTCAGTTAAAATAATTTGATATGAATTGAACATCCAAGATTATCATAAATGAATTAAGAAAGCAGTGAAAACAAAAAAGGGAACCAAGTAAGTAATTTAGTTTGCATTTATAATTCCCAACAACATTATTAACTTCTCCAAATCACCCTTCCTTCTTAACCTACTTCCATCTTCCACATCCTACCCTTTCCTCTATGGCACTATGTTGGAGCATCAACTACATTATCCTAAGCCTAGATAGAACTCATAAGCAAAAGTGTGAACTATCTCGACCAAGCTTCCCCAGTAGGCAATTGGTAGTCACCATCACATGTCTAGGGGAGCATGGCTCAACATATTCATCCCATGACTCTAGGTTTCAAATAATAAACGATGGGAAATACCTCCACACCTCCTAATAGAACTAGGGTCAACACCCTATTGTTGACCATACCGTGGCGTTGTTGTTGTTCTTAGAGATTTGTCATCGAATAACCGATTTGGGTAACTGTGCTTCTTGTAAAACATGCACTTGCACAAACATCATAGAACCCAGTTAAAATAATTTGATATGAGTTGAACAACCAATATCATCATAAATTAATTAAGCAAGCAGTGAAAACAGAAAAGGGAACCAAGTAAGGAATTAAGTTTGCATTTATGATTCCTAACAACAGTCTTAACTACTCCAATTCACCCTTCCTTCCCAAACTACTTCCATATTCCACATCCTTCCCTTTCCTCTATAGGACTATGCTGGAGCATCAACTACATTAACCTAAGCCTAGATAGAACTCATAAGCATAAGTGTCAACTATCTCGACCAAGCTTCCCCAGTGGGCGATTGGTAGTAGCCATCACATGTCTAGGGGAGTGTGGATTAACATAACCCTCCCATGACTCTAGGTTTCAAATAATAAACGATGGGAAATGTCTCCACCCCTCCTAATAACACTAGGTTCAACACCCTATTGTTGACTATATTGTGTCTTTGTTGTTGTTCTTAGATATTTGTCATCGATATCTCGAAATCATCCATTTCAGTGCGAAGAATGCATTATATAAGAAGAGGAAATGCTCAAGCTCTTATTATACGATGCAGGTCGAACCTAGTAGAAGATTGGTTCCTCTGACCCTGACCTACATTACTTGATATATAACGCACGGTCTGATTTGTGTTCCACTTCAGGGTGGGGGAAGCTTCAGGCCAAGGAGAGGATAAAGGGGGCTTGGGCAAGAGCATAAGCTATCCGATCTTCATTCTACCTAAGAGGGTGGCGTAACGTATTGATACAGGAGTAAGTCGCCCATGAGATCAGGACACGAGCGTACTGTTATCCCGACCCTCCCACTCACAGGAGATAGGGTTGAGGATGGTCAACAACTTTCAATTTCAATGTTTGTGCGGCTTCTGGAGAGATGATGTTCTTTTGGCTTCCACTATCGATGATAACATGCACAGGTTGTCCTTTCACCCAAAACTTGGTGTGAAACAACCAATTTGAGTAACTATGCTTCTTGTAAAACATGCACTTACCCAAACATCATAGGAAACAAATACATAATAGATCATAATGCAATTTATCTATCTAAATCAAAATAAAGTGTTACATAATCTATTGAATTTAAATTGTTTTAATACTTTAATAATTCTATTCTAAGATTTAAAACAAATATAATTATTAAAATATTTATTATTACATATTAATATTTAAAATTTAAATAAGGAAAAACTTCAAATAACATCCACACGATATCAATAAATATTATTTATAAAAGAGGAAAACGTTATGTGATTGATTACAACATATACTTTGGAACAAAGTTTAGTTGTATAGTAAAACAACCCTCTTGACTCAGATGCAATTGTATAGCATAATAACTGTACATTGAATAACCATGGAGAGGCCACATGGCATACCATAGGTATGAGAGGCATTTTAGGTCAAAAAAAATTCTTTACAAAATTAGGCTATGGATATAAAGAGATTTTTCATATATATATATAATATCAAAAGAACTAAAATACTTTTGTATTAAAAAGTCCACCAAAAATGGCAGAAGGAGGAAGCATACAAACTTTCAAAATCAGATCAGCCTTTGCATATGAGGCAAAAACAAGCTGGAATCTACATAAAGTGTTCATAGAGGTTAAGTCTGTTTGAGTCTTATAGAGTATATCAAAATTTGTTCTAGAATATAAACTATAAAAGATGCCTAACAAAAAATACAAAAACAAAACATCAGTAAAACTACTAGGTTGGGGTATCATTCCTTCCTGGCTCTTTTTCAGTCTGTTCTGGCGAGGAGTTGAGGTCTGGAAGAAGAATTTGTGAGATTGGAGAGGAAGCTTCCTTAGAATGGACGATGTTTGAGGGGGTTGGCAACTGGGTTCTTGGTCAAATTGTTAATTCTTCAACTCCTGAGTGAATTGCTACACATTCATATTAGAGTTGATGTTGCCCCTACCTCTGTTCTGCTAGAATTTCCATTATTGTGAGCAACTGAGTTGATAATCCATGAACCTATATTTACAAAGCCTGGATTGACTAGACCAGCTCTGCATGTTCTTCCTCCCATATCTCTTGTCTCCACCCGCTGTGAGAAATAAGTTTAGTTATCCTTTCTTCACATTCAATGCTTCTAAGTGTTGCTTCAAATTACCCTTCTGCAATTGAGCCCAGGGTGGTGCAATTAAAATACACTCACGGCATGCTTGAGGTATCACCCACATCGTGAAGGATATTGAATCCATCAAATACATGACACCTAAGAATATTTCACACGCCCTGAGCATATGACAAAGGGGAATGGAACAGTCCCCGTTATGATCGGTTATTTTTGGATCTAACCATGGTGACGCGATCTCCCATCGAGCCAGTACAACATCCATAAATACCAGGGCCAGAACAGCCAGGAGAAATGACCGAATTCTTCCTGTGACAATCTTAGCACATGTGCATTTTGTTGTGGGGCATTGTATTTTCCCTCAATGGAGGCAAGGGGGAATGGTTCTATATGAGTCATCTGTGTGGGAGGAATAGCGACCTTAAAATGAGGGTAGCCAAGGAAAGTTCATGGACCCATAGAGTTTCTACGGGATCCCTCAATGCTAGGTTTGCTTGCACATTTGCTATGGTGTTATTGTGGCGAAGAATGTGAAGAGGGACAAAGGAGTGGAATGCTTCCAACTCAAGTTGAATTCGTCGGAAGATTGATGCTAGCTTCATTTATTCTGGCAATGTTTTTTTTTCTCAAATGGTTTATGATTACCATGGAATCCCCTAGCATTGAGACGGATCTTATTCCTTGTTGGCGAGTCAACTTCAATCCTTGGAGTAGAGCATATGCCTCTGCCTGGTTGTTAGTATCTTGCCCAATATTCTAAGAGAAGAGAAGCTTAATATTTCCTCCTGGGGAGAAAAGAACCCCACCCACTCCTACCACTCCGGGGTTGCCTTTAGAGGCTCTATCGAAGCATAAGAAATGCATCATTTGTGAGTGCTTCCATTCTTCAAATTCCTGGCCTAACATATGTAGGTGCCAAGAAAGTTTATTGGCTTGTGTTCCATTGGTTCTGGGGGTGCCACATTAACTATAAGTTTGGCTAGGAAAAAGTTGTGTGTACCATATCTCCTCCTCTTTATTCATTTGTTGTTGATCAAGACACTTTTTCTACTTCCTCTTAAAATGTTCCACCAACAAGCCCAAACTCTTTGAATCCATGGTCGTGGGGGGCGAATGATTGTTAGAAAAGATTTCCTAATTTTATGCTAACCATATTTTCTATGTAACATATTTAGGTAGAGCTAAAAAAGTGGCTTTGAAGGCTTGTTTGTTTTTCATAAATCCTCTATAGGTTGAATTACATTTGTTGAATAGATTATTGAGTTTTTTTGGCCATCCGATATAAGGAGGGAGAGAAATTGAAATGCAAGGGACCACACCTCCTTGGAGAATGGACACTCCATAAATGAGTGAGTGTCGGTTTCTTTCGAACTGCAATAGAGAGCACACCAGAATGGGCCATTGAATCCTCTTTTCTGCAGGTTTTCCCCCGTTAAGATCTTGTTATGGACCAACATCTAGCAAAATATATTTATTTTTGGGAGGTCATCAGTACTCCAAATTTGTTCCACACAGATGATCTAGGTGGTAAGTTGACTTGAGCCAAGAGAGTAGCATATTCATCTTTGATCGAGTATTGACCTTCACCCCAACCATAGGAATCTTTAGCCATCATATGGTTGGGAGCACAACCAGCAAGACCTAACATAGATCAAGAAAGAGGCCCTGCAGATGGGGGGGAAGACCCAAGAGTTTTCAACCCTCCCAAGCTCCTGAGGGGAGCCACTTTGAAATATGGAACAAAGTAAAAATTCCATGTGTCTAACACCAATCTCGAAGGGGAGAAAGATTGAAATTATACTAGAGAGTATGGTTCCCCATGACGTTGTCCTCCCATAAGAGTACCTCGCACCCATTCCCTGGAATCCGAGTGGATTTGCTCTGGAAAAGAGGCAAAGATGCTTTCAAAAATTTTCATATTGGAGAACCCGAGATGCAGGCTAGAGGGGAATCAAGACACCTTAATATGTCTCCTACCAAATATTTGTACATGATGACTTTCTTCCACCAATCCTAATTTTCGGACACCATTCTCCATAAATATTTTCCCTGAGCACCAAATTAGAGATCGTTGGATCTAGAATTTCCAATCCATTGTGTGTTTAAGGTGCTCTGACCACATTCCAATTAACTAGATGCATTCACTTAGTGTTAGACTTTCTTCCTTCCTAGAGGAATATTCTAATTTCTTGGGATATGGAATTTTTGACATAAGAAGGAGCTAGAAGGGAGGAGAACTGAAAAACAAGGAGAGAAGAGAGGACAAATTTAATGAGGATTACTCTGCCAACAGGGTTTAGCCACTGGGCCCCCCATTGAATAAGTTTAATCTTGGTTTTCTTTACTATCGGTGACCAAACCAATCTTGGGAGAGAGGAGAGGCATTTTGGAATACCCAAGTATCTGAAAGTATGTCATCTTTCCACTAGTGAGAACTCAAGAACTTCTGCAATCCTACCTGTTGTTCTAGAGTTTATGTTCAACACATATACTTGGATTTTCTGTTTGTTGATTTTTCCTCCTAAGGCCCTCATGAGTTCCTCTAGTATCTATTTGAATCTTTTTGCAATGATGGGGGAGGTACCTATTGATTCCCAAAAGCGCAACATGGAATCTTTGCCTGCAAATGGGTTGCAATGTCTTATTACTTATATATATTTAATAATATACTAAATAGGTGGGACCCCGTTATGTGAATAATAATGAAAGGTGCTTTTATTTTATTGTGCCCATGACTAACTTGCAAATATGACTCTATAGTTTGAAATTCGAAACTGCTTTCTGGATGAATGATGGGGTTTATTGAAAATTTAATTTAAAAAGGAAAGGGGAAAAATGTTGTTTTAATGAGCATCTTAATTTATTCTTGCTACACATATATTTTGACTTGTTGATTCAAACTCCAAGCATAGGCCATATATGGTTATGGCATATTGCACTTATGGTATTCTTGTTATTATCATGGAGAATTGTTAAGTTTTATAAGGTGGCGATCCTTCCCTAGCAAAGAGTGTGGGACATGAAATGTATTTGGTACTAAGTGTCGAGTATGCGTATAAAACTTATGAGCTTAATGAAAAGAGGCAAATTCGATTTTTTGTATTAAAGTTTTATGTCGAATACATAGTGGACTATGTGTTGGAAGTATTGGGTGCGCTCGTACTTGGCTATAGTTGATGGAATTAATGTGAGAAATGGCATGCAATTATTGCACGTCACTCTAACCCTACCTCGAGGTCGCCCCCTCACTTGGTTCACATTTGTGTTGGTTGCTTTGGCTGGTGTTGCCTCCATTTTGCTCGGCCTTGGAAAGAATAGTGGTGCTTGTTGGTTTTCTGGCATTCTCCTTACAGGTATGATGGCTCTTACCTCTCCATTAATGAAATGTAACTCCGCTTCGAGTAAAATCATGATGTTGGCTCTTAGATTTTCTTACAGACTATCTTTTCTTTCCAAAGTGTAAATGGATGTATGTGGGTATCACGACTGTGCAAATTGCATTTAAGTGGAGGTTCCTCCCTATTAGCATTTAATTTTTTCAAGCTAAGAATAGTGTTCAAAACTCCTTTCTGTTTGGATTATGTGATTGTGTTATACCCAAAATGAATACTGCTTATGTGCTATGACTGTTGGCAAATAATTATGGTAAGTTTTTTTGGTTTCACTCATCTCTAGTTATTAAAATTCAAGGGTTTCTTTTTGTGTGTGAAACAAAATAACAGTTGTTTTGCTTAACGTCAGTACCCAATCTTTGGAAGACTTGTAGCTCCTTCAAATTACCTTTCAATTGTTTGTGAATATATGGGTGTATTTTCCTTGCGGCCACCATGAGAGGTATGTGAAGAGGTCTGTGGAAAGTCTGTTGTGATAAGAGATGGTTAAATGGTTTTACAAACCCCTTGTGAAGGTTTTCCCTTTGTATTTGCCCAGACCTCGGTTCTTTAATTGATGTATGGAAATAAGGAGATTCGAACTCTGGTCTTGATGTATGTTATAAGTGATTAACCTAGCAGTGGGAAGATTGGTTATTTGTGTTAAGTCTTGTCTCACTTGTTATTTATCCATGGAGGTTTTGTCGATTTTGAAGTTGTATGATGTTAAAATAAATGATGAGCACCAGTTTTACATGGGGTTTCGAAACCCTGTTTGTTTATACAACAAGTATTAAAGTTGTGATGATGGATTTATGTGGTGTTCTTAGTCTCCCATGTGCGCTTGATGTAGTTTGGTTTTAATGGTTTGGAATGACTCTGTTAACAGTCCCTTATAAAAGCTCTGTTGATAAAAAGAAAAGGAAGGGGAAATTAAAGTTGTACAGTTTGACAGTCATGGGACTTTCCTGGGGTTTTATATTGGATAATATGAAAACAGTTGTGTGTTGGATTTGAATTATTGAACAGAGAAAGGTTTTGGAAAATGACAGTGATAATGATTTTTTTTAATAAATACTATTACATATGATAGAACAGTAATCGTATTTTTCCCTTCCATGCTCTCACTTTTCGCTCATTATATGTCCCTCGCCTTCCCAAATACATTTTAAACATTCCTTGTTCTATTATTATGAATTTCATTTTTTTAAAAGAGAAAGGATTAATAACAAAAGAAAAGACTAAGTTGATGATTGGTGTTGGAAAATTGGATATGGGTGTAGTTTATGTTACTTCTGCATTTGCTTGAATAGTATTCGTGGGTCGCTTCCCATCCATGCTACCATTTTACACTCATTATAAAGCCCCTCATCTTCCCAATAGCCCTACCACTCCCTATTCAAATGGAAATCGATTGTTGAGTTTTAAGATTTTGATGGATGGATTGCATGTGCTTCTGTGGTGAATAATAGAGCCAACCTTTTGGTTTTATTTAGGTAGAGTATTGATGCATGGATTTTTAATAGTTTTTCATGACATGTTTGGAATATTTCTTCAGGATGAGTTTCTTTAGCAGGGGAAGCAATGGAAGAGGTGTTAATAGAGGTGCTAATAGAGGCAGAGGAAATTGGAAAAGGGGCCATAGAAGGCCACGGTTTTCAATACATTTTGGCGTTGATCCACAGGAACTAAATCAACTCTTTCAAGATGGGTTCTTCAACCTAGTTGACCATGGGATTCTCCAGCTCCGGCCTAAGAGGCCTCCCTTCCAACCACATCAAAAATTTTCTGGTATTCATGTTCCTCCTCACGTTTCTATGCATCCAGAACCACCTGCCAATCATGGTTGGAAAGATATTGTCCATCAGCCTGCTCCTCATCACCATGGTTGGCCTACTGTGTCTTTGGCATTACCCCTTCCTCCACCACCAATAAATCCAAACGCCCAAGCTAATCATGTTGTCTCACCCGTACAGTCTTCTCATGCAAGTAAGAGGATAAAACTGATGTCCCCAAGCCAGATCCAGATAATGGAAAAGGAGTGGCCACTCCCTCCAAGTCATCCAAAGATTCCTCTGAATTTGTGTCTTCTCGTCTTTGTCTCAAAGACAATTGCTCCCACGTCATCAGCAATATCCACCCTCAAGATTCCGATCAGCCTAAGACTGCAACAGAAAGATCAAAAGAGGGAAGCAGTGAAAAGAGGTCAAATGCCTCTCACAACAAATATGGTTTTTAATGTTGATTAATGTTATTTTCGATTGAGGACAATCTTTTTATTTAGACAATGTTTTGGACAGCAAATACATATTTAGACAGTGTTTTGGACAACATGGATATAATTCTATTTTTGGATAAAGTCATGTTATATTTTGTTGATATTTGATCATTAATATGAGAATGGGAGTTACAAGGAGGATGTTTGAATCGAATGTTTGGGGTTTTATACTTCATGTTTTAATGACTATTAAAGGAAAGTGAAACGAGAGTCACAAGGGGTCCCACTTATTTAGTTATTATTTAATTAGACCCTTTTTTATATATATTATTATTTACTTGTCTCAACTAAATATTTAAGCTAATTAAGCTCAACTAAAGAAAGGTAGTTGAACTACCATAACTTATTGAGGAAGAATAAAATCTCAATCAAATGAAGAGACGAGGAAATGAGAGAATAGAAGGAGAACTTCAGCCATAAGGTTTGCTCTTTACTAGTGAGATACTTTCATTTTTCATTCATTCTGAGTTTACCAAAAGGCTTAACCATCTTGATGACAGCAGGGTCCTATTGAAGGCAGCAGGATTCAAAACTGAATCATATATTTCAGGAGCTTGTTTTAAAGGTGTATAATTTATCTTTGGAAGTATGTGTGTTCTTATTTGTTTATGAATTAAATTTCATGACTGATAAAGAATATTTTGCAGAGTCAAATGACAGCATTTTGTGGCAAGTTGATTCATATATTTAGCTTCAATTTTCTTTTGTTGTCAGAGTCTTTTTGTATGGTGCCCATCGGAGGCTTCTAAATCTGACTTTGGTCCCTACCCTCGTAGGGGTTTGTAAAGAGAATTCATCTTTGTATCTCAGAATGAAATCAATATAAAAATCAGACTTCTGATTTCAGTCTCACATATGTATTTTGATGATTTGAGTCATATTTTTCTTTTATCTCCATGTACAAACTCATGTAATTTATGTTTAAGTTTATTTCTTTTGCACAATTACATATAATATATGAAAAACCCAGCCTTGGTCCCTCATACTTAATACCTGCGGATTAAGTGATTGTGTCTTTTATTTTTAGGCTATAAACCCCGGGTAACATTCTCAACTATCTTTCCTTAGCCCCGCAAGATATAAAAATGCTTGAGTAAGGTTTCTCATACCTTTTCCTCAACAGTACCTCCTAGTATAAGAGTGTCGTTTGCAAATTGGGAATGGTTAATCCTTCTGGATCCTCTAGATATTTTGATACCTGGAATAGATTTCTCCACTCTAGCCTTTTCTAATTGTTGACTCAAATCTTCTGCCATGATAATATATAGAATAGGAGAGAGGTTGAACCCTTTCCTAAGGCCCATGTAGATCTTAAAAAAATCCACTGAGTGACCTTTATTCAGTGGGGAGATCCACAGAACCCCTATACAGGAAAATATCCAAGCTAGAAAGTCCTCCCCAAATCCGAATCTGGTAAAGATAGCAAAAAGGAAGTTGTGATGGACATAGTCAAATGCATTGGCCATGTCTAATTTAATGATCATCCCTTTATCTCCCTGCTCTTGCTGGAGTGGATAGCTTCATGTACCAATAGAATATTGTTTATCATTTAAATATTTTCCACAAATCCTCCTTTATTTGGGGAGAATAGTTTGGGTAGGCATTGCTTGATTATATTTTCTATGATTTTGTAAGAGACATTTCATAGGGAGATTGGGTAGAATCTCTTGAAGGAGGATGGGTTGAATTCTTTTGTCATTAGGGCCAAGAAGGAGGAGTTGGTGCTCCCCCCCATTCTAGCAGACTTTTGGATGTATTGGACCATGCGAACCAAGTCTTTTTTTATTTTGTGCCAATATAGGAGATAGAAGTTCAATGTGAAACCATCCGGGCCAGAGGCCTTGTCTGGGTTCATCTGTTGTAATACTCCAAGGATATTTTCTTCTATTACTGGCCAAAAGAGCTTCTCATTATCTTCCTGGTTGATTACTCAGGGGATGTTTTGAAGAAGATTCTCCTGGGCCTCCATCTTCTTGGTATAGTTTTTCAAAGTGCTCCTTAGCTACTATATTTATTTGATTGTGTCCCTTGATACAAGTCTTGTATTCAACCTTGATCTCTATTATTCTATTTTTCCAAATTTTAGCTTTAGCTTGGTGGTGGAAAAATTTTGTGTTACGATCCCTTGCTTGAAGTCAGAGGCTTGTTGATTTTAACCTCCATTTTTCTTCCTCTTGCCTAAGAACTTTTTGGTACTCCACAAAGTTTTGCTTCTCTTCTACCAAAGTAGCTGCTGAGATGTGGAATGACTCCAAAGCGATTCTAGTCTCCTCCATTCTCCCAACTAGCTCTCTTTATGCTTTCTTCTCTTTTTCTTCTTTATCCTTCACCCAACCCTGAAGGATATTATTGGTATATTTTAATTTATATTCCCAAATATGGACCAGAGACCCTAGAACCCAAGGGCTCCAGACGGAAGAGACTAGATCCAAAAAGGGGGGATCTTCAACCCAAAAAGGGTTAAAGTGGAAGGGAATTGGACCAAGGGATTTAGAGTTAGAAAGTTCCAGGGTGATAGGGCAGTGATTAGATCCTACCCAGGGGAGAATTAGTGACAAGGAAATATGGGGGCCTTCCAAAATATTTCCACTAATGAGGAATCTATCTAGCCTAGCATCTATGTGCCATGGGCCTTGTCTCTTATTAGACCAAGTAAATCGACCACTCACTATCTTGACATCCAATAGATCTAGCCCTAGCATGAGGTCTTCCATATATTCTCTAGATGAGTACCTTACTATATTTCCTCCTCGCTTTTCATATGCATTCAGTGTAGTGTTAAAGTCTCTCACTAAGATGAGGGAGGCATTACAATGATTCTCCTGCAAGTTTAGCAAATATCTCCAGCATGGATTTTTGTCATGTGATTGAGAAGGTATGTAAATATTAAAAACAGAGAATGTCTTCCCTGAAGGGAGATGAGTCAGGATCACTTGCAACCAATTAGGGGAACTTGACCAATATTCTAATCTAAACATTTTTGAGTTCCAAATAGTAAAAACTCCATCGGAGGCCCCTTGTAAGTTGTGAACTCACTGCTAGACCTATGCTTTCTTTCCAAATAGTTTTGTTGTCTTGAAAGACTTCAACGTCCTTCATTTTTGTTTCCTGGAGTAGAAGGATTTTAGGGGATTCTTTCCTTACTAATATTCTGACTAATTCTTTTTTATTTCCACTTCCCATACCTCTACAGTTTTAGGAAATGATTTTCATCATTTAAACATGGATTTTGGATTCCCCCTTTTAGGGGGAATAGAGCCACTCTATTTTTTGATAGGTTTGGGTTATTTCTTTCTATGTATGTCTTGTTGATATTATGGTAGCTACGGGAGGTATTAACCTCCACGTGTAACCCTAACAAGAATAGAATATTATGGGAAGCAAGAAGAAACCCTAAAGCATTGGACATAACCCTAGAGGACAAGTTAGCTAAAGGAAATATGTAATATTGAGATTTTAGCCTCTAGAATGAGAAGTTGGCACATACAGCTAAGGAGGAGAAGTATAAATACAGGACGCCAAAGCTCATTTGAGAGACACAGCTCGCAACTACAGAAATCTAGTGCGCACTACAGAAATTCAGGAAGTGCGCAAGTCTGGAGAGTAGTGACAGCTGCAGCTACTTCAACTAGTATTTTCAGTTTTAGGCTTGGAATTTCTCTTGGTTATGGTTTGTACTTTCTACTTGGTATGCTAGCTCTGGATATTGGTATGCTACCTTGATTAGATTATGGACCTAGGGTTCGCTTCCAGAATTATTCTCTTTGTCAAGGTTAAGGTGCTCGAGGGTGGCTTCGGTCTGTAGTTGGGTGACAATATTGCTATATTATCTATGGTTAAACGAGCACATCTATTATTTATAACACATCTAAGGTGCTCTTTTTTCCAATCTCTATCTCCTTCCAAGCCATCACTTCTCTCCTTTGGTTATTCAACCTCCTACCTGGTTTCTTAGGAGGAGGAACTTTGGTGGAATCTGGATATGATTCTTCCTCCAAGCTTTCAACGATTTCTCCCTCTTCTTGATATGTCTAGGAATTCTGCTGAGAGACTTCCTATGTTATTTTTTGTTCTCCATGATTCTCCATTGGTTATTGACGATATGGATTGTATCTACTCACATGTTCCTCTTCCATTTCCAATAGGACATCATAAATATTTTTAGTTGGAATGCGCTCAATGGAATTACCTGTTGAGGATGTGGTTGTAACTTCCTAAGATTTTGGATTGGAGGGAGATTCCTCATTGGCTAGAGCTTTAAATATTTGTGGTCCTTGTTTAGGAGCTTGCTTTTTCCTTTTTCTCTCTTTCCATTGCTCATTTGTCTCCCCCACCAGTGGATCTATTGGGGATTTTGGGCACCTCTTGAAAAAATATATGTATTCATGACAGATCTTGCATTTGGAAGGGATTTGTTTGTAGTCCACCCTCTGGAGGTACGAACAAATTTTCAAAGTGAGCGTCATAGCCTCTGGGACACCCTTTTCCAAGTCAACTTCCACACATATTCAAGCACAGATCTCAATGTCGTATTTTGGTTTTGCTCAGTCTATGTACTTACCTAGGGTATTATGAATAGCTCAGAGGGTTTCATCATTCCAATAGTGGAGAGGGAGAAAGGGAAGTTTGACCCAAACTGGGACGGTCAAAGGGATATCATTTTATAGGTTAAAATTAGGGTTCCAACTGTTAAGGTATGTTGATCCTAAAATATGTTAAGTCATAAATCTCTCTCTTGTATATTATGATTCTACACTTAGAAATTTTTCTATTTTATGGTGGGTTCATGAGTCTCGTTATAACTTCTGCCTTCCATAAAGTGCACCATTGTGTTCCTCCATAACCAAAATGCACCAACACTTAGAGTATTTTTTAAGTATTTTGCGGACATACCTCCCTTCCGTCATCATGAAAATGTACTTCAATCTTCCACCACCCTAATTTTGTACCACACTTAGAATATTTTTCTATTTTTCATCATGGGTTGAGTTACTCATTCATCTTATGTCCAAACCTTCAGTCGTCTTCTTCTTGATACTTAGTTTTTTCTTGAGACTTCACCTCTTTCTAGATACTTCAACACTTATCCATTTCAACCTTTACCATGGAAGTGGAGATCGTATCACAAGTCTTGAAAAATATTCTTTTATGTCCATTCATCCATCTGCTATCTGACACTTAGTTATATTTTGAGATTTTATCGCGGGGTCGTGGGATCAGGCTTACTTCAATATCATGAATCCTCATTCTTCTTGTCACATTCCTTGAGTAACATTAAATGAAAATCTTTCGGAAAGTAACTAGTGGTTAAGTATCAAAGGGTTGTTATTAATGATGGTTAAGAATTTCTCAAGACCATTCTCAATAAATTCAAATTAAATATTTCTTAATCATTCTTTCGAAAAAAGAGCTTCAAGGTTTATTATGTAAAAAGAATTACTTTGGTATTAACATTCATAAATATTGTACATAATTCGCCAACTCTTTAAAAAATATGGCTAGAAGGAAAGAGATATTTTGTGGAGATACTATGAATACATTCGCACGAAAAGATCCAAAATATCATTGGTCCAAAGCTTATAAATATTATTCTACATTTTTTCCTCGAGAAATAAATTCTAATGATATCTGGACATTAGGGATTGCTAAGGTAGGGTGTGTTCCGGAAGTTTTATATGTTACAGGGCTTGTTTCGTGTTGTATAGATAAATACGAGAAGAGTCAGAGAATCATTCAGTTGTAGGGACAATCCCCAATTTCTCTAGCACCATCAACTTTCAAGAAGATGTTCAAGTTACTAGAGCCAACAATGATGGTCAAAGTCGATGAAGATAAAGAATTCATGAAGACTAGAAATGGTGGTTGGGACCTATTTTTGCAAACACTGGAAGACTCGGTGATAATGCCAGAGCATTTATCAACTATATAGGTCATTCAGTTAAGAAAACCATATCAATAAATGGCATGGCTTCTAGCTAGGGTTCTTGGACAAGAATCAACTACTACAGTTCCTCGTCTAGCTCTTTATATTTTATATTTTTCTATCCAAGAGAAAGTGATTTTCGGTTGGTCGAAAATTATCTCTTCTGAAATATCATTCTAGTTATCAAACTTTAGGAAGAACAAGAAGTTATATATGTTTGCATATTTAATATTTGACATTCCATATTGTCATTTATTCTAAGGATTGTGTTTAGAAAAATAGGTTAACTGCAAGTTAGACCCTATTCATACACGGTACCCTGCTCTGTGGAAGCATAAGGTAATGTACCATTTTTATAAATTCTATGATTCATTTGTTTCTTCTTTCAAGAAAATCACGTTTGGAAATGGTACGTCAAGATTATCATTGGATGCTACAACCTTTTTAGATTAAAGGAGAAGTTTTGAGGCAATGGAAAAATTGCAATGTCATCAGAGTTTACTGTTCTCAAGAAGCCCCAATTTATCTTCCATTTTATGTTCTAGACGAGATATTTGTAATAAAACTTTGCAGACAATACAAGTTTTGGGAACACTTATTTTATGAAAGAAAGAAAAAGAAATTCATTTCCTTGCCATGGCGAATTGGTGAAATTACACTAAAAAATGATTCAAAAATTGACGAGTATGTTGTCCAATTTGACCAGTACAATTTAAAGTTGGAAAATGAGATAAAAGGGTCCGAACCTAATCAATGTTTCATGGATCACATGACTTTTGTTCGTTTCAGTGTATCATGTGAAAATACTTGTTTATTTGGAGAAGAAGAAGATGATGGCAAGAACTCTGAAGCAGTTCTAGTTAGAGATATTGAAATTATTGTTAGCACTAATGAAGCACATCGACAACATGGAAGGGTCGTAAATGAAAGAAGCATAAAATATCAAAATACTTCTCAAAGAAGCGGCACACCCAAACAAAACCCTCAAAGTGTAACCCAAGAAAAAAAGAAATCTTTAACTGAAAATTATGGTGATGGAGATGGCCATGATCCTCCCAAAAGGAATCTTGAAAAACCTCATAAACTCACAATAAACAGTAAAAGCATAAGGCAGGAAAATAAACAGGAAATATCTGAGGTTATACTTGATGATGAATATTCCCTTGAGCACATGGAATTGGATGTGAATATAGAAGATATAAAGTTTCTAGATGAACAACAAAGGATTCAGGAGAGTAAAGAAGTTGTAGTTGAGTTAGCGACACAAGAAGCAATATTTTATGAAGAAGAATCCTCAACTCTTCACAATGCTTTATTTGAAAAAGATTCAAAGAAGTTAATTTTGGAAAGAGTTAATTAAAAACATAAAAATGTCCAAGGAAAAACACATTCACAATTTAATGAGCCTAGTTTTACCATCAAGAATTGCAAAGATCCACAGAGCTACAGGTGATAATTTGGAAGTGTCAGTGGATGAAATCGAAGCTGAAAATGCTATGCTCAAAGAAAGGGTTAAAGAACTAGAGTATGCTTTAATGCCACCCCCTATATTTTCAACTCCAATTGCTACTATTCAACCTAGGAAAAGTTCTAACAGAACACCAAATTCAAGCTTGAAGTTAAAGGGAACATCAAGTTTTCTTGTTGTTGTTAGACGTTATGTTGGGGAAAACATAAAGAAGAGAATGTCTCTCACTCTAGAGGCATCAGATTTGGCAAGCAAATTTGTTTCTTTGGGTTCCAAGATTACTAATCTAAGAGAACACCTCTAGGACGACCTCGAAAAAGGGTTTTTATAAGGATGGTGTCATTACATTTGTTTTGGAAGTTTATAGAATAAGTGAACTACAAAAGAAAAAGGAAGATTTACAATCCCCTACTCACATAAAACAATTGAAATCTTGTTGGCTCAAAAGAATAAAAATCTTAAAAGAAATATTGGTTGATGTTGACACTTTAATTGTCAAAAAAGGGGAATTGTATTTAATTTGATATTATTAGATTTGTTAGGAACTACCGGGGAAGTCCAACATCCAAAACTAATTTTAAATTCTATTCTTATGATGATGGAGCAATTTGAAGAACACTTAGATATATTGAAAGGTGTATCAACGAAAAAAATTTAATAGTGTGATTGAGTACACGAAACATGAAGTTGAAAGTTTTCTTGTAAGTTATGTTAATAAGAACGAAGATATTGAGGACACGCTTCACAAACTTTCAATTGAATTAAGAGAATTAGAAGGTACTTTATTTGATATCAAAGTCAGGTAGGAAATAACCGTCACACCCATGAGAGAAGATATCGAAAATTGGTTAAAGCCAGCTTTAATCAAGATAGCTAAAGAAGAACAGGTAGAGGCGATTGATACCAGTCATGAAACTGTAATCAAAGGCGCTACAAAAAGAACATCAACAAGCAAATAGAGAGAGAGACTCCATTACAGTGAGTAAATTGATCACATCCTTCTCAATTATTTTCTCTTATAATTCAGAAGTCATCCAGTTGTGCTTATCTGTCCTAAGAAAAACATAACTAATTTTTTATCGCTTCTCTTTATCTTTCTTTCAGGTCCATCCTTGTTTATTTCTTTCATTTATGATCCACGAGATCCCAATCCCAATAAAATTTTGGACGAATGAAATTTATTTTTAATACTATTAAAGACTATATTTATTTTTTGAAAAGATCCCAGAGAACTATTTTGGGGATAAACTTTAATGATATCTTTGAACTCTGAAATTTGAGAATAGGATATTTAAATTTTTCCTATTATATTCTATCTTGTTTTGATTGAAAAACTCTTTTAAAGCTCTCTCATTTGCGGGCCTATATTTTTCTTTCCTTGAATGTGATAAAAAAATATGAATAATGTGACGGATGTGAGAGTTATTTTGTTTTTCCTATAACTATTATTTATTTTTGTACAATATTTTCTGCAAATACTATATTTTTTTTTTATGAGTGAAGATTCTTGGTCCTCTTCTCACGAATTCTTTGGTGTATGTATATTATTTTCAATCAACAATATTTTTACATTTTTATTGAGTGATAAGATATGGGGTTTGCTATTTAGTATTCTTTCATTTTCATATTACGGTTCCAAGATATTCAATATTTATCTTTAAGAAAATATAAAGTACCACCTTTATAAAAACATAGGGGGGTATTTATATCCTCGGGAGGTTGTTGTTTGTACCTTAACAGATCTAGACATCAACATTTTTTGGACTCGACTGGGGATAAAAAAAGGTTGGTTTCACAAATCATAATTCTAATGACACAACCTCAACCAAATCAACCCCAGTTACAAATTGGTCTTGCAAATCAAATGAGCGTTCTACATCAACTATACAATTTGACATTAAGAATAGCCAAAACTCACAAAGAGATTGAAAGGCCATGGGAAACCCTTTCCCGTGAAGAAGAAGGAGAAATTGCAAGAAGACAAAGAAGATAAGATGGAATCATACAAGGGCCCATTAAGAAGAAGAAAGAGAAAAAAACTTCAAATTCCAGAAGTTGGTGAAAGTTCCACCACTAAAAAAAGAAGAAATCCAAGCATGGGTGACAGAAAAGAAAGAAATGAGAACCTCGAGAATCATGAGGAAAGACAAAGAATACCACAAATAAGGGTTAGAAATAGCCCACATAATATTCAAGGAGAACAATATCAATTGCCAAGTCTTCCACAAGGAATGTTGCCATTATTTTCAGGAGATGGAGTGATGGATCCGAAAAGACATATGGATCTGTATTTGAATATGTGAAAGATACATTTAGTAGAACATGATGATGTAATGGTTGGACTTTTTCTTCATACATTGACAGGATTCAGCTATGAATGGTATATGTCTCTTCCTACACGATCAACTTCATCATTTGACGATTTGGAGATTATGTTCATAACCATGTATGCTCTCCCAATCACATATCATACTTTCTCACATAATTCACCCAAATTCATTTGAAAAAGGGTGAAAGGATCAGAGATTTTAACTTAATATTTTTCAAGACATTAAATCAAATTCCAAAAGAGAAAAAAACAAACACTCCAGTTATACTTAGATGTTATAAAAATGCAATGCCCTAAAATGTAAAATTTGCTATCAAAGCTTCAAAAATTGAATACTTAGATGGAGCTATGCATAAAGCAATAGAGATGGAAGAAATCGTTCTTGAAATAGATGTTGATCCTGAGATTATCCTTGGAAAATTTCAAAGACAAATGGATTCTCTTGCTATCTCAAATAAAGGGGCATCGATCTCGAGGAATGTTGAAAATTGGGGAACAAGGAATGTTGAGAATAGAGGATTTAGTGGAGGAATCCTTCAAGGAGTGATCCCCAATGTAAGAAACAATCCAGAAACAACTCAAGAGACAAAGAAAAGACTATAACTAGCTCAAATGAATCTAACAATTCAACAGATGCATAATGAACTAACAAGATTAAGAAGAGGAGAAAATTTTTCTCCTGACAATCAAAATCCTAGAAATCCTGCTCTGGAACAAAGAAGAGATCCTCTTCAATAATATAGAATAATAAATGATGATAGAACTGAAGAGCATAGGCGAAGAGCACCTAGAGTGCCAAACCGTAATGTTGTCATCTTGGAAGAGATCTTTGATGAAGAAAATTTTGATAACTTTGACCAAGAGTCCAAAATTATTCAAGATGAAAGTCTTGAATCCGTACAGATGGATGAAGGTGAATCTTCCTTGTATATTTTTTATGAACATGAATAATCATATATCTCATGAGAAAATGGTGTGCAAACTAGAGCAGAAGTCAATAGGTTCAAAACAAAAGAGACTGTTGAAAAAGAAAAAGAGAAATCCAAAACAAATTTTGCAAAAACGTCAAAGCAGAAAATTGTTGCCAATCAATTAAAGAATCCTCCACAGATGACATATAATTTAATTGATGATCTGACCAAGTTGAGAATCCCTTTTCCCTTCATGAAAGTGGTGAAAATCCCACAACAAAGAGAAAATATTCTCAAGATTCGCGATGAGCAAGGTAATAGAATTGAAGTTGTTGTAATAAATTCCAAGCTCCAACCAAATATTTCAGTAGTTAAAACCAAGGGTAAGTTCCACCATTCTAAATCACAATAGAAAATCATGATGTAGTATTACACAATTGTTTGGTTGATAGTGGAGCAACCTATAATATCGTGCCTTTGTCAATAATGGAATCTCTAGGAATGGGATGCACGAAGTATTATGAAACTAGAGAAAGTATCTATGTGATATATTCAATAAAGGTCCCAGCATATGGGGAAATTAAATATTTGTGTGCTTGGATAAATGCAGGGCCCCATATCACAACGTTTTTCACTATTATCGTGCTATACTTTTTTCAATCTTATGGAGTAGTTCTTGGAAAATATTATTGTTCACAAATCGGAGGTTACATCATGAACGATGGAAGTTGTATGATGTTACCAAACAAAGATGGAACAATGGTGAAAGTCCCTCAAGAATCCAAAAAGCTAGTTTCTTTCAAGAAAAAAGATAATGAAATAATGCAGGACTACATCGATGATGGGATTGGAAACTATGTTTTGCTTGACCAAGAGTATCCAAGCATTTCGAAGCATGAAGGAGAAAATTATTTTGAATGGTTTTGGAAGATGTCTTTAGATGGTGCCTGCTCCAAATATGGAAGTGGAGTAGGGATTGTTTTCAAGATCCCCAATTTAGTAATATATCCACAAGCCATCAGACTCAAATTTCCCTGTATAAATAATGAAGTAGAATATGAAGCATTGATACAAGGGATGAATCTTTCACTACAAATGAAAATACAAAATTTGATTGTAATTGGTGATTTTGAACTGGTTATAAATTATATTAAAAAGAAATATAAGATCCAAAAAGAGAAGTTGAAATTTTATGCCAAAAGAGTAAATGAACTCATGTATTCTTTCAGTTCATTTAACATCTCCTTCATCCCCAAAGATAAGAATCCAAAGGTAGACTCAGTGGTTGTTGTTGCATTTATATTCAATCCTAACAGTTCACATAATCAAAATATAATTCGGGTCAAAAGTATTTCCAGGCCTTCAGTGCCTAATAATCAATATTATTTCCAAGTTTTTGAGAATGATGAGCAGTTGGTTGAATTTCTTGTTGATACAAATGATTTTGTAGAAATCCCTGAAGATCAAAGTCATGTATCTCTTTCAAAGGATTGTATCAATTTTGAATCTCTTTTCACAAGAGATGACCAAACTAAAGTTCCCAATTTGAAAGAAGAAGTGTATGTAAAAAAAGTGCAAGAAACTCAGAAAATAAATATTGGCACTCAATATTCTCTAAAGTATGCAAACCTTGTCATCAGTTGCACTGAGAAAGAAGTTGTTAGGGACGTAACCTCCCTAACCCCTCATGTAGGTAGAATAATATATTTTCCATGTAATAAAGGCCAAGATTAGTTTATAAGGCCTATTTAATAAATGAGAACAAGTCAATGTAAGAAGACCTAATAGAAGCTTCTGCTTCTAGAAAGATCTTCCGCTAGAAGGTTCTTTAGAAGATAGAATTAGTATAAATAAGAGTAGGAGGCATGAGAAGTTTTTGTATTGATAAATATTTTAATAGAGTGTTGCTATGCTGGAGGTTTCCCCCTTGGAGAGGCAAGTGAACATTGTTTCTTATCAATAAAGGTATTATTTTGGTGTTGTGGTTTCATATATTGTGTTGTTTCACTGTTATTTTCTGCAGTATTTATGTTTTTTTTCTGTTATAATAGATCTAGTACCTTATAAGTGGTATCATAGCTTTCCTTGGAACACTACTACATATGACCGAATTTTCCATGGTTTTTCATTGTTATTGCCACACATATCCGCCACACTTTCCACGAAAGCAAAGACAATTTTTCATGGAAATTTTTTCGTCGCTATATCAACGAACTAGTTATTCGTGGCAAAACCGACGAAATAATCCCTCCACGTGTCATCATCCTCAAGATAGGTTTAACTTAAAAAGCGTGGCAATAGTGATGAAACTTCATCGCTATAGGGACGAAAAATCGTGACAAAGTAAAAAACTTACCAACATATTACGACACAAATGCCATACGTGAGACGCAAAAATGTGGAAAGTTGCAATGAAAAAGCGTGGCAATAGCGACGAAAACTTTTGGCAGAGAAAAAATTTACGACGCAGATGCTATATGTGCGACGCAAAACCATTGGAAAGTGTGACGAATTTTCGTCGATATTGCCATGCTTACTTAAACCTAATCATTACCTTCCAATGAACTTTCGTCGATATTGCCACGCTTAATAAAAACCTAATCATTACCTTGCGATGAACTTTCGTTGATATTTCCACGCCTCCTGTAGGTTTAAAAAAAAAATCTACATGAGAAGCTGGATGTTGGGATTTGTGAGATCTTATAAAACAATGGATTCAACCATGGGAGTTGATGGAGGACATAATTAGAATTAGGGTAATATGGCTCTATGGAATTAAGTGGATCATCTCCCACCATGATTTTATAATTATTATGAAGTGGGGTATATTGAAAGGAATTACTTATATCCTCACCATCCTTGATGTGGGTACTACCAAAAGACAATACATAATACACATGATTGTGTACAATTTATTAATAAACGTGAGGAACAATACATGAGATAGAGTAGTGATAATATGGTGAATTGTGAGCTTTATATCCATGGTGAAAATATAGTAGGTTGTGCCTACATTGGGATCAATATTGTCACCTAGTTTGGAGCCAATTCTAGGACAAACATGAGAGATGCAAATCAAGGACCCATATATCAAGCTTTATAGTGAGCACCAAGGTTTAATTTACTATGAAAGAAAGGTTCCTTTAAATATGTAATTAAGGTGATGCAGGAAGCTATGCATGCTAGAAACATAGTTACTATGAATGCAAGAAATAGAAAAGCTTCCATAATTTGGCCACTAAGCCAATGCATGATTCTACTAGTATATATAGTGGAAGATGAAGTCAAAGAATTTTTGAAAAGTTTTATATAGATAATAGACAATGATAAATCCACAACAAAGTTAAGGGAGGTCCTTGGGCCAATTTTTGAGTCACCAATA
>SNQJ01S0008309.1:147352-171723 GCA_010110895.2 Picea sitchensis | reverse complement strand
TATTCCACCTTTTTCACACCCTAGATGACTATTAGACTAATGGAATCTTATTGTTCCACTGAAAATATCTAACCAATAGTTAGCATATCACATATCTATTGTTTAGCATATTCCTTATAATGTGAATGCATCCTATATAGTCACTTCTTGGTAGATCCGGTGTCAAGCTTCAATTCTATACTCATCTCCCAATGTTCTCCTCTCACTATTTTCATCTCAAAGATGCTACATGGGAATAGGCGAGTGTACTCTCAAATAAATATACAATGTCTGCAATGATGTTTTCATTCAAATATTCACCAATAATAGCCAACTTAGACACATCCTCCATAATGAAATCGACTATTTGTCTTCAATATTCCATGATAGTGAACTAGATAGTTGGTATTCTTGGCTTATGTGACTACATGGTGCCCCTCTATTTATTCAAACCACAGAGAATGCATTTCTTTTGTGACATCATCCTCTACAGAATCTATGGTAAAACATTATGGTAGTCCCATTAGTGGGAAACATTGAATGTGTTTTATATCCCCAATAATCAACATATCTTCCTCACAAAGTTGAAAAGTGTCATAGAACTTAAATTGTAGTTATGGTCAGTAGGTCATCTATCATTACATTTTTCTTCTATAGGTACCAATTCTTCAACAATGACTCTAAGGTGGGAACACATTTATGCACCCACTACTAAATAGAAATTCCGTGTGTATACTAATGAGTTTCACAATGATCCACATGCTCCACGATATAATAAGTACCATTGAATTGTAGGGAATATATGGAAAAGATTGATTTATGTTCCTGATCTTAGTCTTCGACGAAAGATTTTGCAGGTGAGACTCCTTGAGTGTCATTTTTTGTTGGCCCTTGACAAATTTTTGAGAATCCTTGGTCAGGATTGACCTATTTTGGGACTTTTACAGGCTTTCGAAGGCAGAGCACAATTCGAAGCGGAGATCGCGGGATCTCAGCCCCTTTTTAGGGATTTTTGGGTTTTGGGCTATGTAATGGGTATGGGGATGTCGACCCATGGGTTTACCCATGTTTAGGCCCTTTTTCTAATGTATAAATATAAGTCTAGGTGATGTAAGGAAGAAGAGGCTTGATACTTTGCTAAGTGCTAAAGTGCTAAGTGTGGATTGTAAATGCTTCGTGCATACTGTGTGAGGCTTGTAGAGCTAAGTGCAAGTGATTGTAATAGACTGTGGAAAGGCTTTGTGCTATAACTTGGGGAAGGAGGATATAGTGGAGTGCACACATATATCCTGTCCTCTGCAGAGTTATATCTCATGGCTCTGTGCATGTAGAATATTGACAGAAGGCAATACAGAGATGAAGAGTTGGTGGACGTAGCCCCAGGCTAGGGGTGAACCACATATATCATGTCTTGTGGTTGCTTTGTGCTTTATGGTTGTTCTCTTGTTTATGTGATTAAATGCTTAGTGCACTGATATATTCTTAGAGGAATCTAATATGATAGCTTAGTGCTGAATAATGTGAATGAATGCTAGATCTGGTCTATGTTGATGTGCTTAGTGGTTGAATATATTGGACCTGTGTGAATACTGCGCTAATATACTGTTAGGGTTATCTGCGTTGTAAACTAAATCTGGATATTAATGAACTATAACTGATGAGTGCTCTATTAATGTGTTACAGTCACAGATCTGTGTCCCAGCTAAGGTTGCAAACATTTGAGTCCTGCAACCACCCCTGCCTCTGCCTCGGGTGAGACTTCATTTTCTTCGCAGGTGTTGCCGAAAGGGCCGATAGTTAGGGTTTTGTTGGTGCGCTGTTGAAGCGTTGAACCCTGGGTCTGCCCCTATGTGCCAACAAATGGTTCCATTGCCAGGACCTGAAACTGTGATTGTTGGGAACTAAAGAAAAGAGAAAGCTCCGTGTGTAGATCTGTTTCCCTAGTGCGCAATATTCTACTCGACTGTGAAGCTCTATGCTAAGAAGAGAAGCCATAAAATAGGTAAGATCTTAAAGCTTTGTGCTCTGATAAAGGTAAGAACAGTGAAATTTTTTGATTGAAAAGGTAAGATAAGTGAATTTTTTTGTTTCAAAAGTATGGATCTAGGTATGTTTGATAAATTTTGTCCTAGCCTGAAAACTAGGGCACAACTAGAAGAAATAAGATTTGATATGAGTAGATATGATAAGAGTAGTGAAAGATATGTTATTCCTATGCATAGAAAGAATATTTGGACTAACAAATGGATACAGGACCCTAGAAATAATTTTTTGCAAGTTAGCTACTATGATCCTAGTGTGTAGTACAAGAAAGGCTGGGGATCATTTAAGAGAAAGAGAGGATTAACTCTTTGTTACAGTTGCATAAGACCGGGACATATTGCTAAGGAATGCCCTGGTAAAAGACCTAGTTATCTTTGTTGTCAAGATATGGACCAGGAAGTTTTGGATTGCCCTAGAATGATTGCTAAGCTTGAAAAAATGAATATAAGACAAGAAAACCCCAAGGAAGGTCAATAAACTGATACCAGGATAGAATCCCAAAAAGAATCAAAGAATGTATTTCTACGAATGAAAGAAACCCTGAATGATCACAGAAATATCAACTTATCAGAGATCTTCAAATAAAAAGAGTGTATAGAGACAAAAATAGGAGACTTCGACATTGACTGTGTTCTGGATAAAGAAACACAGGTGAACATCATGACAAAAAGAACTTGGGAAATTTTAGGAAACCCTGCTACAATTCCTTCATTGGGGGGCATAGGATTATTTAGAGGAAAGATGGTAACCCTATGTGGAAGACTCACTTAGATATCTATGAGTGCTCATGGAACTTTGACAGTGGAAGATTTTGAGGTTGTTCAATTTATTGAGAATAGCGCCCCATTTTCTATATTATTAGGAAAAACTTGGATTGAGAAGGATCAAGCTAGAAGAAAAGAAGAGGAAGTCTTAGAACAGAAGAAGCAAGAATTAAAAAATTTCATGACTAGGAGGACAACGCATTTGATTGAAGAACAAGGGAACAGATCGAAGATGTTCAAAACCATAAACTTGGATGTCGAAAGAACACAAGAAGACTCCTAGAAGAGTGAGGCACCTACCCCAGACAAAGAAGAAGTATTTCCCTTGAACCCAACTCAACAATGCGAAGTTACTATGCCAAAAGGAGATAAGAATCAAAATGGAAAGAGGAATACTGAGACAAAGATCATAGGGAAGAGGGCTAAAAATCTCAGTAAGAAGAGAGAAAAGATAGAAAAATTGCAGAATGTTCCAGAGGGGACTTCGCAAAAGGAAGGTTTGCAAAGAAAGAATTTCGTCGGGATATCAGAACAACGCGGCATGGCACTTCACCATGGCAAATAAATATAGTCGTTGGAAGCATTATAACCATTAGACCAACCCCCCGAATGGTTAGAACAACAGTTATGGCCAGAAATATCACCTTCAGACTGTTGGGACCACGCCGCAATGGAGAGAACCACATTGATGAAGACCTCTCATCCATTGGAGAGATTCGTTACATTATGTCTACTTATTCCATCGACTATTGCACCAAGAACACTTTTGTGAATTGTATCCAAGCCAACTCATTGCTACCACACTGTTTACTGAGATTTCACTACCTGATGTATTGCATTGAGCGATTGTTCATCTATTTGAGTCATCCGATCTCGAGTGTGTATGTCAGATGAAATCAACGCCGTAGAGAAGTCGGTTGAAGAAGTTCTAATTGATCTAATGACTGAGAAAGTAATGTCCCCAGGAATTCAAGATTCATCGACGAGAGCAGTGCAAGCCTCTTCGTCGACTGCTCGTGGATCCAGACCATCCCGACCTGCATCAGAGAAGAGAACCATGCATCAAGATGACTTTGAAAATGCAAAGTTAATCTCAACTATCCTTCCCGACTACATCCTTCCGTTGGCTGGTGTGGTGAGTCGTGACAGTGTCCAGAGAGACTTTAATTACACTATAGTTACTATGTACCTACTGAAGGGGATACATGCAGTTAGAGCACAACAAGATAAGATCACGACGTTGAAGTCCAACGAATTCAACCTAGGGGACTGCAAAAACCGCAGTATGGTTGCTCCTTACAAGTACTTGACCAGGACGAAGGGGAAGAACTTGAAAATAATCCCCCAACCGTGGACTATGAACATCGCGCATTCCACCATCCTGAATGTGATGAAGATTCTACATTTTGGACGACACCAGGAGGTTAATGCGTGTGTTAAGATCCTGCTCTCATGTTACCATGGAGGCTATCTATGGCTAGACAAACACATCAAAGTTGATCTGATGCTGATCCATAGGATCATTGTATTGAGCATGCAAGGACCCGAGCCATAGGACTTCTACTCAGGGAAGGCTCCACATCATGCATTAGCATAGAGGATCAAAGACACATATGGTGATGTAGAAAAAGGGATGCGAGGCTATAAGGTAGCTTCCATCTAGAATGGCGCAGTGCATCTAGCTTGCCAGCTGATCACAAGAAAGATCATGAGAAAGAACAGACCTACATAGGTCACATGGTTCATTGTTGACCTCGCTGGGAAATGTGTAGAAGGACTCCAGATGAGCTGGGTGAAGTACCTAGTCCACCAACTAGAATTGGATTGCTGCGAAGCTCAGGATTAGGGATATGAGTTCCATTTTAGATGGCTACTGATCCTCATAGCGTTTATTTCTTGGGAGATTCTGGAAGGTGCGACCTTCCAAGATATTGAGCCATTTGAACCACTTGCTGCGAAGTTCACCATGCTCTGGTACTCGAGCGATATGGGAAAATAGTGGCACTCGAACATAGTATTCCATACATACTACCTAAAGTTGAAGAGGGCCATTGAAGCTACCCCTCGCATGACGCCAAACACCCTATACCGGTTCATACCTCTCATGAAGTTCCGCACAGATAGACACTTCATTTATATCACTACGCGAGCAGACGAGCATAAAGAAGAGCTTCATGCATACTATAAGCTGACAAAGGAGGACCTTGAAGAGATAACTAAGGACTGGTTTGTAGAGCTTCTTATCCTGGTTGACCCTACAGAAATGTCTGATCTCGAACTAATTGGCAGCTTGGAGGCCACTCACGAAGAACACGACACACTTGGAACCAATAGAAGGAAGAAGACCGAAGAGGTACAAAACCTAAGCAATGCATCAGATGAAACTACCTCAGAATCACCTGGACAAGGAGGTGATGATGAAGTAAATAGAGAAGAGACCAATAGCAAAGAAGATCATCAGAAGCAAGGTGAAGTAACATCGCCTAGGGACCCTATTGATGAGACTGATCCCTCCAAGAAAATAAAGGTTTCCCCCATGAAACCTACTTCCCAGAAGAAATCCAAAGCTAGTAAAACTACGATGTGAACTGTGCTCACGGTTGATGACTTCGAATTCATCATCGCATCCGTGTCTAATGACTCGCAGGACATATTGCAGAAACATGAAGCCAAGTAGGAGGAGATGTATGACAAAATCAAGGTAGAACTCAAAGGGGTACAACAGGCCCTTCAATCCAGCCGCGCAGTATCCACTGTGCTCCCACCATGATGCGATTGACCTGCCCAACTCTACAGAATAGATGATGCAACTGAAGTTCACCTTCATTGTGCCCAAGAAGAAACATAACAGGACAAAGAGGCCCTAAAGAAAGTGCAAGAAGTAGTCACAGAGTGACGCCGAGTTGCGCAACAGGAGAAGGTTGATCTACAAACAAAGTTTGAAGAGGAGAAAGCGTAGATCAAACAAGAGAAAGAGTAGTTTCTCGTAGAGTAGCTCAGATTCAAAGAAGCAGTCAACAGAGCAATTCGCTCTGTGACAGGCTTAGATAAAAAGGAGGACGAACCAATAGAGCATCAAGTAGCGCAACTTGCAGAAGCTATCTAGAAACTTCAACTAAGAATCACATATCTGGAGCTACGAACAATCCCCAACACTCCACAGGATGTGCAAGATCAAAGAGAAGCTACTGTTGAAAGTGAAGTTGAGAGTATTAAGGCCCTAACCATGTAATGTAAACAACTAAGTGATCACAGTGCCCAGACTTATGAGCGACTCACTGAGAATCATGAATTGAAGGCATTGGAGTCACAACTCCAGGAGGCAAAGTAGTAAGAAAAGATAGTACAGGTGCAGTTGAAGCCCCTTTCAACAGTCGAAAGGATGAAGCGATCCCAAGAACAACGTATTTCTCAAAAACAGGTCCAAACCATTCAAAGCAAAGTCATGGAAGTGACTCAGAGGCTCCAACCAATACAGGATGAGGCTTGCCAACTGTTCGCGGAGATTGAAGGCCGAGGAGCAGAAATGGAGAAAGTCATCACTGCAGCTGAACAATGCTTGGAGGGACCTGTCAACGAAGCAATTATCCAAGAGTTCATCGAGCTGGAGGCCTTGGCGCAACAACAAGTCGAAGCAGCTCGAGCCAAGCTCAAGGATTTTGAAGCAGAGTTACCCAAATTAGAGTGACTCGAGATGAGTCACATGTGAGTGTTGGGGGCCTGTTGGCCCTTGACAGGGTTTTTAGAATCCTTGGTGAGGATTGACCTATTTTGGGACTTCGACAGGCTATTGAAGGCGAAGTGCAAGTCAAAGGGGAGATCACACGATCTCGGCCCCATTTTAGGGATTTTTGGGTTTTAGGCTATGTAACGGGTATGGGGATGTCGGCCCATGGGCTTACCCATGTTTAGGCCCCTTTTGTAATGTATAAATAGAAGTCTAGGTGATGTAAGGAAGGAGAGGCTTGATACTTTGGTAAGTTCTAAATTCCTAAGTGTGGATTGTAAATGCTTCGTGCATACTGTGTGAGACTTGCAGAGCTAAGTGCAAGTGATTGTAAGAGACGGTGGAAAGGATTTGTAACTCGGGGAAGGAGGATCTAGCGAAGTGCGCGTAGATCTCCTGTCCTCTGTGGAGTAAGATCTCATGGCTTTGTGCATGTAGAAGATTGACAGAAGGCAATAAAGAGACGAAGAGTTGGTGGATGTAGCCCCAGGCTAGGGGTGAACCACAAATATCTTGTGTTGTGGTTGCTTTGTTCTTTATGGTTGTTCTCTTGTTTATGTGATTAAATTCTTAGTACACTGATATATGCTTAGAGGAATCTAATATGATAGCTTAGTGATGAATAATGTGAATGAATGCTAGATCAGGTCTATGTTGATGTGCTTAGTGCTTGAATATATTGGACCTGTGTGAATACTGCACTGATTTGTTGTTAGGGTTATTTGCGTTGTAAACTAAAACTGGATATTAATGAACTATAACTGATGAGTGGTCTGTTAAGGTGTTATAGTCACAGATATATGTTCCAGCTAAGATTGTAGACATCTGAGTCCTGCAACCACCCCTGCCTCTACCTCAGGTGAGACTTCATCTGCTTCACAGGTGTTGCTGAAAGGGCCGATAGTTAGGGATTTGTTGGTGCACTATTGAAGCATTGAACCCTGGGTCTACCCCTATGTGCCAAAAAATGGTTCCATTGCCGGGACCTGAAACGGTGATTGCTGGGAATGAAAGAAAAGAGAAAGCTCTGTGTGTAGATCTGTTGCCCTAGTGCACAATATTCTACTCGACTATTAAGCTCTATGCTAAGAAGAGAAGCCATAAAAGAGGTAATATCTTAAAGCTTTGTGCTCTGATAAAGGTAAGAACAATGAAAATTTTTGATTGAAAAGGTAAGATAAGTGATTTTTTTTTTTCAAAAGTATGGATCTAGGTATGTTTGATAAATTTTATCCTAGCCTGAAAACTAGGGCACAACTAGAAGAAAGAGGATTTGATATGAGTAGATCTGATAATAGTAGTGAAATATATGTTATTCCTATGCATAGAAAGAATATTTGGACTAACAAATGGATGCAAGACCCTAGAAAGATTTTTTTGTAGATTATCTACTATGATCCTAGTGTGCAGTACAAGAAAGGTTGGGGATCATTTAAGAGAAAGAGAGGATTAACTCTTTTTTACAGTTGCAGAAGACTGGGACATATTGCTAAGGAATGCCCTGGTAAAAGACCTAGTTGTCTTTGTTGTCAAGCTATGGACCATGAAGTTTTGGATTGCCCTAGAATGATTGCTAAGCTTGAAAAAATGAATATAAGACAAGAAAACCCCGAGGAAGGTCAAGAAACTGAGACCAAGACAGAACCCCAGAAAGAATCAAAGAATGTATTGATAGAAATGAAAGAAACCCTGAATGATCATAAAAATATCAACTTATCAAAGAGCTTCAAAGAAAAAGAGTGCATAGAGACAAGAATAGGAGACTTTGACATTGACTGTGTTCTGGATGAAGAAACACAGGTGAATATCATGACAAAAAGAACTTGGGAAATATTAGGAAACCCTGCTACGATTCCTTCATTAGGGGGAATAAGATTATTTAGAGGAAAGTTGATAACCCTATGTGGAAGACTCACCCAAATATCTATGAGTTCTCATGGAACTTCGACAAAGGAAGATTTTGAGGTTGTTCAATTTATTGAGAATAGCGCCCATTTTCTCTATTACTAGGAAAAACTTGGATTGAGAAGGATCAAACCAGAAGAAAAGAAGAGGAAGTCTTAGAATAGAAGAAGAAAGAATTAGAAAATTTCATGACTAGGAGGATAACGCACTTGATTGAAGAACAAGAGAACAGATCGAAGATGTTCAGAACTAGAAACTTGGATGTCGAAATAACACAAGAAGACTCCTAGAAGAGTGAGGCACCTACCCCATACAACGAAGAAGTATTTCCCTTGAACCCTACTCAACAACACGAAGTTACTATGCCAAAAGGAGATAAGAATGAGAATGGAAAGAGGAATATTGAGAAGAAGATCACAGGGAAGAAGGCTAGAAAGCTCAGTAATAAGAGAGAAAAGATAGAAAAGTTGCAGAATGTTCCAGAGGGGACTTCACAGAAGGAATGTTTGCAAAACTGGAACTTTGTCAGGATATCATAACAATTCAACATGGCACTTCACCATGGCAAAGAAATATAGCTGTTGGAAGAAGTATAACTGTTAGACCGATGCCCCAAACGGTTAGAACAACAATTATGACCAGAAAGCTCGCCATCAGACTATTGGGACCATGCCGCAATGGTCATAACCACATTGATGAAGGCCTCTCATCCGTCGAAGAGATCCGTTTGATCGTGTCTACTTATTCCATTGACTGTTGCACTAAGAACACTTTTGCGAGTTGTATCCAAGCCAATGCATTTCTACCGCACTGTTTACTAAGATTTAAATACCTAATATATTGCATTGAGTGATTGTTCATCGAACTGAGTAATCCAATCTTGAGCGTGTATGTCAGATGAGCTCAACGTCGTAGAGAAGACAGTTGAAGAAGTTCTAATTGATCTAATGACTGCAAAAGTAATGTCCGTAGGAATTCAAGCTTCATCGACAAGAGGAGTGCAAGCCTCTCCATCAACTTCTCGTGGATCCGGACCATCCTGACCTGCAATAGAGAAGAGAAACAAGCATCTATATGACTTGGAAAATGTGAAGTTAATCCCGACTATCCTACCCAACTACATCCCATCGTTGGCTGGCGCGGTGAGTTGTGACAGTGCCCCGAGAGACTTTGATTACACTATGGTTACTGCGTACGTCCCTAAGGGGATACGTGTAGTTAGAATACAACAAGATAAGATAGTGACATTGAAGTTCAATGACTTCAACCTAGGGGATTGCAAGAACCAGAATATGCTCTCTCCTTACAAGTACCTGACCAGGATGAAGGGGAAGAACTTGAAAATAATCCCCCAACCGTGGACTATGAACATCGTGCAGTTCACCATCCTGAACGTGATGAAGATTCCACATTTTGGACGACACCAGGAGGTTAACGCATGTGTTAAGATGCTACTCTCATGTTACCATGATGACTATCTATGGCTAGATAGATGCATCACAATCGATCCGACGCTGATCCATAGGATCACCGGATTGAACATGCAGTGACCCGAACCACATGAATTCTACCCAAGGAAGGCTGCAGATCGCGCACTAGCACAGAGGATCAAAGACACATATGGTGATGTTGAAAAAGGGACATGAGGCTACAAGGTAACTTCCATATAGAATGATGCAGTGCGTCTAGCCTGCCAGCTGATCACATGAAAGCTCCTGAGAAAGATGAATTGGGAAATGTGTAGAAGTACTCCAGATGAACTGGGCGAAGTACCTAGTCCACCAACTAGAATTGGATTGCCGTGAAGCTCAGAATTAGGGCTATGAGTTCCATTTTAGCTGGCTACTGATCCTCATAGCATTTATTGCTTGGGAGATGCCAAAAGGTGCGACCTTCCCAGACATTGAGCCGTTCGAACCAGTCGCTGCAAAGTTCACCACGCTCTGGTACTCGAGCGATATGGGAAAACAATGGCAGTCGAACACAATATTACATACATACTACCTACAGTTGAAGAGTACCTACAGTTGAAGAGGGCCATTGAAGCTATCCCTCGCATGATTCCAAACACCCTATATCGGTTCAGACCTCTCATGAATTTCTGCGCAGATCAACACTTCATTTATATCACCGCGTGAGCAGACGAGCATAAAGAAGAGCTTCAATCATACTATAATCTCACAGAGGAGGACCTTGAAGAGATAACTAAGGACTGGTCTATAGAGCTCCTTATCCCGGCTTACCCTACAGAAATGTATGATTTCGAACTAATTGGCAGCTCAGAGGCCACTCAAAAAGAACACGACACATTTGGAACCAACAGAAGGAAGAAGACCAAAGAGGTACAAAACCTGAGCAACGCATCAGATGAAACTGCCTCAAAATCACCTGCATAAGGAGGTGATGACGAAGTAAATAGAGAAGATACCAATAGAAAAGAATATCATCAGAAGAAAGGTGAAGTAATAGCACCTATGGACCTTATTGACGAGACTGATATCTCCAAGAAAGAAAGGTTTCCCCCACGAAACCTACTTTCCGGAAGAAATCCAAAGCTAGTAAAACTATGGTGCGAACTGTGCTCACGATTGATGACTTCGACTTCATCATCGCAACTGTGTCTAATGCCTCGTAGGACATATTGTAGAAACATGAAGCCAAGCAAGAGGAGATGTATGACATAATCGAGGTAGAATTCAGAGGGGTACAACAGGCCCTTCAATCTAGCCATGCAGTATCCACTGCGCTCCCTCCATTGAAAGAACCAGAGTCGGGAGATGAGCTTGCCCAACTCCACAGAATAGATGATGCGATCGAAGCTTGGCTTCATCGCGCATAGGAAGAAACAAAAAAGGCCATAGAGGCCCTAAAGCAAGTGCAAGAAGTAGTCACAGAGAAATGTCGAGTTGCGCAACAAGAGAAGGTTTCTCTCAAAACAAAGTTTGAAGAGGATAAAGCGCATATCCAGTAAGAGAAAGAGAAGTTGCTTGCAGAGAAACTCATAGTCAAAGAAGCAATCAACAGAGCACTTCACCCTGTGATAGGCTTAGAGAAAAAGGAGGATGAACCATCAGAGCATCAAGTAGCACAACTTGCAGAAGCTATCCAACAAATTCAACAGATAATCACAGATCTAGAGCTACGAACAGTGCCCAAAACTCTGCAGGATGTGCGAGATCAAAGAGAAGCAACTGCTCGAAGCACAATTGAGAGTATCAAGGCCCTCGCCATGGAATGTAAACAACTAAGTGATCACAATCCCTAGAATTATGAGCGACTCACCGAGGATCCTGAATTGAAGGCACTGGACTCACAACTCTAGGAGGCAAAGCAACAAGAAGAAACAATACAGGCGTAGTTGAAGCCCCTGTCAGCAGGCGAAAGGATGAAGTGATCCCAAGAACAACGCACTGATCAACAACAGGTCCACACCATTTAGAGAAAATTCATGGAAGTGACTCAGAGGCTCCAACCAATACAAGATGAGGCTTGCTAACTGTTCACCGAGATTGAAGGTCGAGGAGCATAAATGGAGCAAGTCGTCACTGCAGCTGAACAATGCTTGGAGGGACCTATCAATGAAGTAGTTATCCAAGAGTTCATCGAGCAGGAGTCCTTGGCACAGTAACATGTCGAAGCAGCTTGAGTCAAGCCTGAGGATTTTGAAGCAGAGTTACCCAGATCAGAGTGACTCGAGACGAGTCGCAGGTGAGTGTTGGGGGCCTGTTGGCCCTTGAACAAGTTTTGATAATCCTTGGTTAGGATTGACCTATTTTTGGACTTCGATAGGCTGTCGAAGGTGGATCGCAAGTCAAAGTAGATATCACGTGATCTTGACCCCTTTTTAGGGATTTTTGGGTTTTGGGATATGTAACAGGTATGGGGATGTCAGCCAATGGGTTTACCCATGTTTAGGCCCTTTTTGTAATGTATAAATAGAAGTCTAGGTGATGTAAGGAAGGAGAGGCTTGATACTTGTCTAAGTGCTAAAGTGATAAGTATGGATTGTAAATGCTTCATGCATACTGTGTGAGACTTGCAGAGCTAAGTGCAAGTGATTGTAAGAGACTGTGGAAAGGCTTTGTGCTGCAAATCGGGGAAGGAGTATCTAGCGAAGTGCAAACATATCTCCTGTCCTCTGCGGAGTAAGATCTCATGGCTCTGTGCATGTAGAATATTGATAGAAGACAATAAAGAGATGAAGAGTTGGTGGACATAGCCCCAGGCTGGGGGTGAACCACATATATCCTGTGTTGTGGTTGCTTTGTGCTTTATGGTAGTTCTCTTGTTTATGTGAGTAAATGATTAGTGCACTGATATATGCTTAGACGAATCTAATATGATAGCTTGGTGCTTGTTAGCAACATTTCTTGTCTTTGACATCGGAAGACACAGGTCTGCAGTTTGCCCGAGGAGTGCCAAAGCACAACGCGTAAAAGAGGTCCTTGCGGACTTAAAATCAAGCGAGCAGGCATTTCATTCTTCAGCGGAAAGTATCCAGCGACTGAGCATAACAACGGTTGAGGGGAAATCATAGATTGACTGAGTCACGCCAAGTATAGCACACAAATGTTTCAAGGGGCGGCAATCACGATCAGTATGGGCGCAACAGTTGTTTCGCGAGCTCAGGGTTCGTGAGTTTAAAGGGCGGACCATATCCCTTTGGTTGCGCGAGATTTCGAGTTACGAAAAGTGACTGGAGAATGTCAATCGTCGCTGACCATCACGTCTCGGGACTTCGCGAAGGGAGAATGCCAAAGTCTGATACTCCGACTTGCGAGGTCATGAGTAGCGAAAGACACGAGTACTTGGGCCCTAGCCAACGGTTACATGTGGAGAACGCTGACCAAAGAGGGAGTCCTGCCCATATAGCCATCTCGGGAAGCGAGGGTTGAAGAAAAGGAACCAAGGGTCCCCAACTTGTGAGTCGCGAAATGAAAAGTGCCCAAACGTGGGCCTGCATTATCGAGGAGCAGCCTCAGCCATCCATCTAAAAGGACACCTGGCATGTGACTAGGCTCCCTGCCTTCTCACCCATCACGATTTCGAAGCTCAAGAAGCAGTTCCCTCACATCCCCGATGCGTGAAGTAGCGAGAGCATTCAGGACCTGGGGCCCACCACAACGTCAAATGAGTTTAGAACCGTCAGATTTGGAGGATGCATGGCACCAGATCGAGCCGTCTCGACATATCGCTCATCGTGATTTCAAGGAGCAAGGAGCAGCCCCTACATACTCACGAACGTCGAAAAGTGCCATGGGAGTAGGCACGTGGTCATAGCCCGTGGGCACTTGGAAAAGGGGGGAACTGTGTAAAGGAAGCCGAAGCGCCGAATTCAGTCACAGAAAGGCCCATCACGACCTCCAGTTGCCATTAGACCTGACTTCAATCCTGGTCTTCGCTTGGAGTAAATGAAAGCAAGAAGGGGTGGTTGAAACCTCTCTTCGTTCATTAATTGTGAATAATGGAGGGTCTGGTAAGAGGTCCGCTCGAGAGGGTCTTGTCTATCCTTTCTTGCAGAAAAGCCATGCCGAGTCCTCGACTAGTTGGAGGAGGTATGCACATGCTAAAACAACATTTACTAGCTCAACTACTCTTCCTGCCGGAGCCATGCGTAGTTAAGGTGGCGTCTGACAGAGAAATCCAATCCGAATTTGGTTGAAGGGACACAGAACCTTGGGCGGCAAGCACGCCTCTGTTAGGCAAATTTTCCGAAGTATATAAACTCAGTTGTTGTATTTTGTATCTATCGATGGTTGAGCAGAGCTCCCGGTTGTAAAGTTTTAATGAAGCACTGTTATTCTAGTTATGTATGAACTTTTGAGACTTCTTGCCTTATGAATGCTAGTTTCTTTCATGTCTTTATTTACACTGTGTTAGAGAAACTCGGAATTGGAGGATCCAGTTGAGTTGTAGCTATTATAGGATGATGTTGTAATGGATCACTGTAATAGTTGCGCTGTCTCTAATAAGTTCTTGTGATTTCCCCAGCGCTGAGTGACTTGGAATTGGAGGATCCAGTGGAGTCCCCTCTCAGTTCCTTGAGACCCTGAACCAAGCAGATCTTGCATTCAGAGTCTTTCTTCTGCAAATGACCCAAAGCCTGTTGCCCAAAGTCGTCTGTTCACCTTTCTCACTAAGTCTTCCACCTGTTCACCTTTTAATCAACCCGCTGGCTGAAGTTAGGATTCCAAACCTCCTTTGTTCTTTACGTACCAGATCCAGTCCCTGAGTTAGAGTGATACCTCCTCAAGCCATTATCTCCATTTGATCATCCTTTATAAACCAATCATGACATTAAACTGATGGGTGTCGGGCTCTGCTCCTGCAAGCAATCCAGGAGTGACTTTCGACGCTAACATTTCTGGCGCCGTTGCAGGGGACGAAGTTGAATATTTTCCCCGGGATTGTACGACAATGATCAGCTGATTCTGAAGGTGCATCAGATATCAGAACTATTGAGATTGCTACTATGCACCTGGCGACTCCATTGTGACGACTCCACTGGAGCGAACCCGCTGTTTTAATTGTGGCTTTCAGAGGCAGACACACGCGGTCTCATCCACAGCTGCCTCTAGCTACACCTGGAGCTGATTCAGAAGTGGTGCGTAGAAAGGGAAAGAGCTCTGCAAAAGACGTTCCCATTGCTGAAACAGGTAATATGCCATCCCCTTCTGTGCGAACTCCTTTTTCTCCTCCTCCATTTCTTGATAGACCTCCTTCAGAGGCTTCCCGTTTCCTGAATTTTGGGAGTGTTCCTGCTGAGTTTTCCCCTTCTGGTCTAGGACTAGAAGGAGAAACCCTTGTCACTCCCCTCTCCTTTGAAGCTGTTTATCGGTGAAGATCCACGACTGCAGAGGATTTTCCCACTCCTGCACGAAGAGGAGCACCTGCGGACTTGAGATCGTTAGCCTTCCCCTTAAATCCTCTCTTGTTTCACACTCCGCTTCAGAACTCATTCCCAGTAGCCCCTTCGCGAAATCCTTCTCTTCCGAGTTCTCCTCCACCTAATATTCCTATGGCTGGTGCTAATCCCCCTTTGAATAAAATGGACACCATAGTCGCTGCCAGATATGCTCCCTTAGTTCTTCCCCTTCCTTTGAATCCTCTCCCTGCTAGGGATTACTTGAAATATATGCCCAAGTTTACTGGGGAAGGAGACATAACTGCGGAAGAGCACCTGGCTTCTTTCTACAGTTATGCAGACAACCTTAATATTGAAAATGAAGATGTCTGGATGAGAGTCTTCATCCAGAGCCTAGACGGCGAGGTGAGGAAGTGGTTTAGAGGATTGGCTCCAGGGTTTATTGCTGGGATTGAAGTTCTAGATAGTGCTTTCTTGAGGCAGTGGGGAGATAGGAAAGATTTCATGTATTACATGACAGAGTTTGGGTCTCTGAAGAAGATGGAAGGAGAGTCTGTCTCTGATTTCTCCAAGAGATTCAATAAGATGTATAACAAGATTCCTACAGAGATAAAGCCCTCAGAAGCCTCTGCCCAAATTTCCTATGCTGGTGCGTTTGGCCCTGATTTCTGCCTTTTTTTGAGAGAAAGAAGAGCCACCTCCTTAGCCCAAATGCAAGATGCGGCCATAGAAGTGGAATCCAACATATTAGCAACTGAAAGACTGAGGAACAAGGCCGACACAGACAGAAGAAAGGGAAGGACATAAGCCTCAACTTCTGGATCATTGGCGCGTCACCCTCAAGTGGATGAGCTGACTAAGATCGTGAAGTCTCTGTCTGCAGAGATGGAGAGAATGAGGGTGGAAGGAAGGCAAGCATATAAAGTCCCTTAGATCGCCAAAAATAAAGGAGGCTTCATGAGGCCAAATAATTTTACTCCCCCTAATATGAAAAAAGAGAGGGGAAGAGACAGAGAAGACCAGAAAATTCAGGCCCCTTTCCAAAACAATTTTGTGGCCGAAGGGGAAGAAGGGGAAACAGATGAGCTTGATCCTGAAATCCACTACTTAGAAGACACTCCTCCTTTTCCTCATCTCACTCAATCAACATACGAGGAGTCTCTCATGGACAATCAGCTAAATGAATTGAGCAAGGGAGACAAGGCTACTGGTGGCCGAGGCAGGTACAACCTAAGGTCCGACAAGAAGACAGGAGCACCTGATATTCCAGAGCAGTCCACTATAGTAGAGAATCCTGCTAATGAAATGGCGGACAGTCACAGAGGTAAGAAACACCAACCCCTCTCTACCATAGTCCAGAATCATGCTCCCGAAGTAAGGGAAATCCCAAAGCTCCCATCTTATTTTAATTTTGAGCATGATATTCAAAAGATCAGAATCCCTGTGCCCCTCACTGAGCTAATTAAACATGGGGAATTTAAAAAATGCTTCTCTGAGATTTTGCAGTTTGAAGCCTCATGCCTTCCCATAGATTCCATAAACCTCCAAGACAAAAAGCCAACAGTTTTCCTAGGTCCCATGGTAGAAGATAGAGATGATTCATCCCCTCCCTTCTACACATCCATGAACATACATGATAAGGTGCTGCACAACTGCTTGCTAGATTCAGGGTCTTCTCACAACCTCATGCCCAAAACCGTCATGGAAGAGTTAGGACTAGAAGTCACCCGAGCTTATCATGACCTCTATTCTTTTGACCCCATGAGAGTTTAATGTCTTGGAGTTATTAAAGACCTGGTCGTGACCTTGTTTCAACTGCCCATGAAAAGTGTGGTCATGGATATTGTAGTGGCCGATGTCCCCCCCAAGTTCGGTATGTTGTTATCGATATCTTGGATAAAAAGACTGGGGGGAACCTTGCAGATGGACCTCACATATGCTACTATCCCAGTTTTCAGAGGAGAGCATAGAAGACTATATAGGGAAGCCCAACTGGCCTACATAATCAGTGATGAAGCCAACCCTACCAATCATCTCATTTTCACGTTAGACACTGATTTAGGCTCCAGTTTATTACAGCTCACCCATGCTCCCGAGCCTCCTCTCAAACTTAGAAAGTAGCCCACTGTTTCCCTTGAAGTTCCTCCCTCCATCACTCCCCTATGGAAAATGTTCTTTGATGGAGCCTCCTCCAGAGAAGGTGCTAGAGCTGGAGTGGTTTTTGTATCACCTACTCAGGAGACCATATCTCTGTCATACAAATTAGAATTCGAAGCTACCAATAATGTGGTAGAGTATGAAGCTCTTATCCTGGGATTAAGAGCCGCAAGGGAAATGGGAATTCAGGAGGTAGCAGTGTTCGGAGATGCCGAGTTGATAGTCCAACAAGTCAGAAATGCTTATCAGGCCAACCATCCCCAACTTAGAAGCTACAAAAATGAGGTATGGGATCTTGTTGACAGTTTCTTCTCATCTTTTAACATTTCTTTCATCCCGAGAGAGAAGAACACAGTGGCAGATTCCTTGGCTGCATCAACAAGTAATTTCAAAGTACCCCTGCCACCCAAGCTTAGGTATGATGTGGAAATAAAATACATGCCCTCCATACCTGACAATGTCAAGCATTGGAAGGTGTTTGAGGATGATCTTGAGATCAAGAAATTCTTGGATACTATCGAAGAATTTTCAGAAATGCATATCGACCAAGATTCCGTCTCTGAGGAAAGGTTGGATGGGGGTGAGTTGCTGAGTAAAATAGCAAAGCATGACATTATTCAGTTTTCTAGCAATCACATTCCAAAGGGACTGGTCCCATTAGAAAGATTGTTTGATGGGAACGATGTGGCAGTAAGGGGGAGATTTTCAGGCAATGATGCTGACACGGCTGAGTGCAACATTGGCACACCAGAAGAGCCTAAGTTTTTCAAGTTGTCAAGGGATTTGACCAAGGAACAGAATATTGAATATACCGAGCTGCTCCGAGAGTTTGCTGATGTTTTTGCTTGGACCTATGGAGACCTCAAAACCTATGACACCTCTGTCATCAAGCATAAAATCCCACTAAAGGAGGAAGCAAAGCCATTTAGGCAGAAGCTGAGACAGATCAATCCTATGCTGCTGCCTATCATGGAGAGGGAAGTCAAGAAGCTGCTTCGAGCTCAGATCATTGTACCACTAAGATATTTAGAGTGGGTGGCCAACTTAGTCCCAGTGAGGAAAAAGAATGGAGAAACCCGACTCTATGTAGACTTCAGAAACCTGAACAGGAGCTCATGGAAGGATAACTACCCCTTGCCTAAGATGGAACATATACTGTAGTGGGTGTCAGGAGCTTCCAGGATGTCCATGATTGATGGTTTCTCTAGCTACAATTAGGTCTCTGTTCTGCCTAAAGACAGGGAAAAGACAACATTCACCACTCCATGGGGCACATTCATGTATGCCAAGATGCCATTTGGACTAATGACTGCAGGGGCAACATTCCAGCATGCCATGGACATAGCTTTTGTTTCGGAAAAGGATAAATTCGTGGTCATTTATCTGGATGACATCACAGTATTTTCAAAATCTGATAAAGAGCACTGTTGTCATCTCAGGAAAGTTTTCTTGAAATGTAGAAAGTTTGGCATTTCATTAAACCCCAAGAAATCTCTATTCGCCATGAAGGAGGGAAAGTTACTAGGCCACATAGTATTAGCAAAAGGAGTCAGGATTGACCCCAGCAGAGTTGAGGTGATACAAGCCTTACCAATCTCGAGGTCCAAGAAGGAGGTCCAATCTTTCCTTGGTAAAGTTAATTTTCTGAGGAGGTTTGTGCCTAACTTTGCTGAGGAGGTAAAGCTTATAACAACCATGCTAAAGAAAGAGAATGAAGTAAGGTGGACCCCTCAATTGCGACATTCCTTTGAACAAATCAAGAAGGCCCTGACTAAAGCTCTTGTGCTTATCATTCCTGACTACTCAAAGGATTTTCTTATTTTCTCCTTTGCTTCACCTGACACAGTGGTTGCTATTCTATTACAGGCAAATGACAATGGGCTAGAGCAGCCTATTGCTTATTTCATCCGAGCATTGAGAGATGCCGAAGTCAAGTATGACACTATGGAGAAGCAGGCTTATGCTCTAGTAAAAGCTCTCAAAGATTTTAGAACCTACATCCTGTAGTAAAAAATCATCGCCTATGTCCCCTCGGCTGCTGTTAAAGACATTCTTATTCAGCCTGACATAGACGGGAGAAGGAGTAAATGGATAGCCAAAATCCTGGAATTTGACCTGGAAATAAGGCCCACTAAATTGATCAAAGGGCAAGGTTTAGCCAAGCTGTTGTCTGAAGCAAACTGCCAAGCGTCGGGGACAAGTTTCATCAACGAAAGCTCAGGTATTCAGCTGGATCAACTGTCTGACATAAATCCTTAGAAGGAGCCCCCATTGGCTCGATGTCCTTGGTATAAGGATGTCATATACTTTTTGCAGGAGTTGCAGCCTCCAGACGGCTTGCAAAAAAGAAAAGCAAGAACTCTAAAGATCAAAGTAGTTAGGTACTGCTTGATCGATCAAGTGTTATATTGGAAGGATCCCCTAGGGGTGCTTTTAAAATGCATGAGTCCACCAGAGGCTGAAATGATCATGGCTGAATTTCATAGCGGCCTGTGTGGAGGGCGCCATTTCTGGAGAGCCACAGCCCACAAAATCCTCAGGGCCGGGTACTACTGGCCTACCATATTCACTGATGTCTACAAAGGGGTCCGAGCTTGCATCAAATGTCAAAAATTTGCAGGAAAGCAGCAGCTCAGGTCCCTGCCATTAAATCCGGTGGTGGTTTCGGGGCCGTTCCAGCAGTGGGGCCTAGATTTCATTGGGGAAATTCACCCTGCCTCTAGTGGGCAGCACAGGTAGATCCTGACTGCTACAGATTTCTTTACCAAGTGGATTGAAGCTATTCCCACCAGGAGTGCTTCCCACAAGGTAATCATTGGATTCTTGGAGGACCTCATCACAAGGTTCAGCTGCCCAAATAAGATTGTCACTGATAATGCAGCCGCTTTCGGATCTAAACCACTAGCCAAGTTCTGTAAATAGTTCAGGATCAAATTGATTCACTCCACCCCATATTATCCACAGGGCAACGGTCTAGTGAAATCCTCCAACAAAAGCCTGATAAGGATAATCAAAAGGTTGCCGGAAGACAACAAAAGGTCTTGGAATTCAAAGCTGAAATTCACCCTATGGGTTGATCGAGTGACTACAAAGAGATCTATAGGGATCTCCCCTTTCCAGTTAGTCTACGAGGCCAAAGCTATCTTCCCTTCTTAGCTGGCCATTCCTGTAGCGAAATTCTTCCAGGATCATTAAGAAGAGACAAATGACATGATCAGAAGGATTCATCAGCTAGTAGAGGTATAACAGGCCAGAGAGCAGACAATGGACAGAATTCGGGATCATCAGTAAAAGATCAAGCAGGTCTTCGATAAGAAGGCCCAGAAGGAGCAGTTCTAGATCGGGGACTTGGTACTTAAGTGGGATGCCCCCAGACAGGATAAAGGCAAGCACAACAAGTTTGACGCCCTTTGGATCGGCCCCTTCAAAATCTCTGAGATTTTCTCCAACAACACCTATGGGTTGCAGGATTTGGAGGACCAAGAAGTTTTCAACAGCCCACTGAATGGGCCATTTCTAAAAAAATGTTTTATTTGAGCCTTAAATGGCTCCTCTGTTTGTAAATATTGTCTTTTAGTTCTTTGTTTAGTTTCTTTTTGTATGTTTTCGGCCTAATAAATGACTCCATAGCCCAACAGAAAGGCGACTGAAACTGCAGAAGGAGTTCTTAGAGCATCACAGGGACGACTCTATCCCCCATGGAGCCTAATGTTAGCAACATTTCTTGTCTTTGGCATCGGAAGACACAGGTCTGCAGGTTTCCCGAGGAGCGCCAAAGCACAACACGTAAAAGAGGTCCTTGCGGACTTAAAATCAAGTGAGCGGGCATTTCATTCTTCAGCGGAAAGGATCCAACAACAGAGCAGAACAACGGTTGATGGGAAATCATAGATTGACTGAGTCGCGCCAAGTATAGCAAAAAAATGTTTCAAGGGGCGACAATCACGATCAGTATGGGTGCAACAGTTGTTTCGCGAGCTCGGGGTTCGTGATTTTAAAGGGTGGACCATATCCCTTTGGTTGCGTGAGATTCCGAGTTACGAAAAGCGACCGGAGAAAGTTAATCGTCGCTGACCATCGCGTCTCGGGACTTCACAAAGGGAAAATGCCAAAGTCTGATACTCCGACTCACGAGGTCACGAGTAGCGAAAGACGTGAGTACTTGGGCCCTAGCCAACGGTTACATGTGGAGAACGCTGACCAAAGAGGGAGTCCTGCCCATATAGCCATCTCGGGAAGCGGGAGATGAAGAAAAGGAACCAAGGGTCCCCGACTCGCGAGTCACGAAATGATAAGCGCCTAAAGGTGGGCCCGCATTATCAAGGAGTAGCCTCAGCCGTCCATCTAAAAGGACACCTGGCACGTGACAAGGCTCCTCGCCTTCTCGCCCATCGCGATTTCGAAGCTCAAGAAGCAGTTCCCTCACATCCCCGATGCGCGAAGTAGCGAGAGCATTTAGGACCTAGGGCCCACCGCAGCGTCGGATGAGTTTAGAACCATCGGATTTGGAGGATGCGTGGCACCAGATCGAGCCGTCTCGGCATATCGCTCATTGCGATTTCGAGGAGCAAGGAGCAGCCCCTGCATACTCGCAAATGCTGAAAAGCGCCATGGGAGTAGGCGCGTGGTCACAGCCCGTGGGCACTTGGAAAAGGGGGGAACTACGTAAAGGAAGCCGAAGCGCCGAATTCAGTCACATAAAGGCCCATCACGACCTCCAGTTGCCATCGGACCCGACTTCAATCCTGGTCTTCGCTTGGAGTAAATGAAAGCAAGAAGGGGTGGTTGAAACCTCTCTTCGTTCACTAATTGTGAAGTATGGAGGGTCTGGTAAGCAGTTCGCTCGAGAGGGTCCTGTGTATCCTTTCTTGCAGAAAAGCCATGCCAAGTCCTCGACTAGTCGGAGGAGGTCTGCACATGCTAAAACAACATTTATTGGCTCAACTACTCTTCCTGCAGGAGCCATGCGTAGTTAAGGTGGCGTCTGACAGAGAAATCCAATCTGAATTTGGCTGAAGGGACACAGAACCTTGGGCGGTGAGCACGCCTCTGTTAGGCGAATTTTCTTGAGTATATAAACTCAGCTGTTGTATTTTGTATCTATCGATGGTTGAGTAGAGCTCCCGGTTGTAAAGTTTTAATGAAGCACTGTTATTCTGGTTATGTATGAACTTTTGAGACTTCTTGCCTTATGAATGCCAGTTTCTTTCATGTCTTTGTTTACACTGTGTTAGAGCAACTCAGAATTGGAGGATCCAGTCGAGCTGTAGCTATTATAGGATGATGTTGTAATGGATCACTATAATAGTTGCGCTGTCTCTAATCAGTTCTTGTGATTTCCCCAGCGCTGAGTGACTTGGAATTGGAGGATCCAGTCGAGTCTCCTCTCAGTTCCTTGAGACCTTGAACCAAGCAGATCTTGCATTCAGAGTCTTTCTTCTGCAAATGACCCAAAGCCTGTTGCCCAAAGTTATCTGTTCACCTTTCTCACTAAGTCTTCCACCTGTTCACCTTTTAATCAACCCGCTGGCTGAAGTTAGGATTCCAGACCTCCTTTGTTCTTTACGTACTAGATCCAGTCCCTGAGTTAGAGTGATACCTCCTCAAGCCATTATCTCCATTTGATCATCCTTTATAAACCAATCGTGACATTAAACTAATGGGTGTCGGGATCTGCTCCTGCAAGAAATCCAGGAGTGACTTCCGATGCTAACAGTGCTGAATAATGTGAATGGATGCTAGATCTGGTCTATGTTGATGTGCTTAGTGCTTGAATATATTGGGCCTGTGTGAATACTGCACTGATCTGCTGTTAGGGTTATCTATGCTGTAAACTAAAGCTGTATATTAATGAACTATAACTGATGAGTGCTTTGTTAAGGTGTTATAGTCACATATCTGTGTCCCAACTAAGGTTGCATACATCTGAGTCCTGCAACCACCCCTGCCTATACCTCGGGTGAGACTTCATTTGCTTTCCAGGTGTTTCCGAAAGGGCCGGAATTTAGGGTTTTGTTGGTGTGCTGTTGAAGCGTTGAACCCTGGGTCTACCCCTGTGTGCCAACATTTTTCATTTATTACTTATATTCATGTGGCTAGGAGATGAAATTAATTAACTAGTTCATTAGAAAACAATATCCTTTAATGAAAGATCCCAATGCGATAAAATGCATGTTGGGTTCTTGGAACAGTTCAAATTATTTTGATAATAATAACTTTGATTTGTTCTATCGAGAAGGTCTATGGTTCGAGCTTGTATAGCCCTATACATTCCACTAAGTTACACTACTCTTATATATATATATATATCTCCTCAAAGTCCCTATGACTTGGACTTTCAAAGTCTTTCGGATCATATCAATATATTTTCCTTATCAATATCGGTGGATGGGAACATGGCTCAACACAAATCTTATGTCTAGTAGGTTCCTAGTCCTACTATATCTTCTCGTGAGTCCAAAGTTCATAATGAAATTCCCACAATCATGTTGATTAAGGTTGGTTGTCATTGATGCCAACCCTTGAAGAAAGCCTTGTAGCACAAAGGTTTAGGTAATGGACCCAATATTGTTTGATGTAAATATGACTCATTATTGTTTTTTCATGGTTGATAAGAAGTAATTATGGATGAACTCCAAAGTGGTCCCCTTATGGTGAAATCTCTCACGGGAAGACGCTTTGTGGAGTAAGAGAACCCATGCTTAATTGTGGAATAATGAGATCAAGAAAAGTGAATTTGTTAGGGAAAATATCCTATATGGATAGTGCTTGTCATTTCATTTCTGGTGGTATGTGGAACGTCACACAATTCCTCACGGTTAGAGAGTTATGTCCATGAGAAGTTGGAGACCCCAGGTTTGGGTAATGGACCCAAGTTTGTTTGATGGGTAATGGTATGAGTTATGATATATTTTTAGATAATACTATTCTA
>SNQJ01S0008309.1:129887-143156 GCA_010110895.2 Picea sitchensis | reverse complement strand
ATAGAGATGATTCATCCCCTCCCTTCTACACATCCCTGAATATACATGATAAAGTGTTGCATAACTGCCTCATGGATTCAGGGGCTTCCCATAACCTTATGCCCAAAATAGTAATGGAAGAATTGGGACTGGAGGTGACAAAAGCTTATCATGATTTGTACTCTTTCGATTCAAGAAGAGTGCAGTGTCTAGGAGTCATCAAAGACCTGGTGGTTTCTTTGTTTAAGTTGCCCATAAAGAGTGTGGTCATGGATATTGTGGTAGCTGACGTTCCCCCAAAATTTGGCATGCTGTTGTCTAGATCTTGGATTAAAAAGCTTGGGGGAACATTACAGATGGATCTCACATATGCCACCATTCTAGTCTTCGGAGGGGAACAAAGGAGGTTATATAGAGAAGCTCAGTTGGCCTACATTGTTAGTGACGAAGCAAATCCCACCAATCACCCCATCTTTGCACTTGACACTGACTTGGGGTCTAGCTTATTGCAGCTCACTGATGCTCCTGAAGACCCTTTCCAAGTCAGAAAGTAGCCCAGTCTCGATTATCCGATTCCCCCTCCAACCCCCTCCGTGTGGAAGATGTTTTTCGACGGAGCTTCTTCTAGCGAAGGCGCTGGCGCTGGGGTGGTTTTCATATCACCTTGTCAAGAGGCCATATCCCTGTCATACAAGCTGGAATTTGAAGCCACCAACAATGTGGCAGAATATGAAGCTCTTGTTCTAGGTATGAGGGCTGCAAAGGAAATGGGAATTAAAGAAATAGCAATATTTGGAGATGCTGAGTTGATTATCCAACAAGTCAGAAATTCTTATCGTGTTAATTATCCCCGGCTCAGGAATTACAGAAATGAGGTATGGGACCAGATTGATAATTTCTTCTTGGCCTTTAACATTTCTTTCATTCCGAGGGGGGAGAATACTTCAGCCGATTCTTTAGCTGTCTCAGCTAGTTTTCTCAAAGTTCATCTGCCGCGTAGGGTCAAATATGATGTTGAAATAAGATATAAGCCCTCTATACCGGACAATGTCAAGCATTGGAAGGTATTCGAAGATGATCTGAAGATCGAAAAATTTCTCCAATCTGTTGATGAATTTTCTGCGTTGCACATCGATCAGGATCCTGACCCAGAAGGTGACCCTCACCCTGAGGTGTTTTTAAATGAAATTGCTAATCACCAGATTATTCAGCTACCCAGCAATCACATTCCGAGAGGACTAGTCCCTTTGGAAAGATTGTTCAATGGGAATGATGTGGCAATGAAGGGTAGGGTTTCAAATGAAGATGCTGATACAACCGAATGCAACATTGGCACACAGGAGGAGCCTAGGTTTGTCAAATTATCAAACAGTTTGACCAGAGAACAGAGGGTCGCATATACTGAGTTGCTGAAAGAGTTTGCTGATGTGTTTGCATGGACATATGAAGACCTCAAGACTTTTGACACATTTGTCATTGAGCACAAGATCCCACTGAAAGAAGAGGCTAAACCGTTCATGCAAAAGTTGAGATAGATAAATCCCATGTTGCTACCTGTCATGGAGAAAGAAGTGAAGAAATTGTTAAATGCCCAAATCATTGTCCCCTTGAGATATTCTGAATGGATGGCCAATTTGGTCCCAATAAGGAAGAAAAGTGGAGAAATCAGACTTTGTGTTGATTTCAGGAACCTGAACAGGAGCTCAAGGAAAGATAATTATCCCCTGCCCAACATGGAACACTTATTGCAAAGGGTAACGGGTGGATCTAGGATATCCATGATTGACGGCTTTTCTAGTTATAATCAGATATCAGTCATGCCTGAGGACAGAGAAAAAACGACTTTCACCACTCCCTAGGGGACATTCATGTATGCCAAAATGCCTATTGGATTGATGAATGCAGGAGCAACATTTCAGCGAGCCATGGACATAGCTTTCATCGGAGAGAAGGACCAGTTCGTGGTAATCTATCTAGATGACATCACGATCTTCTCCAGGTCAGACAAGGAGCACCGCTGCCACTTGAAGAAAGTTTTCCTGAAGTGTCGAAGGTTTGGTCTATCTCTAAACCCCAAGAAATCTTTGTTTTCTATGAAGGAGGGGAAGTTATTAGGCCATATAGTATCAGCAGAGGGAGTGAGGATTGATCCTAGCAGGGTAGAGGCAATCCAAACCCTGTCACTTCCTAGATCCAAGAAGGAAATTCAGGCCTTTTTGGGGAAGATTAATTTCTTAAGGAGATTCGTCTGAAATTTTGTTGAGTTGGTGAAACATATCACGACCATGCTCAGGAAGGGAAATGAAGTGAAGTGGACCGCTAAATCCAGGGAATCTTTTATCCAAATAAAAAGGGCATTGACTGAGGCACCTGTGCTGATCAGTCCTGACTATTCCAAAGTATTCCTAATTTTCTCTTTTGCTTCTTTGGATACAGTAGCAGCGGTCCTGTTGCAGAGAAATGAGGAAGGGCGAGAACAACCCATTGCCTTCTTCAGCAAGGCATTAAGAGACACAGAGATCAGGTATGAAATCATGGAAAAGCAGGCTTATGCTTTAGTGAAAGCCCTCAAAGCTTTCAGAGTCTATGTCCTGCATTCAAAAGTGACCGCATACGTTCCTTCAGCCTCTGTGAAGGATGCCCTTGTATAGCCCGACATAGATGGGAAAAGAGGTAGGTGGATTGCCAAGATCCTAAAGTTTGATCTAGAGATTAAGCCCACCAAGTTGATAAAGGGGCACGGTTTAGCCAAGCTGCTAGCTGAATCCAATTGCAAAGCCTTGGGAATTAGCTACATCAACGCCTATTCAGAAAATCCGCAAGCTGAGTCATCCAATAAGAATTCTCAAGGTGCCTTATCACTAGAAGCATGCACCTGGTACAAGGATATCTTGTACTTTATGCAAGAATTGAAGCCTCCTGATGGAATGGGAAAAAGCAAGGCAGGAGCTTTAAAGCTCAAGGCGATCAGATACTGTTTCATTGACCAAGCCCTGTTTAGGAGAGACCCTCTAGGGGTATTTTTAAGATGCCTGGATTCGCAAGATGCCCAGAAGGTTATGTTTAATTTCCATAATGGCCTTTGCGGGGGGCATCACTTTTGGAAGACCACAACCCATAAGATCCTCAGGGCTGGATATTACTGGCCTACTTTATTCGCTGATGTCTACAGAGAAATCAAAGCTTGCATCAAATGCCAGAAGTTTTCAGGAAAGCAGCAACTCAAATCACTGTCATTAAAGCCTATAGTAGCTTCAACGCCTTTTCAGCAGTGGGGGTTGGACTTCATCAGAGAAATTCATCCTCCCTCAAGTGGTCAATACAAATGGATCCTGACTGCGACAGACTACTTCACCAAGTGGATAGAAGCTACCCCTATCAGAAGCACTTCTCACAAAGTGATTATCAGCTTCTTGGAAGATATCATAGCCAGATTCGGTTGTCCCAGCAAAATTGTCACCGACAATGCCGCCCCTTTTAGGTCTGAGCCTTTGGTCAAGTTCTGTGAACAGTTTGAGATTTCGCTGATCCACTCTACTCCCTATTATCCTCAAGGAAATGGACTGGCGGAGTCTTCCAATAAAAGTTTGATCAAGCTCATTAAAAAATTATTGGAAGACAATAAAAGGGCCTGGGATTCAAAACTCAAATTTGCCCTATGGGTCGACCGGGTGACAACAAAGAAGTCTCTGGGCATCTCACCTTTCCAACTTGTTTATGGAACAGAAGTTGTTTTCCCTACTCGGCTCGCTTTATCCGTGGCGAAATTCCTCCAAGACCTTGAAGGAGAACCTGACCATATGGTCAGAAGGATTCATCAGATGGTGGAAGTTCAGCAGATCAAGGAACAGGTCGTGGATAGGGCCTACCATCATCAGCAGAAGATCAAGCAAACCTTCGACAGGAAGAGCAGAAAAAAAGATTTCGAGCTGGGTGATCTGGTGCTCAAATGGGATGCACCCAGGCAGGATAGGGGTAAACACAGTAAGTTTGATGCCCTCTGGTTTGGGCCTTTCAAGATCTCTGAGGTATTTTCAAACAACACTTATAGGTTGCATGATTTGGAAGGCAGAGAAGTTTTTGATGGCCCAGTAAATGGGCATTTCTTAAAAAAATGTTTTTTGTAAGCCGCAGACGGTTTCTTTTGTTTTGTAAATATTTTTTTCCGTTTTCTATTTTCGGCTTAATAAATGACTCCATAGCCCAACACCAATCTGGACAAGAAGACCTTGATGTCTTTACAAGGCTCTTTGTGAGCTCACTCACCGGAAGTACCAGAAAATAGATTAACAAACTCCCGAAAGGAAGCATCAAAACCCCTAAAGATCTTGAACAAATCTTTAAGAAGAGTTGGTGTGAAAAGGAAACCATGGATTCCCTTTACTCTCAATTCCTCGAAGCCTGCAAACAAACAAACAAAGATGTTAGGGGATTCAATGATAGGTTTAATACTCTTCTTCACAAACTCGAGCCCCATTTCCTACCTAAGATCATGATTCTCCAACGTTACCTCGATTCTTTTGAAGGGATCTTACAACTCACCCTCAAGAATCATTTCCCTGCAAACCTAGAAGAGGCTCAAGATGTTCCCTGCCAAATAGAAGAGAAGCTCAAGTTTACCAGCCTCACCCATCAGGTCAGCCTTTTGAACAATGATGACATCTGGGAATGCATGGAAGGACCAAAGCATGACCTCTTGGAAACTCCAGAATTGGAGGACAATGCTCCCCGAAGGAAATGGAGCACAGGTTTCTCAAACATGAGGGATGTCGTAAATTTTTCAGAGCAGCATGAACCATCTGAGGATCTAAGTATAGCTACTCGTGAAAAACCTAATTTTGAAGACTCCTTATTCATCTTGACCACGCCAAGTCAAATCCAAGAAAGTCAAGGTATGAGTGAACCCGGATTTGAGTACTTTGGCCAAACCAATAGGGACCCGGAAATGAGGTCTGAAGAGCCCCGAGTACATAATGGAACCAACTTAAGCACTAGTATGTCCTATATCTTGCAAAGGGTGTTGGAAATTCCTTTTCTGACAAAGCAAGACCCGGATGACCAATTATCGTTCGAAGGGACTTCCACACTATTACAAACTGGTCATTTTGAGCAAGATGAGAAAACACCCTCTTTCTTATTAACAGATGATCTTGGACCTAGTGACTATAACTCGATGGATCCATGCTTGTTTCAAGATTGGCCCACTCTTCCCTTGACAGAAGAGGATACAAATTGGGGTGATTGTCCCGATGATACCTTTGACATCTATAAAGATTGGGATGATTATTGCCCTACACAAGGAGATGGCTATTCAGTAAAGAAAGGAGTTGGTTTCGTTAAATGGGAAGAAAATGTTTTCAGGGGCATTGAAGTCCATGACCAAATAAACAACATAGGCCATGTTATACAAGGCCCCCAAATCTGCCTCAACATCACTCCTGAAGAACACCGAGAAGAAATGAAACAGACAACAAGGAAGGCTATAATGGAAATAATAAACAATTTGGACCCTGAGTCAAGGGAGAAGTTGGAGAAACGAGAATTTCAAGTATATAGGAAAAAGAAACTAAACCAACATGCCCTTACCATTCCTACAATGACTCAAACAAAGCCTTCAACTTTGAACCTTCCTCCTCCTGAAACACCCAAGACCGAAAGGGCAGACTTGGACTTTGACTTCGAAGGAGCATTATCCAAAATGCACGTGACCATCCCTCTGAAAGAAGTCATTAAGGTGCCATCTATTAAACAGAGATTTGATAAATTCTTCAAAGGGTCAGATGAACCTATGGACCCTCCTATTATGTTACAAGCTAATCACTTTAGGGTCCAGTATGACGAACACGCGCCCTTCTTCATGACCTTGCTAATGAATAATAAAAGCCTTAACAATTGCATGTTAGATTCAGGGAACGGTGCTAACATGATGTCTCTCAAGGTCATGCAACAATTAGGCCTGAAAGTCACACGAGCTTATAGAAATATGTGGCTTCGAATCTAAAGCCATAGCCACACATGGAGTAGTTGAAAATGTGGAAGTTTGTCTTAAAGAGTACCCTGAGAAAGTAATCCACATTGGCATTGTGATAGTAGACGTCCCAGATGTGTGAGGAATGTTGTTGTCTAGGAAATTTGCTTCAATGTTGGGTGGCACCCTTGAGATGTACCTCACTTATGTGAATTTACCTTTAAAAAATGGAATAATAGGTCATCTCCCAAATGTGCCATTAACCGGAACCCATGTGCAAGAAACTAGTCAACCCGTCAAAAATAACAATGCACACGAGCAAGTCATAGGAGATCTTCCTAAATTTTATTTTAAAGATGTGCCCTTTGCAAAAAAGGAAGATCAGATTCAACGGCCCACAAAAGAAAGGTACCTACAACTCCTATACAAGTATAAAGACAGGGAAGTCGGGACCGTGAAGTTGCAAAAAACAAGAGAAGGTGATATACTGATTCAACCTTCCTAGCAAGAAGTCTTTACAGTAGAATCCCACCCACCTCCCTCTGCACAATACACTAGGGTTGTTCAAGGAATGACCAATTTCAAAATCAAAGAATACAAGGAGGGGGACGTAGTATGGATGTGGGATACCAATAAAGAGGAGCCTACTAATGTCAAAGGAAGTACCCAATTTTGGCTTGGCCATTTCAAAGTTGGAAGAAAGTCAGTGAATGACACTTATTACCTGTCTACATTGGAAGGACAAAGACACACAGTGTCGATCAGCAGGTGCCTCCTCAAACCCCACCAAGGTGGGGGGACCTGACATGACAGGTAAGTACAGGTAAGTAGGTAGGCATTTCTGTGTTCATTGTACTATACCATTTTCATTGCATGATAGAGTAGTTTTCTTTACATTCACACTTATGATTGCGTTATTCCAGTTTTTTTTTATATACATATATATGTTGGGGTGGTATCACCACCCCAATCGGTTACTGATGTTTTCTATTGAGATAAAGCATGTAAACAGTTTATGCTAGAGATGTTGAGGTTCTCATGCACTCTATGGTGAGCACATGTCCCTGAGTTGGAGCCAGATGTTATCCCCCACTTTTAGGGATAACTAGGAGATCATGTCTCGAGGCCCATAGTTCCTAGACATGGAGTACCGAGAGCCAGGTCAACTTTAGCATGGCCCTGGAGGGCCCATATTTTCTCACTTTCAATGCCTCTACTCTGTCAGCAGCACCACCATCCATCACCATCGGTTTTTTCTTGTATCAGACATGGTTCTTGCTCCATGAGGTAATGAGTCCGGTTATCATGGTATGTGTCACTCTGATCCTCAAAACTTTTGAATATGTGCATTTAATTCCTTTTGTTTCTAACAAATGCTTGGATCTTATACTTGCCCACTTGACCATGTCTAGGGAGAATGACAGGATGCCCTAGTAAGCGTGTGTCCGTAGGTTTTGGTTTGCCACTCGGGGGATTTCTGAAAAGCCATCGTCTGCTCCCATCATAACACCACTTTTCCATCTTGCTTCCCATTCATCTATCCCATTACACTTGTCCGGGCATTGGGTTGACCTATCATTTGAGGATTGCACCTTATCTTGTGGGAAGAAGGGGATAAAGGCCCAGAAGGTACAATCAAGCTGGCAAAAGATAAAAGCCTAAAAATAAAAACCTCGAGATGCTTCGCCCACGGATCCTCGAGAAAGTAGTGAAAGGCTTCTCAACAAAAAACAAGAGGGACCCAATAAAAATAATAAAACAAAACCTAATCAGAGGATAGGGAGTCTCATCACGAGCCAGCCTATTAGGTCTATGGGTATCTAGCAGTATGACATAACCACCATCTAGTGACCACACTAGGGTAGTGACTCTTGGTTGCATGGCCAAGAGAAAGGGGGTCTCATCACGAGCCAGCCTTCTCATTTCTGTGAAAGCACTTGTGGGTAATGCTGCCACCACTGTTCACCACGCTAGGGCGGTGTCCCCTGAATAGCTTCTTGAAGAAAAATAAATAAGAATAAAGAATAAAAGGCATGAATTGGGCTTGGAAAAACTTGCATCCAGGACAGGTGCAGCTTGCCTTCTACAAAGGCACCCACAGGTAAAACTTTGCACCCCCTTGCTCTCACTACACCCATTTGCCTGGATATCCCTTATCCACATCACCCACTTACATGGCTCAGATGAAGTCTCTTCCAGAAACTTTTCTCTTTCGATGGACACTAGCCCAATAGGACGCCCTGTCACTTTCCCCAAACTTGTATTGCAAGCTTGTATAATGTCTTTGAGCTTTTAACTGGGGTAATAGGGGTTTTATGCACATGTTTAATAATATTGATGATGAGATGTGATTGACATTGCTATGATCCCTTCATCACCATGACGTCACCTAGCAGCATGGACGCTTTGGGAGACAACTGGGGCAGTTTTGGCACGTGTGGCAGGTTGGAAAAGCCCAAGGAGGGCTAACGTTTTGCTCCAGGATGTTGCATTTGCCCTAGAATGGGCTAACGTCACCCTAAATGGGGCATGATGTCTCCCTTTAGCTTGATTAGGTTTTAATTTTAAGCATTTAATGTAAAACAATACGATTTTTAGTATTTTGGCCTCGTCGGCCTTTTTATGACCTAAAAGTGAAATTAGGTCATGGTACTGTATAAATTGAGGATTTTAACCTTCATTTTTTCATGATATCTCACTCACTCATTAGTGAGGTATGAAATTTGAGCCACACTTGGTGTTCTTGGCTGAAATTGTGAAGCGCACTTGTTGAAGGAAGGCATTTTTGGATTTCTATTGGCATTTTTGGCATTATTCTTGATGGAAGGTGTTATAACTAGGGTTTGCTATGTTATTTCTTTGTGAAATGTAAGTAAATTTCTACAAAACTTCTTAAATGAATGGTTTTATTGTCATTTCTTGCATATATTGTTATGCTTTGTTGAATAAACCCTAGGTGACAAGATTTTGAGCCATTTCTTGCACACATTGTAGGTCCTTGTCTCATGTCCCCTTCAAGATTTTGAGCCATTTATTGAAGAGAGATATAGCCTTGCCTTAGCAACACTCGTTTCTTCCTCTTCCAAGATAGTCGTTTTTCCTATTGATCTAAGAAAGAGAAAACGCATCAAGGCCTAGTTCCCCTACACCTTGTTGAGCCGATTTTCCTTAGGGTTTGTTTGGTAAAGCCTTGCTATAGCAACACGTTACCTGCAAAACCTCTTGTCTTAGTCTTATGCAATCATTTGAGCTAGACGATTTGCCATTAAAGCTAAGGAAGGAGGAGAGAGAACTGAGGCCTAGTTCCCCTACACCAAAGTGAGCCTCTCTCCCCTAGGGTTTCATCCTCGAGGCCTTGCCTAAGCAACACCTCAAGGTCAAACCCTCTAGTCCTTCGTCTTATTACTTTCACTTGATCTTTCAACTTTTGTGTCCTCTACTTTTGACTCCATTAACCCTAAAGGCATTGATCTAAAGACCTCCTTTGTCTTGAATAACTTGATCATGACTTCAATCAAACACTTTGAATAAACCCTAACTATTCTAACCCTAGCTTAAGACTAACCCTACTAACTAATTGTTGTCGTCATATTTTCTATTAAACATCATTGTGCAACTAACGTTTTACTTTGTAAGCAATTGAATAGTTATTTAAGGCATTATCTAAATGAAGTGTTGATTGTTACATTGAATGCAACGTTCCTTTAACATTTATTGAAGAAGTGATATTGTACATCGTTGTTATTTTATAATCATTAACTTCGTCAATATTTACTTCTCAATTGCTTATATATCAGATAGTCATTAAATATGTGAAGTACTAACCAAGTGAGTAGGCTTGCATATATATATCTTGTTGCTTTGTCTCAGGCAGGTACATCTCTTTGGGTTATACTTCTCTTTATTGGTTGATTGGTCAGACTATATGCTCAATGGTGACTTGTGAGGGGGGATTCATCTTTTAGCCTTCAATCCTTTGCCTTCTCAAAACCCCAGGTCACCAGGGATGTCTCCCCTGGGACTTACCTCCCTAAATAGAAAGAACCTTCCTATCGAGGTGATATTGGGTGGGATTGGTTCAGTTACCCCAGTTTGTCTCTTTACAGTTGTCTTTTATCCTAACTACAAACTGCGTGATAACGAGACTCAAAGAGGGGTGGAAAAGGGAATGAGAGGTTTTCATTAATGAGTTGAAATGAGCCAATGTAAGGATTAGGGAGGACCCTAATAGGCTAGTTTGGTTGAAAAATAACGTGGGAGGAGACTACACAGTAAAAGAGGGATATCTATTGTAACATACCCACTACCTAAAATCAAAGTTTTTCGTTGAATTCTCAATAATGAGAATCCCCGAATCTTGCAGCAGCAAAATGCCAATCCCCAATCCACAGGTCTTTCATGCACCTACCCAACTTCTTGTTCATAACCGTGGTCTTTCTTGATGACAATTTCAGGTTTTTGGGGTTTTGATCTTTCTGATGTCGAGGGTTCTTGTGTTCTCGATTTTCCCGATTTCCGATGAGTTCTCTCTTCCAGCCTTAGCCTCTCCTGGCTATGCCCTCTTGGTCCATATGACCGCTTGTGCATAAGACCGCGGCCTTCTCCTTCTTTCAGGGTTTTGGACTTCAGATTTCCGACGCGCTTCAATTCCTGCTAGCCCTCCAGGCTAAGCTCTTGGGCCACGTGACCTTTATCTCACAAGACCACAACCTTGTCCCCCCTCGGGGTTTCAGACTTTCCAATGTTGAAATGCAAACGTCCTCAGGACTCGCGATTCCTCGAATCCCGACGCGCCCTTACGCGCTAGCTCTCCTAGCTAGACTCCTGGCCCACATGACCACTATCCACGTGACCGTAGTCTTATCCCTTGTCGGGGCTACGGGGTTTTCAATGCCAAAATGCATTGACTCACGGGATTCCCGATCCTTTGAATCCCGACTTCCCGTTATGCTGACAGCTGGCTCCCACTCACCGGGGTTTCGAGCTTCGCGATTCCAAAATACATAAACAAATTGTCACCAGGATTCTCGATATCCTGATGACCCAAACGTCGATCATCAACTTCCTGTCGGGACTTTCCCCGACGACGCCGATTGCTGCCACACGTCCTCCTCTGATGGACGGTTCCGATTTCTCCGGGATTTCGAGACTTGTGATGTCCCAATTCTCATGGTCTCAGGAACTCCGATTTCCTGATGTCGAATATCCTGACTCTCTACGCATTTCTAACACATGTCTTCCCAAACGAACGGCTCAGATTTTGCCGGGGTTTTTACTTTGGACTTCCCCGATCTCCTTTCCACGGGAATGTCGATATCTCGACTCCCGATAGCAAACCTCGATCTCCGCCACGTGTATCCACAAACGGACGGTCCAGATCTTCCCGACGTTTCGAGACTTGAAGTGTCTCAATTTTCTTGTCCTCGAGAATCTCGATATGCCGATAGCTGGAATCCCGATGGTAACCCTCGTGCAGCTCCTGTCCGATCCGACGGTTGACGGGTATCTGTTCAAGATCTGTCGGTTCAGATTTATTTCTTCTTCTGCGCTTACTTCAGAGGCTAAACTCTGTGCGCCTTCTCCCGATCCAACGGATGACGGGTATCTATTGGAACATCCGACAGTTGCTATGCTCTCCTAAGCTTTGCAGACTTTCCTCCTATGCTTAGAAGAAATTCAACTTCTCAAAGGCCTCAACCTTTGCTTTCTTTCTCTTCTCTTGTGGCTCTCCGACTCTGAGCTTTGTCGCGCGTATGAAGAACGCGGTTCCTCCTGAGATTTTACTCCCGAATCCTCAAAGGATTCCTTGACTTCTACACCCTTGTAGAGCCCTCGCACGCGAAGTGCTATCTATCCTGAGCTTTTGCAAGTGCTCAGACCCCTAAGGGATTTTATCTTTCTCCCCTTCTCCCTCAGATGGAGAATGTATTGGGATGCCTTCCTGGCTATCCTCTGTCTCAAGCAACCTCTTGTTTATACAAGGGTGTTCTCGAGCTTTCTCTAGCTCTTCTCAGACTTCTACTCATCCATACTACTCTCTGGACGTGGAAAAACCAACGGTCGAGATACTTCCACAGACCTTGGGGATCTACGGTCCCGATTTCCTCGCTATTCATGAAGATAGATGAAAAAGGGGCAAGGCACGTAACGTCCTTCTTTCTTTCGTCAATCTAACAGTCGTGAATGACCACAGATCTTTCGACGGGACCTCGTCCGTCGATTCGTTACTCATCCCTACACTGCTACTTCAGGATTTTAAGACGATCGTTCCTCCTCGTACAGGGTTGTTAAGAATTGCGCATTCAAGTCCTTTTCTCGGGTTCTTGATGAACCCTTCCAAGGAGGGAAGGTCTCTGTGAAGAGATCTATTCCGAGGCATCCCGGAAGACAGACAAGGGGAAGCAAATTCCCGAGGGCAGGCTGGAAGTCTGACTTAGTTCAATCTAAGCATAATTAGATTTATTTATCAATGTAAGCCATACGTGGTTTTTCTGTTATAAACATATATCTATTATTTCTTATTAAACTCTGCACAGACATTCTAATACTGTAATCATTCACAATTCCACAGTTCTATAAGCATATATGTCAGTATATGAATTTCAAGAAGCAATATGTAAAACACTTATCAGAAATAACACCAGAAGTGGGTGCAACTGCTGAGAGGGGTGCTCGTTTCCACCCAACTGTAGGCTCAACGACTCCCAACGGATTTACCACTAGCCACCCCCGAGCTGAGACCACGATGCTGTGAGACTACGTCTCTCTGTTTGCCATTGACCAGGAGCGAAGGTTGCAATCCTTCCTCTTTGCTATCACTAACTCTGCATAATTCCAAAGTTCCCCTCGCGTCTGCCCCCCCCTTCCATCGCTTCTGCCATACGCCTTATCCTCTCACAATGTTGTGTGTGGCACGATTACCCTCGCGCCGATCAGGCCTGACAGCTCTACGAATGGGAGGTTCACCATCCCATCCCTCATCAAGTCATCCGCCTACCAGCCTGCGAGACATTAAATTTGGGGCCAGCAAGCCGCTTTTGGTTCTCCGGGCCAGTGGAGTCCAAATACGGTATTAATTCTCGGTGGAAGTTAACGCCACCTTTTCAGTTGCCTTCCACCGCCATCGTGGTTTCCTTTCTGCACATCCCCTCTCAGCAGTCCTACAATAAATTCAAAATGTTATTCACATTCATTGACCTTTTTCCTCAAGGTCCATTTACATCACATATTCATATTTATGAGTTTTCCATAGTTCTTGGCCAGTCCAGTTATATTTACAAGCTGGGGGAAACATGGTGTTACAATTCCCTCCCCCTTAAAAG
>SNQJ01S0008309.1:94349-123610 GCA_010110895.2 Picea sitchensis | reverse complement strand
ACAGTGTAAACAAAGACATGAAAGAAACTGGCATTCATAAGGCAAGAAGTCTCAAAAGTTCACACATAACCAGAATAACAGTGCTTCATTAAAACTTTACAACCGGGAGCTCTGCTCAACCATCGATGCATACAAAATACAACAACTGAGTCTATATACTCAGGAAAAATCTCCTCACAGAGGCGTGCCCAGTCACCCAAGGCTTGGTGTCACTTCACTTCAGTCAAACTCGTATTGATATCTTCTTTTAAGCGCCAACTTAACTGCGTATGGCTCCTGCGAGGAGGGTAGCTGAGCCATTAAGTGCTGAGCTAGCGTGCGCATAATTCTCTGTTGATTTGAAGACTTTAGCATGGCGCCTTTGAGAAAAACGTCACACAGGACCTCCTCAGGCAGACGGCTTGCCAGAACCTCCATTCCCTCACTTAATGAATGAGAGGAACTCTCAACCACCCGCTCTTGTCATCATTTACTTCAGGCGGGAAACAATATGGAGATTGGATCCGATGGCGCTTGGAGACTGCGACGATCCTCTCTGTAACTGAACTCGGCGCTTCGGCCTTCTGTTCTTACTTCTTCTGGCGATGCCGTGGGCCCGGGCCCGAGATTCTCTCGGCACCTCGCACCTCGGAAAATAACGGAGATGCTTTTTGCGAGTTGGAGTCGCGATGGGCGAAGCGCCGAGATGGCTCTACTCGTGCCAGGTGTCCGCTTCAGATGGACGGCTGAGATCTTCTCGACAATACTGTGGGCCCGTGTCCTCGCGACCTCGCAACCTCGCCGGTCGAACCGTCGAGTTCTCACCCTCCTATTTCGCGAGTCCCCGAGATGCGAGAATTCAACGGAATGCTGACTTTATCTCCAGCCAACGCGTGTCCACCCGTCGACCACGTGGTCCCACCTTATGCTCTGCCACACGTTCACACAAACCTCGACACTTCGCAACTCGCGAATTCTAATGCCAATACCTCGGGACTTCTCGCACCGAGATCCCGAGGGCTTCTGCCACCTGTTTCCACTTCGCTGCTTTGTTGTGGCCACCTGTCCTCCAACGGTCGAAATCTCGTGACCTCGCAAACTCGCGATCCTCGCGGCCAATTCCTTGGGTATTTTCTTACGAGACTCCGATGCACGATCCCACGTGCGGATCCAACGATTGTCCTCGATCTAGATCCAACGGTTATTCACCTTCTCGCTTCTCATGTCCTCGCGACTTGGGATTCCAAATGTTTGGGCCTTTACCTTGCGAACTTCCGAGTTCGCGAGATCCCTCGATCTCTGACACGTGTCCTCTTCAATGGATGGTTCTGATCTTCTCGCCACTTCGCCGCTCGTGAAGTTGAATGACTTATTCTTCCATCCTCCGATGCCCGAGTCCCCGATGTGGGTAATCTCATGACAAGCATCCGCTCCCGAACCAATAGTCCAGATTTGTTCTTCTGCCGATCCAACGGCTGACCCCGTTCACCTCTTTAACAACATCTGCGCTATTCTTGGCGTGACTCGGCTGACTGCAATTACCCACCGACCGTCGATCTGTTTCGCAAAAATAGACCCTGGACGCTGCCGACGACATTTTTCCCGCTCGCTTGACCTGCTACTTGGAAAAACAAGGATTTTCCTGTGTTGTGCTTGATCATTTCGTGCAACTTGCAAACCCGAATGCTCTCGAGCTCATGACAACATTTATCGCTAACAGAGCCCAAGACAAATAATGTCGCTAATAGCAGCGTTACCCACAAGTACTTTCGCATAAATGAGAAGGTTGGCTTGTGATGAGACCCCCTTTCTCTTGGCCATGCAACCAAGAGTCACTACCCTGGCATGGTGACCAGCTAGTGATAATGTCATACTGCTAGAGACCGATGGACCTAATGGGCTGGCTCGTGATGAGACCCCCTATCCTCTGATTAGGTCTTGTTTTATTATTTTTATTGGTCCCTCTTGTTTTTTTGCTGAGAAGCCTTTTATTGCTTTCTCGGGGATCTCTGGGCGAAGCATCTCAAGGTTTTTATTTTTAGGCTTTTATCTTTTGCCAGCTTGCTTTTACCTTTTGGGCCTTTAGCCCCTTTTTCCCACGAGATAAGGTGCAATCCTCAAATGATAGGTCAACCCAATGCCCAAACAAGTGTAATGGGATAGATGAATGGGAAGCAAGATGGAAAAGTGGTGTTATGATGGGAGCGAACAATGGCTTTTCAGAAATCCCCCGAGTGGCAAACCAAAACCTACGGACACATGCTTACTAGGGGATCTTGTCATTCCCCCTAGACATGGTCAAGTGGGCAAGTATAAGATCCAGGCATTTGTTAGAAACAAAAGGAATTAAATGAACATATTCAAAAGTTTTGAGGATCAAAGTGACACATACCATGATAACCAGACTCATTACCTCATGGAGCAAGAACCATCTCTGATACAAGAACAAACTGATGGTGATGGATGTTGTTGTTGTTGACAGAGTAGAGGCACTGAAAGTGAGAAAACATGGGCCCTCCAGGGCCATGCCAAAGTCGACCTAGCTCTTGGTACTCCATGTCTAGGACCTGTGGGCCTCGAGACATGATCTCGTAGTTATCCCTAAAAGTGGGGGATAACAAGTCTCAAGTCACTAGCTAGCCTCCAGGCCTAAGCCCAAATGATGGTATTGGTAGGATCACAACAATCTCTAAGATTCCTTATTCCTCATCCCTATAAGTAACCTACCAGCTCGATTGATAATTTTACATGAATCCCACAACCCATAATCAAGTCAACTCCCACTCTTATCATTTCCCCACTCCCCACTTTCCAACCCAAATATCTACAAACTAAAGGAAAATAGGTGACCAATGCTTTCTAGTGTGTCAAATCGGTCCTCCACTTCTTATCCTCTCTGTGTATCCAAGATAAAATAGAATTTGGTTCCAAGTATTTTCAACTGATCAAACTATTCCAAGGATTTTTCTTGGTGATTAAATTCCATGCCGATTTTCCTGCCAATGCCATCCCAAAGTTGTGAATATTTTAAGGCCCCAACCTCCCTCTTCCTTGGGCCGAGAAATTGACTTCCAACTTGTCTAATGGATTCCATCTTGACCATCCTTGCCACTCCAAAGAAAGTTAAAGTGAAGCTTCCTAATATTTTCCAGATCTCCTTTTGGTATATGAGCCAGAAATTGCCAGTATACCAGAGTAGCATCGAGTATTATCTTTACCAAGGCCAGATGACCTCCTCTTGATAACCAATAGTTGCACCAAAGTTGTATTTGTTTCTCCACCTTCCCTATAAGCCAACGTCAATCCTCCTCTTTGTACGCATTTGGTTTGAACTTATAGCCCAAATACATAAAAAATTTAGGTTACACCCATGGGTACAAAATTATACTTGAATGAGACAAACAAATAGTGATAAATAAGCTATTTGATGGTAAGGAGATAAAGGTGCTATGAAGTTAACATTTAGAATTTCATTAAAGATTTTTTTATAAAATATTATGAAAATTTTATAATTTGATTACAATTTTAAAAATAATCAAAATGTGGCGTATATTTTTCTATACTTAGAACTAGGAATTAATTAAACATCAGTAAACTTTGAACTCATTTATACTTGCTTGTACTTAATTTGTAGCTATAACACCATGTTGCTTTCTCACAAATTGAGTACTAAAATTAGTGAGCATGGAGAAAATGGCATGCATATAACTCCATCTTAAAAATATATACAAATGGAGCAATGATCGGGTTGTAATCTCTTGCCCTTTTATTAGAATTCCTATATCAATTTTCAACTATTCAATCCTCCCAACAATACATTATTTGATAAATGGTGGACTTATATGGAATACTAAATTGCATATTGAAAGACCTATATGAAATACTAATAGACATTTCAATACATAATAAATAGTTTGACTTGAATATTCAAGAGAAATGATTATTTTCCTTGGATATCCATAGAAAATTATTAGACCATAGTTTAGGATGTTGTTACAGGTGAATCCTCCTATGGACAAGCAAATTCCCTCATGGTATCTAGACCCCTAAAACCAAGACAGAAAGGGCGCTATCATTGGTCACTGACATCCTTTTAGATCTAATTAAGCTAATGAATGAAGAGGAAGAAGAAAAGTGTACCTTTTTAAATGGCGTTTGTCCTCGCAAAGTCCAAGTTGAGCTTCAATCCCAAGCTCCTCGATAGGTCCTACAGAACAAACAAAGATACAACAAGCTTCCTATTCTACTGAGATTAGCTCAAATACATATCTATCTACTAGAGACAAGTTTATGTGGAACAAACACAAACTTGAAAGAAACAGGCCAAGCGTATATGTATACTAATGAGAACAAATGAAGAGTACTTACAATCCTCTGATGAAGGTGCAACAAGTTCTTCTAGCTCTCCTTGTCCAACCCCTTTGTTCAAGTAATCTACACCGATTATGCTTCAATGGCATCTCACTTATGGGATCATAAGTTTGGTGTAATTCTCAATCTCCATATTTTCTTTCACCATGAAGAGGCCTCCTTATATAGGCTTGGAGAGACCTAACCACTTGAGAGATCTTTGGGATAAGTTGAGGATTCCTCTCCTTCAGTTGTGGATTTCCCCTAAGATCATGCCTTGACCTCAGATTCAAATCCAACCACCTTCAGATATTGAGGGGATTCTTCCATGATTTCCTCCAACAAACCAAATTTCACCCAAAAAAGGCCAACGCTCCCTCAAAAGGGACACAGAGCATTGGAATTCTCCCCTAGAAGAGGGTACAGAGCGCTAGCGCTCCCTGACGGTATGTAGGGGAGAACTCCCTTCCAAATATGACTTTTGAGTGGCTTTTTTAGTGGCAAAAGGCTTGTACTCCTTGTCAATTGATTTCTCTTCTTCAAGACTAGTCTTTGAGGTGTCTTAAGTGTCTTTACGATGTCGTTAGAGAGACGACATAGATAAGATAATGTTTGTGACACTTGCGACCAATATGCAACACTTACAATATTTGTAACGACGACACTAACCATCATTGCAATGAGTGATTTTGATGTGTAACAGATGCATTGATAGGAAAAACTCAATTAAGAGAAAAAGGAGAGGTCACTATCCATTTAAAAAAAAGAGTTATTTTGATAGTGCATTTTTTGTTAAAACAGATGAAACTTGCTACATCTTGCTCACCACTTTAGTTACAAAAAATGTTGCAATCAGATTTAATAACCCTTTCTTCTTAATCTCTTACATTCCAAACTCAACTATTATCTCAACAGATCCACTTTTCTAGATTGCCACTTTGAACTACAATACATCTTAGCATTTGGCATAATAACACTAGAGACACCATATCTAAGTAGAGACATCAAATCTAAGTTGAGAAGATTAATGGTTGAGTGTTTTGTTAGGAAGTCTAAGCCAATCGTCACCATGTAGAAACCTCTCATATTCCTTGTCCAATAATGATTAAATCTTTGTTTCCAATGTTTCAATAGTTTACCTACATTACTAGATAACCTTCACAAGATTATTCCAGACATAGATATTTTAGTGAAAATAGTTGCTAATTCTTGAGTAAACTTAGAGGCAAAAGCACCACATTCTAGGCTAAAGGCTCCCCTATGGCCAATACCCTCCGCATAGAAAAACATCCACAATTTTTGAATTGACCTTTATTACAAGCTTGTCAAATCACATACAAAATTGTCTTACAAGTAATTTGAATGTGCCAACCAACCTAGTGTTGGTTAAATCATTCTTTCTTTGTTTCGAACAAAGTCTTTGTATAAAAAATCCAATGTTAATTTTGTTTTCTAAATCTCCGTTACCCAGTTTTCTAGATATTTTGAACCATTTAGACCCGAAAATATGTTTCCCAACCACATTCCAAAAAAAAGTGTCCTTACATCATCTTTTTCAAGTCCATAAATTGGATAAATACAATCTTATCTTTGTGCCCAACTAGAAGTCAAGTTATGACAAAAATAAAAATTAACGGACATCCAATACAAGATCATTATCCAATTAAAATTTTATTGTGGTATGATTCTATCATATCTATTTTCACATTGCCTAGAAACTTGGTTGATCCATATCTCTTTATAAAATGTTTTTAATGACCCTAATTGTGGTATATAATAGGATAATGGATTGATGTATATGTAGATGTATGTTAGTTGGGTAGTGGGCTTGCATGATAAATGATTGCTAACTTAGTGTTATGAGGTTTCTGTGGTGGGAGTAGTTATCATAAACGCTTAAAAATCCATAATGTTCATCTTTATATCGTCAACATTTTGGACCGCCAATTGAATCCATCATTAGAAAAAAGAGTCAATATGAGAAGAGGACATCCTAGCAATAAATGCGTAGAAAGCAGAGAACCCTAGAAAACAACCAAGGTTGACTACATGAAATAAAAACATCCAAAGTTGGCTACAAGATAGAGATTATTTTTTTTAAAAGTATATTATTGTAATAGTAAAATGATAGTATTATAGGAATATAATTATTGTAAAACTTATAATTGTAACAATAATATAATAATAATAGTAATAATGTGATATGTTTTTGTTAGCTAAATATCCCCGACTTGCAGGATTGGCCTATGGCTGAGATGCCACAACCTAGGGGCATCTAAGTCGTCAAAATCACTCGGGGATCACACCCAGCCTGGACCGCACCATCCCTTAACATAATTGTATTTGAGGTGTCCCCAGAGGTTTCAAACTGATGAATTCACTTACAGAGTGTCTTAACAACACACTCCCTCATCGACTGCTCTACACCACGGGGATTAGTAATAATGTGATATTATTAATCTATTAATAATATAATAGTATTAATAAAGTATTATTATTAAGAAATAATTATCGAGGTATTATTATTATTGTTGTGGTAATATTAATGTAAAAGTATTATTATCAATGTAATCATCATTGTTATTATGCTTGAGAACTTGTTTATATAAGGGGTCAATAGAGTCATTATTACACATGTTGAGTTATGATTATTGCACTTGAATGTGTTGGATTATTTGGAGTTCTTTTCCTACTATCTAAGGAGGGAGTTATTGATCCAGGTGGATATCGATGGCCACCCACCTTTTCCAACTCGCTCAAAACATTTTTCAGGCAATTTTGGTAATTTACTATTTTTAGCAGTTTTTCGGGTCCTGAAACTTCCAGAGCCGTTTTGAGGCCCTAAACGATGTTTTTTAGGAAAACGGGGAGCAATATGGAACTTTTTTTTATGTTGCCCCCAAAATGAATCTCCTCAACGATACCTTTCTAATGGGCTACCATGTGCCTAAAACGAAGATCGTAGGCAAAAGTTATGACCCCGGGAAGTTGATGTATTAATTTACCCAAATGGGACGCACATGATCTTTGACGCTTCATCTCCTAGGGTTAGGTTTTTGGATGTCTAGGGTTTTTGACATTCCTGTTTATTGTAAAAAGGCCTTGAGAGCCTCATTGTAATCATCTTCTTGCGAATGAGCGCAGTCGTCAGATCTCTTCTCAGAGATAAGTCGCCACCATTACATCAAGCTTGTTTTCCGCTTCATTTTACAGTTTCAGCTTATTTCCTTATTGAATAGAAAACTGGTTTCACTGTATCTCTGTTATTTTGTGTTAAACGCTTGTTAATAATCTGTAGTCATTTCGTTCTGCTCATAAAATCTGGATCAGTGGTATCAGAGCAGTTTGCTCCTTGTCGTCTTAATGCATGTCCCTAACGAGGTCAGAGTACAAAGATTTGAGTCTTGAGCTTGTTTCTCTTGAGGACAAAAGCTCTCGCACGCCCAAGCGACCTCTCATGGAAGGAGAAATGAAAGATGATGGGATAGGAGATCTTTTCAAAATGTTGCTTGAGGAAGCCCTCACGCAACCGAGGAACGAGATGATGGATAGTTTCGTGCAAATCCTTTGGCGGCTACCAACATGCGACGTATCTTCTTCGAGCAGAGGCAACGCCCCCCTTCAAGGTACAAATAAACTTCGATATTCCTGTATTTGAAGGTCAGATAGATGCAAATGCTGTAGATAAGTGGTTGAATCTACTAGAAGGGTATTTTTCTGTCCATAACTTTTCGAATAGAGAAAAGATTACTTTTGCGCTCCTCAAAGCCGTTCCCCATGCCAAAGATTGGTGGGAAACGTTCTGTGAGCAAAAGGAAACAGAGGAACCCTCATTATTTACAGTTACGACCACCTGTGAATCCTTCATGGGTGCTATTAAGGAACAATACTACCTTGTTGGAAGTTATGATGATTTGTATACCAAATGGACCACACTGCAACAAGAAAGAGACCAAACAGTGCCAGATTTCACAAATATCTTTCATACCTTGCGCATTAAACAGGGTATCAAAGATTCAGAGCGACATATGGTGCTCAAGTATCGCGGTGCTCTGCATAGATACATCCAAACCGAAATGGAATTTCTAGACATCTCATCCTTGGGTGCGACCTATCGATATGCTGTCAAAATCGAGCAGAAGCTCAAACAAAAGACGCGACAATTTGGGCCTGGGAACCCCTCACAACAAAAGCTAGGAAAGGGTGGCCCCAACCCACAGAACAAAGGAGAGAGAAAAGATGGACAGTATCAGGACAACCAATCCAAGCCACAAGAAAAGGACACCGAAAAGAGAAAGAAAGACACCGGGAAGTGGTGCAACTTCCATAAGAGCCCTTGGCATAACACTGTTGACTGTCGCTCAAAGAAGTTGTTGGTGGCCGAACTGAAAGCCTCTGAATCAGATGCAGGTTTTGACTCTGAGTCAGAACCTGAAAGGGGAAGACAGATCAAATTTGGGCCTGGGAACCCCTCACAACAAAAGCTAGGAAAGGGCAGCCCCAACCCACAGAACAAAGGAGAGAGCAAAGATGGACACTATCAGGACAACCAGTCCAAGATGCAAGAAAAGATGGACACCAAAAAGACAAAGAAAGACACCGGGAAGTGGTGCGACTTCCATAAGAGCCCTTGGCATAACATTATTGACTGCCGCTCAAAGCACTTGCTGGTGGCCGAAGTGAAAGTCTCTGAATCAGATGCGAGTTTTGACTCTAAGTCAGAACCAGAAATGGGAAGATAGATCATTGACACGAAACCCAGTGCCACCGTTGCTACCACCAAGCTCCAGCCTGGTGATCCAGATGAGCCAAAAGAAGGAGAGCGCGTCTTCCATTGACATATGTGGGTAAAAGGCACCCCGCTGCACTTCATCGTTGATAGTGGTAGCCATAAGAACCTCATCTCTACAGAGGTCGTCAAGCAGCTGGCCCTGCCGACAACACCGCACCCACAACCCTAAACCATTGGATGGCTCCGCCAAGGAAGAGATCTTCATGTCAGCCAACAGTGTTGACTGTCGTACAACATAAATCCCTTCAAAGACGAGGTATTGTGTGATGTTACTCCTCTTGAAGTTTGTGATGTTCTTTTGGGCCAACCTTATTTATGGAAACATCATGCTATATATGAGTCTAGGCCTCGTAGTGTTATTATTACTTTGAACATGAAATTGTATAGGATATCCGAGGCAGTCCCACCTAGTGTTATTTCCTTGATCTCTTCTAAGCAATGTAGGAAGGTCATCTCTCAGATGGGGAAGTTTGTCTTCATGATTCGCTCTCAGAATGAGCGAAAAATCACAGCCACATCCAAGGTCTCTGCGGCCGACCTCTCCACACAACATAAGCAAGTAGATAAGGTCGTGGAAGAATACTCATATATCTTCTGCTCACCTGCTGGGGTACCTCTGGACTGCCAGGTCAAGCATCCCATCAATCTCACCCCTGCCGCACTGCTGCCCAATGGGACAGTCTATCATCCCTCTCTGTTAGAGAATGAGGAGATCAAGCTACAGATCCAAGAACTGCCCCACAAGGGGCACATCCGTCCCATATCACCTTGCGGGAGCCCAATCGTGTTGGTACAGAAGAAAGATGGAACCTGACGACTCTGCATTGATTACCGGGCTCTGAATAAAATCACAGTCAGAAACCGGTACCTGATTTCTCGAATTGACGACCTCCTTGATCAACTCACGGGAGCCAAATACTTCAGTAAGATTGATCTGAAGTCTAGCTACCACTAGGTCTCAATAGAACAGGCAGATTTATGGAAGACCGCCTTCAAGTCAAAGGAAGGCCTTTTTGAATGGTTGGTCATGCCCTTTGGTTTGACAAATTCTCCAGCCACTTTCATGAGGATGATGAACGATATCCTGCGACCATTCACCAATACTTTTGTAGTGGAGTAGCTAGATGACATTCTAATTTACAACAAAACTTGGGCCAAACACTTGCAACGTTTTCAGCAGGTTCTGCACACGCTGCGGCAGCACAAGCTATACGCCAACTTGAAAAAATGCACCTTCAGCATGGACATGGTCCATTACCTGGGCTATATCGTTGATAAGCATGGCATACATGTGGATCCAGCCAAGATCGAAGTCATCCGTGACTGGCCAGCCCCAACCACACTCACTGAGCTTCAGAGCTTCTTGGGCCTTGCCAATTTCTACTGTAGGTTCGTGTTGGGATTCTCCCATATTGCATGGGCCCTTAGCCAAATAACTAGGGGTGGTGGTAGGGAAAAATTTGTGTGGGTTCGGTCCCAACAACAAGCGTTTGATGATTTGAAGCATCGCTTGTGCTCAGCCCCAGTACTTTCATTACCAGACCTGCAACAACCCTTTGAGATTGAGACATATGCTTCAGACTATGCTGTGGGCATCGTTCTCACTCAGCACGACCACCCCGTGGCTTATCATAGTGAGACACTATCAGATGTTGTCCGTAAGTACCCTACTTATGACAAAGAAATGTACTCCATTGTGCAAGCCTGTCGTCAGTGGAGACATTACATTCTTGGGAAGGAGACAATCATCCACACTGATCATAAACCACTACAATTCATGCAGACACAAGGAAAATTGCAGAATGACCGCCATCAAAAGTGGTCCACATACTTGCAACAATTCCACCTCAACTACAAGTGTAAAACAGGAAGCACCAACCGTGTCGTTGATTGCCTTAGCAGACCGCCAGTCGCGACACTCACCACGGTGCTAGACTCTTGCAATAATGAGACCTCTAGATGGCCCCAACTCTATGAGACATACCTGGACTTTGCCACCACTTACCAAATGTTGGGTGCAAACGCAGTTATCGATAATTTGCATCTTCAGGATGGGTTGTTGTGTCGTCTGGGCCATATATGTGTTCCATCAAGCGAGCGAGCGAAGCTGATCTAGGAAGCCCACTACAGTCGGGTGGCAGGACACTTTGGTGTCATAAAGACAGTGGTGATGCTACATAAACATTTCTATTGGCCAAAACTTCGACAGGAGGTCAGCAAGTATATCCGGTCCTGCACTGTTTGCGCTATTTTCAAACTGACCATTAAGAAACAGGGCATGTACACCCCTCTTCCTACTCCTGACAGGCCATAGGAATCCATCTCAATGGACTACATGTCAGGCCTCCTGTCCACCAAGCGGGGAAATGACTTTGTTTTTGTGGTTGTTGATCTCTTTTCTAAGTTGAGGATTATGGTTGCCTGTAAGAAGAGCATCACAGCAGAGGCCACTGCCAAGCTCTTATTTGAACGAGTCTAGGTTCATTTTGGAATCCCACAAATCATTGTCTCAAATCGGGACAGCCGGTTTCTCAACACATTCTGGTCGAGCCTTTGGTCACTGCTGGACACCAATCTCACCAAATCCACGACCTTCCACCCTTAAACAGATGGCCAAACCGAGGTCGTAAATTGAATGATTGTGCATATTCTTCGCATGTATAATTCCAAGCATCCTCGCACATGGGATGAGAGCCTTCCCTATGTCCAACATAGCTACAACCGAGCCTTGCATAGCTCAACCTACCACAACCCCTTTCAGGTGGGGTTGGGATTCCAACCATTGGGTCCCATAGATGTTGCACTTCCCCTTGTGGTCACCTCAACCGACTCATATCCTGCTCCAATTGAAGCTGACAAAGCCACCCGATTCATTGAGCGAATCCACCACATCCACCAACAGGTTCAATATATCCTACAGAAGTTCAATGAAAAGTACAAACAACGCCATGATCAACATCGGGTGCCATGTAAGTTTCAAGTGGGCGACAAATTTTGGTTGCACTTGCAGAAAGAACGCCTTACAGGACCCCATCGGAAGCTTTGCTCACTTCATTATGGGTCGTACACCATCACCAAGGCCGTGGGGGATAATGCTTTTGAGCTCAACATTCCTCCTTTCCTTGGCCTGCACCCAGTGTTCCACGTGGAACTCCTTCACCCTTATTTCCCACTATTATTGGACACCTCAGAAGTAACAGAACAACTGAAACCAACAGAGCTCAACCCCGACTGCATACAAAAAGCTTCCAGTGATCAGATTGTGGACACATACATCATCGGCACTTGACAACAAAAGATCCAGCTTTATTGAGTTGTTAAAGCAGGACAACTTCTGCACCAAGGCAAGTGGCTCACCCGGGGCCAAATTCAGTAGAAATTCCTCATCTGATGGGGGAACTCAACGCAATGGAGACCATTACTTCCTAAGGAGGGAGGATTGGTCCAGGAGGATATCGGTGGCCACCCACCTTTTCCAACTCGCTCAAAACTGTTTTCTGGTAATTTTGGTAATATACTATTTTTAGCATTATTTCGGGTCCTAAAACTTTCAGAGCTGTTTTGAGGCCCTAAACGACGTTTTTTTGGGGAAAAGAGGAGAAACACAATAGTTTCTTTTGATGTTGCCCCCAAAATGAATCTCCTCGATGATACCTTTCTAACGGGCTATCATGCGCCTAAAACAAAGATTGTATGCAAAAGTTACGACCCCGGGAAGTTGGTGTACTAACTTATCCAAACGGGGCCCACATGACTTTTGGCGCTTCATCTCCTAGGGTTAGGTTTTTGGATGTCTAGGGTTTTTGGCATTTCTGTTTATTGTAAAAAGGCCTTGAGAGCCTTATTGTAATCATCTTCTTGCGAATGAGCGCAACCGTCAGATCTCTTCTCAGAGATAAGCCACCACCATTCCAACAAGCTTGTTCTCTGCTGCATTTTACAATTTCATCTTATTTCCTTATTGAATAGAAAACCAGTTTTAGTGTATCTTTGTTATTTTGTGTTATGCACCTGTTAATAATCTGTAGTCATTTCGTTCTGCTCATAAAATCCAGATTAGTTATTGTGTAACTCATCATTATTATACTTTCGAGGGTTGTGCTACATCCCCATATTTGGTGTACATTGTGTATATATTGTGTATATGCAATTTTATCATGCTTTATTGTGATTTATGTTCATTACAAGTGGTATACGAGTAGACAAATCTCCATTGAGTGTCTTAGATATAAATTTTACCAGAGAACTCTAAATTGAGTGAGACTTGAAGTTTGAAAAAAGGACATTATTGAATATATCTATATCTGTTCAAAATTTTGGTAGCATAAGAGTGAATATTTTGGAGTTTCGGTTCATACAATGTAGGGATTTTATTTTGTCACGAAACCTTGCTAAAACTAGTCGGGTTCAATAAATTAGATATATCTCAATATTATGAAGTCAAATTAAAGTGATCTTTGTGGAATTTTAAAAAATACATAAGGAGGTATATAGTTCTAAAATTTAGATAAGTTAGCGAAAAAATCATGGAGAGATACACTACAACCTCACTCCACCAATACAGGCGAAAATAGTAGGCTTGGTAATTGACCATAATTGTCTTCTAGAGAATCTAAATTGAGTGAGACTAATGGAATTAAGGAGTAAACATATTAGGTTAGTATAGGTCAAGCGTGCAATGAGTTTGGAGTAGAAATTGCAGAGATATAACAAGTACAAGGTCAATCAAATGTTCAGTGCATTTGGAGTACAAATTGTGAAAATATAATAAGTAATATTGACGTGTAAAGATGCACTCAAAGAGGGACTTGAAAAGGTATGAAAACACAAAATTGTCATAACTTTTGATTGGAATGTCCGATTTAGGTGATTCAAAAGGAATTTGATTGAGAAAATATGAATAAAATATCTATGTGAAACATTTGGGACAATGTGGGATAATTTTTTAAGTTATTATAATTGGATGTTAGGTTTCTTGAACAAGACTTGTTTTAGATCAAATTCATTTCATAAGAAAACATGATGGCCATAATATTGAAGAATATACATCTTATGTTAACTCCAATTTTCAATCAATGTGGAAGAGGCACATAATACCAAATATAAGGGATAACATATCCTTAGTTATCCCATAAAATGGGGATAACATCTGGCTCTTACTTGGGGACATGTGCTCGTCATAGAGTACATGAGAATCACAACATCTCCTGGTAGACCTGTGCCTACAGACAATAAGACAACAAAGTCGTTTAGAGTAGGATGGCTTCGCTCATCCTTTGTCCATATATATCAAAAATCCAAAAATGAAATTGATCTAAAAAATATTTTTTTTTAGCATTTTTTCAAAAATTTCTAAACTGAGCATGAAATCAATATGCAATTAGAGAAAAATGAAATATAAAATGCATCTAAGCTAACATAACCAATCAAGATGCAAATGCAAGGAAAGCAAGATGACCCACCTACTTACCTGAGGCCCTAAAGATGAAGCGATAGATGATGTCAGGTGAAGTCATACAACTAGTGCAACCAATTGATCATCTTATCGAAGTATCTCCTCATGTGCTTAATTATGTAAACCAATAAAGATAAGTCAAACATGTAATGATCATGAGCATAAATGGATATATAATCAATGATGAAATGAAACTCATGGAGATGGGTGGGAGGGAGGAAATATTGTTGGAAAAATAACCATTAGCTTTCTCATCTTGCCTGAAAGTGTAGCCACAAGCCTGATCAATCCATCTCTGAAGGAGACTATCGTATATAGACGACAACTCATCTTTATTTGTGCACATAGATTCATTGCTTGTCGAAGATCGAGAGGAGATGAGAGATCGAAAGAAGACTACATGGTTTCTCGGAGAAGAAGCCCAGAGGTAAGGGATAGGCTTAGGTCTAGAAGAACATCGCCTCTTCACTTGCAAATCTTTGTAAAAATTTCCAAAATAAAAAAACTTATGCTTTGTAGAGTCAGCCTTTGATTGCTTTGAAGTGGACATGTCTTGGTATTCTTCCAAAATTGAGGATAAAGGTCAATAAATTAGATATATATTAATATTATGAAGTCAAATTAAAGTGATCTTTGTGGAATTTAAAAAAATACATAAGGAGGTATATAGTTCTAAAATTTAGAGAAGTTAGCGAAAAAATCATGGAGAGATACCCTACAACCTCACTCCCCCAATACAGGCGAAAATAATAGGCTTGGTAATCGACCATAATCGTCTCCTAGAGAATCTAAATTGAGTGAGAATAATGGAATTAAGGAGTAAACATATTAGGTTCATATAGGTAAAGAGTTCAATGAGTTTGGAGTAGAAATTGCAGAGATATAACAAGTACAAGGTCAATCAAATGTTCAGTGCATTTGGAGTACAAATTGTGAAAATATAATAAGTAATATTGACGTGTAAAGATGCACTCAAAGAGGGACTTGAAAAGGTATGAAAACACAAAATTGTCATAACTTTTGATTGGAATTTCTGATTTAGGTGATTCAAAAGGAATTTGATTGAGAAAATGTTGGACACACTTAGAGGGCAGTGGGGGGGTGAATGAGTGTGGGGCTCTTTTTACCAAAACTTCCTTCTTACACAAAACTCATTAGTTAGCAATCACTATTAACACATTATTTATTGCTTTCATTTATAACCTGTTAGATGTGAATACATATCAACAACATATATCAACAATATATCATCAAGTCATCACCACAAGGAACACAAGATGTATGTACACTTTTCCTTTTTATTGCAGACTGCAATCCTCGAGGTTTATCAACAACAACTGAATAGAGTACAACTCTACAAGAGCACTAGCTCTATAATGCAAGACTCATCTTACATCGTCAGCACCAACTGAGATGAGGCAAAAATCCTCCACATATATAAATCTGTCACAGGTACGCGACCTATCAATAGTGCAGCCTGTGTGTGTATGCACCCTGACTCACTACAGCCTGCGTATGTACACGACCAGTCTATAATGCAACATGCGTATACTTCTGAGCAACTAGGGTTTTTCTTTGCTTCACATACTCAGATCCTTTGCAACCTGCAATCACATTATCTTCTGTCTCTCACTATCCAATCTGTCTCACAACTAGTCACAACACATCCAAGTTCTCCAATAGTCTACTCATGCTCCACAACCAATCAATATGAATGCTAACTCAATCATGCATAAGCAACTAGTATACCATAACAATCATATCATCACCGAATCACAAGAGTATTTCTCACTCCATCAGCTAGCATAAATCACATCATAGTAGCCATAGCAAGAATTCCCTAAGCATTCACAACACAACAAGCAATAGTATCCATCAAGACAATAATGTAACCATACCAGAGTCTCAGTGTTAGATTTGAGCCCATAGAATGCAGATCTGGAATCTGCTGCAATCTTCAACAACCAGTCATCAACTCAAACACAAATCTCCATGATTTTATCCATTGTATGTTCCTTGTCCTCATACAACCTGTGTATGTACGCGGTTTGGCCCATTACAGCCTAGGGTTTCTGAAGCTCCGAGACTTTTGCCATCAAGATCTTCGATATTGACGAAACTTTGATGCGTCCATAAGATCCTCCTCATGCTCTCTTTCTCAGAATAGATCTTCCATCATGCTCAAGAGATCCACACCAAAGATGCTCTCATAAGAATCTCTCCATTGATACTCCAAAATATATCCTTCCAAAATGTTCATTTCACAAGACACCCTAGCCTCTTATTTATACTCTTCATCTTCTAGGTCATTTAACCCACTTCCAGGTCACTTAACCCATTTCTAGGTCACTTAACCTATTTTCATTATTTTTAGGGTTAACCACTTTCCATAAATAGAAAGTTCTCCAATACTTTATCATTTAAAAATTCCTTCTTAATTTTGTCATCTCACTTTATCATTTAAATAATCTTCTTTTTTTAAGGCACTTTGACTTCTTTGACCTTGGGGGCTTCAAGCCTTCATATGGGGGTCCTTCAACTTCGTAAGGCCATAATTTTCAAACCATGAGGAGTTATGTGACGTTCCACATACCACCGTAAATGGCATGACAAGAAATATCCATATAGGATAGTTTCACCAACAAATTCATTGATCTTCATGTCATTATTCCACATACAAGCATGGGTCCTCTAACTGTACTTCTAGGATAACTCAACCGCAAAGCCTCTTCCCGTGAGGGCTTTCACCATAAGGGGACCACTTTGGAGCTCATCCATTTGTGCACTTTATCAATCATAATAAGACTATAATGATTCATCTTTGCATCAATCCACCACTGCATCATATACATCAACTTTGCATCATGTATCAATGACAACTCATTGATCCATCTTCATCTATGTATTCTCATCAAGGGCAATACATATTACATTACATCAATCATCAATCAATCAATCCTTTGACATCAATCAATCACTTGACATTAATTAATGACATCAATCAATCAAACCATTGGCATCAATGACAACCTAATCCAATAGAAAATATGAATAAAATATTTATGTGAAACATTTGGGACAATGTGGGATATTTTTTTAAGTTATTATAATCGGATGCTAGGTTTCTTGAACAAGACTTGCTTTGTAGAGTCAACCTCTGATTTCTTTGAAGTGGCCATGTCCTAGTATTCTTCCAAAATTGAGGATGAAGGTCGCTGAGAGTCCTCATACAACAAGTCTGCATCTCCAAAATGATACGCATCACAAGTCTCAAGGGATGACTGAAAATCATCCTACAAATGCTGTGATCGATCATCCTCAAATAAATCTATAATCATGTCATCATCAAGTTGCCAAACATATGAATCATATACACATGGAAAGTGGTCCTTTGAAGGTGACAACTCAAACCCCTTTTCTTGAGGGCTACCCTCAATGTCGTAAATGGGGTCTCTATAAAAAATGAGATGACCAAAGTCCCACATACGTCTTCCAGTTTTTATGAAAGTGACTATATTATCATTAACCATATCTAAAGGTTCTTTCATAAGACCATCAACATGACTGAAAATGATCATCTCTTTGTCTTCGTGTGCAGAAAGAGCATAGGCCCGGGCAGGTTCAACAAGGTCTTCAAATTCTTCATCACTAAGGCTAGTTGATTCTTTAAATTTATTAACAAGAGAAGAGCACGTTGGAAAACCTCCACTTCATCAGGCAGGAGCAAAGATAATGATGCCTCAACATGTTGCACTTCATTAGGATTATTTTTTCTCTTCATGGGCATGCCCTTCTGTTGCCTCTTCATCACACGAGGCTTGATCCTTAATGTAGAGTGCTTTGTTTTCCTTTTTTCAAAAGGATCTGTTGCATCCAAGGGATCCTTTAATATTTTTTCACTTCCAAAGTCATGGAATAAAGTGTCATCAAGATCTTCAAAAGGATTAGAACTCATCATGTTCTTTTCTTGATGTGCAGGAGGAACAAAGGCATGTATATCTTTCTCAAATGTCTCGTCTGGAACTTCATCGAGACCTTCTTGGAAACTTTCTTCAGATATATGTCCTACAAGCACTTCTTCATCTTCAAGGGCTAGTTCTTCAACAGATTTTTGAAACAACTCTTTTATACGATTCATCATTTCCTCAACAACTTTATTAGAAGCCTTTTTCCTTTTCCATCTATAAAAGTGTCCTCCTCAAGGCATAACAAGTTTTGGATGAGGGTTCATCCCAAGGTGCCATATTTCCATTGACTGAAAAGACACCTCAATGGAGTCACCAGATGAGATAAAGGCTCATCAAAGGATGGAAAGGGGGAAACAAGGAAAGGTGGGTTCTAGGAAGGTGAAGTTTCCAGACGGGCTTCAAGGATAACTCATTAAAGGTGGAAAGGGAACGTCCTTTAGGTCATGTCACTAGGAAAGCTAGGGGAAAGGCTTTGGGATAGCTTGCCAAATTGTCGTTAGGGTTTATAAGAGGATTCAAAATACTCCCTGACAACAATGCCAAAATGTTATAACACAAGTTGTAGGTTGGGAAAAGACCGACCCAATTGCCAAATGGCGACAACTTAGAGAACACCTACCCATTATCACCTTAGGCAAGTATTCTTGACACTTTAGAGATGAGAGAATCACCTCAAGGGGGGAATCCTGGTGACCCTAGGGGGAAATGAGATGGAAAGTGAGATGTATGAATGGATGCCCCTATAGGTCAAGTTACTGAGTGCAGAGAAGGGTTTGAATAAGGTCTTGGTGGTAGCCAAGGTTTCCAAGAAGTAGTAGACCTTATCAATGTTGATTATACTTTCCCGAGACACAAGAGAAGTAAAGATACAAGCCTAAATATATGATGGAAAAGCAAGTTAGGATTGATGTCCCTAATTTCAACAGTTAGTAGTAGTATATATCATAAATGAAATGGACGAATTAGCTACTAAAAGAAGTACTAGAAATCAAGTAAATGATGCAAGAGATAAACTAACAAAACACTAGTGCAAGTCAAGATTAAAGGAGCAAGATACGAGCACAAAATGAAAGGTTGTAGTAAATACTTACTGCAGAGATAAAAATCAGCCTTATGATTGTAACAAATGAGTTATTTCATCAATAGATTCAACCATAAAATTTGCCAAAAGTCTACCAAAAGATGCGTTGTGATCACTATATTATGTGGGCAAAAACTTAGTAAATTTCAACAGTTGAATTGAGAGTTATTGGAGATCAAAAGACTAGAGTTTCTGAAGCCCTAATGGATGAAGATGTAAGTTTATTACAACATCAAGAAACACTTAGCCAATTGAGATGCCCTATGGGGCAATAGAAATCCTAGAACATAAAGGAAATAAAACAATTTGAACAATTTGATTCCTTCATTTTTTTCACGTATCCCAATGCAACAATTTTATTTCTCCAATGCAAATTGAAAATGATTAGTGCCTTACTATTGGATTGTGGAGTCAAATAATGTAATGACTAGGCTAAGTCCTCAGTGATGTAAATTCTTTTACTCCCCAAGGCAAGCTAGGCTCACTTGGAAATGCTAAGAGGGTGTAAGCCCTTTTACTTCTTTTAGCAAAACCTTATGCAACAATATGACCTTGGATGTATGAGAGTGATCCACAAAGAACCTAGGGGTGTCATCCCTTTACTCCCTAGGGTTTGTGGAACAAACAAAGGTGAACTTGGAGGGTGTACACCCTTGTAGTTCTCCAAGCAACCTTGAAATTAATGACCTTTCACAAGTAAATAAATGAATCTTGGGGAGGGTGTATTCCCTTATACTCCTCCAAGGGTTCATCCACTAACAATTATGGAAGAAGCAATAATTTTAGACAATAAGTGTAGATTTACTTACCAATTCCAAATAGATGCAAGATCAAACCCTAAGTGACCAAGAAAATTCCATCCATAAGTGTTACACATCAAAATTACATCCAAGAAATTTCTGTTACAGGAGAATCCCCCTGTGGACAAGTGGATTTCCTCTTGGATACTAGACTCCTAAGACCAAGACAAAAAGGTGCTAACGTTGGTCACTGACATCCATTTAGAAGAAGTTAAACTAATCAAAGAAGAAAGGGAAGAAGGTATGAATACCTTTTATGAAGTTTTTCCTCGCTCTATTCGAGTTGATCTTGATCTCCAAGCTCTTCAACAAACCCTGCAATCCAATGAACAACAAAGACAAAACATATTTCCTATTCTACTTTGATTAGCTTCACACCAGATCTATCCAAAAGGAACAAGTCCATGAGAAATACACATAAACTTGAAGGAAACATGCCGAGCACATATATATTAGTGAAAACAAAGCAAGGTACTTACAACCATAGATGTAGATGCAACAACTTCACCAAGATCTCTTTGTCCAAACCCTTTACTTAAATGATCCACCAACAGAATGCCTTATGCTTCACTGATACCTTCCTTATGGGATCATAAGTTTGGTATCTCTCTATTTCTTCATGTACATTTCACCATGAGAAGGCCTCCTTATATAAGCTTAGAGAGGCCCAACCACCTTAGAGATTCTTGGGATAGGTTGAGGATCTTTATCCATCAGTCGTGGATCCTCCCTAAGATCCAACCTTGACCTTAGATTCGAATCCAACTAACTCCAGAGATGAGGGAGATTTTTCCCTGATTTTCCTCAACACACAAAGATTCCCTCAAACAGGCTAGCGCTCCCCCAAAAGGGTACACAAAGCGTTGCAATGCTCCCCCAAAGAGGGTTAGGGAGCACTGGCGCTCCCTGACAGTGGGTATGGGAGAGCTACCCAAAATTTCCTCAAAAAAGCCTAGCACTCCCCCAGAATGGTTCACAGAGTGCTACAACGCTCCCCCAAAGAGGGTTAGGGAGCACTAGCACTCCCTACTAGTGGATAGGTGAGCGCTGCCCTTTAAAATTGATTTTTAAGTGGTTTTTTCCATGGCAAAAGTTTTGTACTCTTCATCAGATGATTTCTCCTTCTTAAACCAGTCTTTGAAGGTGTCTTAAGTGTCCTTATGATGTCGTTAGAGACACGACATAGGCAAGATGACTGTATGATGTTTGCGACACTTGTGACACTTATGGTCAAAATGCGACACTTATAACACTTATAATGACGACAATAGGTCATCACTGAAATGAGTAATTTTGATGTGTAACAGATTGCCCCCCAAAGTACGAAGTTAGAAGACGGAAACTAATGACTAAAGTACTTTGTAGAATTTTTTGAGAAAGGGTACGAACTCAGAGAACCTGGTAGAAGTTGCACACAACCATCAAACAAATATTATGACATGTTTCAAACCCAAGGCAGGCATACCTATGCTTGAGTGATAAAGACTTTCAAGGTATGGCCGCCATAAAATACACTGTGGATCCATAATTATATTGACAAAAGGGTATAGCCATTGAGGATACAATGTGGATCTATACTCTTATGACCTGAACTGACCGGAGCCACGAAGAATACACAGTGGATCTACGAGACGACATGACATAGCCAGGACCAATACAAAGTGGATCTATGTGACAGTGTATGTGTCAATGTTAAAAAAAAAATCCTTTGCAACCTGGACAAAGTACATATAAGAGTGATGACACAACCCAGGGTCTTCTTACTGATCCCGATGTAGTATGAATCTAACCATGTGAATAGATGTCCTAATGTCGAACATGGTAGAAACCACTTGATTACTGGTCAATGATGTAAACCGTTATCAAGCGCGAGGGAAATCACCATTGATGTCAATGATTCTCAAGGTACCCTAGTACATTCTAGTGAATCTGAATAAATGAGCTGAAGTCGAACATTCATGGAATCATCCGATCATATTTCAATGATGTAAACCCACTGTCGGAAGCAAGGAGGCCTTCCATTGAGGCATGCCGGTCCCAAGGCACTAACTGGCTTTTAGGTCTAGTTCCTGGGTAATGTGTTGAAGTCGACAAGAATAGACTTGTTGTAGGAGGGCCTTGATGTATCCCCCATCAATGACACGAAATAAACACAAAGATGTAATTTGGTAGATCAAATGAACATGGACTGACACAAGTGTTTGAAACAGAATATTTGTGATGGTTGACTCTCGAGGCAGATACTTCCCTTGAACACTGAGGCACAACAACATAAACATGACATGGACCAGAACTTGATGATGCAGTGGATACTATGGCTTTCGTAGGGTGACCTAAAGGAGTAAAGAAACTTAGAGGATTGGTTCAGTGCAAAGGTTCAGTGGATAAAAATGCATGCAAAGACAGTGTCATGTTCAAGGGCGACTCTAAGAGTTATTGGTAATGTTCTAAAAAACTGCTTGGCTTGCTTCCTTCAAAATTTTCCCCCATCCAGATAGACGAGTACCTCTTTTTTATTTAATGAGCTCGAGGAGGGTAACACATGCTCGATATAACTCACCTTCGGTAAGTCCCTCTTCCTTTGTTTAACAAACTAGAAGAAGTAAGGGTTCGGTCCCATATGGGCCCTTCAATGTATGATTATTTAACGAGTCCATAGAAGGTAAAATCAGTGATTTTTCATGTTTAGAGAGTCTGAAAAGAACTTAAAAATGACTCCAGGGTTGTCCTTTTTCACAATGTTAGTCTCGCGAGGCCGAAAAAGAGATAAATTATCACTTGAAATATGCCCTTTCAAACCTTTTAATGAGTGTTAAAGGAAGCAAGATCACTCGATAATCTTTTCATGTTTTGAGAGTCTGAAAAGAGATTAAAGGAGACTGCAGGGGTTCCTTTTTCGTATAACCTTTACGAGTCCAAAAAATTGATAAAAGTTTACTCGGTTACATTCTCATGTATTTTGTGAGCACAAGAAAGAACAAAAACTAAGCTCGATATTGGTTTCATTTTTACACAAGCTTGAAACAAAATTAAACGTATGCTGGCAAATTCCCAACATAATTTCCAAAGGTAGGGATACCCATGGATGGTTGGTACTCTGCCCCCAACTTGAAAAGCTAGCGACTTAGATTCAGAATGATAATCAAAGGCTGGAGACATGCCCCACAAGCTTCAATTCATTCACCGACTTTGAGGTTGTCACCAATTTATGTACTAGATGGAGAAAAAAGATACAGGTGGATGAAATGAAGGTTCGAATACGAGACCTAACAAAAGTCTCGACTTGACATCTACGAGATCTAGCGAAAGAATCGACTTGATATCTACGAGATCTGGTGAAAAGACTCGACCGGATGAGAGAGGTGATTGTTTTATTTTTTTAACGAGCTTGACATAGGAAAAGAACTATGCTCAAGGTTCCGGGTTCAATCCCCAGATGTCTGTTTCTTTTTTTAACGAGCTTTCCACAGAGAGGAAAACTATGCGTGTGACTTCTGTTTCATTTTTTAACGAGCTTGCCACAGAGAGGAAAAATATGCTCGTGACCTCTTCTTGATCATGGCTTCCAAGAGGATAATTCTCTGGAAGGAATACATGTCAAGTGACAAACGTCAATCATGGCTTCCAAGAGATCTTCACTAGATGGAAGAGAAGCACTCTCGAAGGAATACATGTCGACGGCCTCAATAAGGGTAGGGAGATCTGGCTCTAATAGCCCTATCGAATAGATCACCATTTCAACTACCAGATCTAGGTCACAAAAGGCTGAGCTTACAGTGAGAGGCTCATCTTCATCGGTAGCTGAAGGCATGGGAGATAATGCCACATAATTGACCTATGGCAGGGGTGATACCGACTGCATATAAGAGCTGTTTAGGGAGGTCATTGGGTTGGTAATCAAGTCAGGACTGATGCATGAAAGTTGATCAATAGTCACCATTCTTCCATCATGTGGGAAATATATCACAGGAAAAAGAGTGGACACAATAGCTTTCATGGCATAGACATAATCACGCCCAAGGAGTAAATTGAAATCCAAGGGAACCTGGACTACCATAACATCAATAAAGACAATTTTCCCTCCCAAAGTTACGAGAAACTGGGGAAGGATCCCTAAAGGGTGACTGGTTATTCTGTTAAAAGCGAACAAATTTTGGGTAACTGGAACAAGCTGAGGATAACCCAAAGCTTGCCAAGCAATAGAGGACAAAATACTAACGGATGAACCTTCATCTATCAACGTATGAGGAACGTCCCGACCACAAACCTGTACTGTAATCTTGAAATGAATGTGAGAGGGAAGACGAGGTCTAGTTAGCACACCCCAATCAAAAAGGATGGCCTCATTACTTGGAGGGGGTTTCGCGGGAGAAGGAGGAATGCCCCCCAGCATAATAGATTTTGTATCAACGAGAAAAACATGGGCATAATCAGGTTTACTCTCTAGCGGGAGAGTAGGATTGATTGATAATGACATCAAATCGACCACTTGGGTTTCATTCTCCAAGGGGAGAATGGGGTCAAAAGGTGGAAACAAATCAATTTCTTGGGTTGCACTCTCTAAAGGGAGAGCGGGATTGACCAAAGATGGGATCGAATCAACCACTTTGTCAACTGGTTCAACTAAGGACGTGACCAGATTGATGACATGATCAACCAGACTGACCGATAAAAGGACTGGAGCAACCACTTTGGCACTCATCAAAGGAGGAGTGGGATTGACCACGCCGATACTCTTCAGATGAAGGGTTGGACTGACCAATGACGGGACTGGATCAGTCACTTGGTTTTCACTTTTTAGATGAAAAGTGGGGCTGATCGATGATGGAAGATCAACTACTTCGGGTAGTGGTTCAATTGAGGACGAAACTAGATTGACCACCTAATCAACCGGACTAACCGGGAATGGAATCGGATTGATCGATCCAACAATTAATGACGGGTTGGGGGAAATCTTGTGATAACCAGTTGGAAACGAAAGCTTTTCCAAAAGAGAAGAAGCCTCGTCCATACGAGGACAAAGGTGAGAGTAATGATCACCTTTACATAACATGCAAGGAAATTTGACAATTGTCTTCTTCTTACCAATCTTAACGTCACTAGTTGTTGGGGTGTCACCGGCATGTTCAGTAGGGGTCGATGACATGGAGGACCATATTTCTAAGACCTTGGGAATACCAGGGCAATCCCTTAGAAAGTGGTCACCCTTACAAAGACTGCAAGGGAATTTGGGTTTCAGATTCTTCGTTGTAGTCTTATTGACCTCACCAACACTCGCAATACGATTAACAATATCTCGTTGCTTGGATCCAACATCGGATGTTGTTGGAGGCTTGGTCCCTTTCTGATTTTTCTTCTTCTTCTCTTTCTGTTTCTTCTTCTTCTTATCAACCTGGCTACTTGCTTTAGAGATTTCACTAGGTGAAGAAGGATAAATGGAAGGAGACTTGATGGGTGAAGAAGGAGAAAGGTCGACATGAGGTTGATGCATGGGTGGTGTGCTTACATCTGAAGCACTTGCTGCATTCGAGGTTACCAGAGTGGAAAACAACCATATCGGTAACCCAATTGTGAGACTTGGAAGGCTCAAAGTAGCAATGTAAGGAGGACCAATGTTTCCATAAGAAGGAAAAACAAAAGGTTCCCCCGGAGCAGGGGTTGCTCCATTGGTGGTTTTGGGAACTGACGCCATTAAACAAAGATCCAACCTAGAGTCTGTTAGGGAAAATAAACAACACACGCTAAAAATATGGGAAGCAAACAATCAAACAAAACTTCCCACAATGAAACCACTAGTTGGTAATGAAATCCAATGTCGCGAGATCAAAATAGGAAGGGGCTGGGATAGAGCAGGTGGAACAGTTACGATGGCGACCTGCTTAACGGACCTACGCCTTGGTGCAAGCATCCACACAATAATTGTGGATTTACCCTCCAAGGAGCTCGAGTGAGTTTGACCAACGTCTATTCCAGGTACAGTGAGACTTCCCTTCACCGCCACCTTGTGTAAGACCCTGAAGATTATAGCTACTAAGGTCACCAATTCGCAGTCAGCCCCTGGCCGGGTATAGTCGACAGTCCAGTCCGAATGTATGGGTAGGATAACAAGTCTGAAATCCTTCAAGAGAACTGAGGACAAGTGGACCGATAGAACTTCAGAGGACCCCAAACGGATTTAGAATTCACGAAGCACCGAGACCAAATGAAGACATCTGAGCCTCAAGAAGAACCCCCAATATACGATCTGAATACTATGAATGGTTGAACCATAGAGGGATAATATCCATAACTCTCTCGAACGCGACCTCGTGCGTAACCCCTGTGTGAGAGGGGGATCCCAAAAAACTTATACGACACTTGGATTTTCTCTCCCTATCGCAAGATGCTAAGTTTGTTTGACAACTTTGGAAAGTTATCCTTTCAACCTATTCCAAATCCCTACACCTTAAGCTAATATAGGTTTGCTACTAGAAAATGTAAAAATTTCTAATAAATTTTAGTTTAGCGTTGATTTTAATGGCTCTTGTTTACTCAAGAGGAAAATGGCGTGGACTAAATGATGTTTTGACCAACTCTAAACCACGCAAAGAAATGAGAATGACTGACTCTAAACCATGCAAAGAAATGAGAATGCAAACATTTCTCTTCGATGAAAGCTATATTACGAGAAGGAGAAAACTTTTGTCATTCCTGATGCACAATGTCCCAAAATGCCAAAAACTATGCAATTTCGCTACTTCAAATGCAAGCTAGTTTCACTACCCAAAAACAAGAACGCATTGATATTCTTTGTTTGATTCGAATGTATAAAGAAATTAAATACAAATCCTTTAATGCTCCACAACTTTCAATTAGAAGAAAGAGTCAAATGTAGATGCAAAAGACACGAAGCAAAAGGCTACAAACAAAGCATGCACTCAAGGCAATGAGTTATGAAAGAACACAAGTAAGAGATAACCTGTTCTAACAAGAACTCAATCAAGGATTTGACAACCAACAAGCACTCAAGGAGTACAAGAACATGCAGAGAAGCATCCAAGAAAGAAATAAAGAAAAAAGAGAAATCACTCAAAATTGTCCCAACAAAACAAGAATCTAGAAGAGGCAATTTCACATTTCTGAAAAAGATTTCAAGCTCCAAGCAAGACAATAAGGGGTGATAAGCATCAAAAACCAATCCAAACAACTTCACAAACCAACCACAGACTCTAGGTAAAGACCTCTGCAAAACAGGCTACAAAAGACTGAGCAGAAGAAGGCAAAAACACTCGAAAAAGAGACTAGCGCTCCCTCTCTCAAGGGGACAGAGCATTGCAATGCTCCCTAATGCACTGTGGGGGAGTGCTAGCCAAATATCAATGCTCTGGTATGGCCTAGGGGGGGTGCTAGTCCTCCCAGAACCTCAGAAAAACAACCAAAAAATGCAAAAAAACTCACTCAGAATGCATAAAAATTGGTGAAATTGCAGGTAAAGATAGGAGAAAGTCAGTGGATGATGAACAACCAGTAAAAGTGATCTGAAAGGTGGTAAAAAGGGCAGGGACAAACCAAGGAAAAAAAAAAGGAGTCGTTCCCCAGTGGAGTCGCGAATTTCTGTTATAGGAGAATCGCCCCGCGGACAAGTGGATTCCCTCTTGGGCTCTAGACTCCTAAGACCAAGGCAAAACGGGTGCTAACATTAGTCACTGACATCCTTTTAAACCTAGCTAAACTAATGTATAGAGAAGAGGAAGAAAGGTGTATCTTTTTAACGATGTTCTTCCTCGCACAGTTCGAGTTGAGCTTTGATCCCCAAGCTCCTCGATAAGTCATGCAAAACAAACAAAGACAGAACAAGCTTCCTATTCTACTAAGATTAGCTTGAAACCAAATCTATCTAATAGAGACAAGTCCATGAGAAATACACATAAACTTGAAGGAAACAGGCCAAGCACATATATATTAGTGAAAACAAAGCAAAGTACTTACAACCATAGATGTAGATGCAACAACTTCACCAAGCTCTCTTTGTCCAAACCTTTTGCTCAAATGATCCACCAACATAATGCCTTATGCTTCACTGATACCTTCCTTATGAGATCATAAGTTTGGTATCTCTCTATTTCTTCATGTACCTTTCACCATGAGAAGGCCTCCTTATATAAGCTTTGAGAGGCCCAACCACCTTAGAGATTCTTGGGATAGGTTCATGATGTTTCTCCACACACACACACACTTTTCATTGTCCAAATTTGTCTTATTGTGGATTTGATTTTTAGCTATCATTATCTTCATGATTTAGTAATATCTAGCACTTGTATGTCTTGTTGATTTGACATTAATTAAGGATGAAATTTTAAGGGTTTTAACATTGATCTTGAAGAAGATAGGGAAAGTTTAATGTTGTCATAAAATACATTTTAGATATCATTTATGCTTGATAGGATTTCCCTAGAGGATTGAAACTTGTTGGTACACATTTGTTTCTTGGATTGCCTTGTTGATTGGGGTTGAAAAGGAGTGAAATATTGTACATTGTTTGCTGCTGTAAATTGTATTCTAGATTATTCCTATGGTGGATAATTCACTGACACTACATCTAGAAAACCTCTAGGAAAGAAGTGAAATTTTTAAATTTGTTATTTCATGAAATTTTTACATTTTAATCTAACCTCTCATATCCCTTATCCAATAATGATAAAGTTATGTTTCCAATGTTTTAATAGTTTACTTAGATTATTAAAATACCTTAATGAGGTTATTGTGTGCAAGAATAATTAGTGAAACAAGTTGTTAATTCATGATGAAACTATAAGGAAATAGTACCATATTTTAGGCTAAATACTCCCTGATGACC
>SNQJ01S0008309.1:53454-86458 GCA_010110895.2 Picea sitchensis | reverse complement strand
CCCAGTCTTTGGACCTCGAGACCCTACTGTCCCCAAACATAGTCCCCACAAAGGAGGGTGCATCGTATCTGTATAATGCCCTGAACGGTGACATCCTGATGGACATATGGTAAGTTGTGTTGTAACAATACTCACCCATGTGTAACCATCTCACCCATGTGCACTGCTACCCCCCCACATAGTTCCTCAAATACCTCTCCACCCATTTGTTGATGATCTATATTTGTCCATTTGTCTATGGGTGGTAGTTGGTACTCATATCTAGCTCTGTGCCTATCAACTTGAATAGCTCCTGGCGGAACGCGCTGATGAAGCACCCATCTCTATCACTGACTATCTGCTTGGGTAAACCATGCAACCGAAATACCTCATTGAAAAACAACTATGCTACCTGTATGGCCTTGTAGTCTGTGGGCATGGCAAAGAAATGTGCAAATTTGGTCAGTCTTTCAACCACCACAAATATATAGTCCCTGCCCTACACTCGAGGAAGGTCTGTAATGAAATCCATATAAATGCTCTCCCATTTCTGCTCTGGAATGGGTAGAGGTTGTAGCATCCCTGCGGGGTGTGTCTGCTCGGACTTGTTCGGCTGACAAGTCGTGCACTCCTGGATATGTTTCAACACATCATCCTTGAGACCCTTCCATGAGAATCTCTCCTCGATCTGCTTATATGTTTTGAAGTATCCCCGATGCCCTGTTGTAGGTGAATCATGACACACCTTCAGAATTTTCCCCTTCAGGGTAGATTCTGGAACCAAGTAGATCTGGTCCTTGTAGAAAATGACATCATCGAGAACCCATTATCTCTCATCAACCACTTGTCCATCCATCACCTCACAAGCAAATTTTTTTTTGGAGTACTCCACCAACAAATAAGCTTTCCAATCTGTACAAATGTCCATCATCGAACATCCTACTGGCCTCCTGGACAAGGCATCTGCTACGATATTCCTTTTTCCCTTGACATACTCAATGTCAAATTCAAAGGCTTGGATCTTTAAGACCCACTTTTGTTGTCTCTCGCTAAGATCTTTATGATCTAGGAAATACTTGAGACTATTATGATCAGTGTTTACTACAAATCTGTTGCCTACCAGATACTTCCCGAATTTGGTTAAAGCATGCATGATCACTAGCATTTTCTTGTCATAAATCATATAGAGTCTCTCCGACTCGTTGAGATTCCTGCTCTCAAACACAATGGGGTGGCCCCCCTGTATCAAAACTGATCCAATCCCCACCCCTGATGTGTCTCACTCTAAGACAAACGACTGCGAGAAGTCTGGAAGGGCTATAACAGGGCATGTGCTCATAACCTCCTTCATTTTGTCTAATGTCTGTTGTGACTCCTCTGTCCAATGAAAAGCACCCTTCTTGGTCAAGTTTGTGAGTGGTGCTCCCAACTGTGAAAAGCCCTTGACGAATTTCCTGTAGTAACTGCATAACCCAAAGAATCCTTTTAGTTCTGTGAGGTTCTTGGGTGTTGGCCAATCCAAAATGGCCCTGATCATTTCCTAATGAACCTGTACTCCCTGCTCACTGATGATATTCCCCAAGTATGATAGTTCTCTCGTGCCAAATTCACATTTGAATTCCTTGGCATATAATGACTGTGCCTGCATAATATCCAAGGCCTCCCCCAAATGTGCTAGATGCTCATCCCATGTCTTGCTGTAGATCAATATATCGCTGAAGAATACCGGAAGGTACTTCCTCAACTGTCTTCTAAAGATGTGATTCATGCAAGATTGGAAAGTGGCCGGTGCGTTGGTCAATCAAAACGGCATGACCAAGAACTCAAAGTGTCTAAAATGGCACTGGAATGTTGTCTTCTCAATGTCTTGCTCCCTGATGCTGATCTGATGGTATCTTGAGCATAGATCAATCTTAGTGAAGAAGACTGCCACATGTAACTCATCCATCAACTCATCTATGCGTGGAATGGGGTATCGATTCTTGATTGTTTTCTTGTTGAGCGCTCTGTAATCGATGCACATCTGTAACGTGCCATCCTTCTTCAGTATCAGAACGACTGAAGATGCAAAAGGACTCATGTTGGGCCTGATGTTCCCCATAACGAGAAATTCTTTGATTGCTTTCTCAATCTTGTCCTTGAATTTCTTGGGGTGCCTATAGGGTGTTGTAATCACTGGTGTAGCCCCTGTTTCTAACTCAATCATGTGCTCAAAACCCATGTCGGGCGGTCTCCCTGGTGGTATCGGCCCAAATACTGGCTCATACTAACCCATAAGCTCTCTGATCTGTGGATGGTAATGCTCACTACCCTTGGAATCCTTTTGCATGGTGATCAAACACTTTGTTGCGTAAGCCACATCACCATGACAAAAGATCTGCTCCATCCTCTTTGTCGATACTTCTCGAGGTTCCCCTGTAGAGATGCCTCTTAGCACAACTCTCGATCCACTGACATCTCTAAAGCTGATGGTCAACGTCTGATAGTTGAAACCAATCTCCCCCAATGAATATAACCACTGTACCCCTAACATGACATCAATATCTGATAGGTCAACCACATAGAAGGTGTCTGTCAAGGTGTAGTTTCCTAGTTTGACATCTAGGTTATGGATCATGTCCAAACATGTCATCGTGTATCCATCAACCACTGCCACATGGAATCCCTCAAACTCCTCTGTGCGTAACCCCCTCTTGGCTACTAAGGATGCATCTATGAAGTTGTGGGTATCCTTACCATCAACTAAAGTTGTCATGCATTGCGTCTGTACAAGGCCCTTGAGGCTGAGAGTGTTGTACCTGGGTACTCCTAAAAGGGTGGCTATGGTTCTTTCACCTCTCTACGAGGTTTTTCCTCCTCCTTGGGTTGTGCCCTTGCTGGTATCTAAGGTTTCTTCAATTGCTTCTTTGGCTCATGAGTGGTCTCAGTCTCTGAATCACTGTCTGTCGGTGCCTCAATATCCTCATCCTCCTCCTCACTGCCTGATTCCACTTCAATGTAGTGGATTTGTCCCTTTCCCATGCATCTATGCCCTAGGACCCAAGGATCTCTACAAGAGAAGCAAAGGTTCTTCCTCATCAACTCCTGTCTTGTATCATCATCCAACTTGGGCTTGCCCTTCCATTCCCTTTGAGGATTCTTATGATCCTTGTCTCTTTGTGGTACAAAGGGTTTGGTAAAGGTTTTAGTTTTTGGCACAAAGTTCGCCAAATATCTAGTGCGTCGAATGGCATCCTGCAAGGTGTGACGCCGATATGCCTTCACCCATCCTCTCAAGGGTTCTGTGATCCCTTTTGTGAATAACATGATCAGTCGGGGCTCGGATATATCTGTCACTGCCACTGCCACTGCTACCCTCTGAAACTCTGAGATGAATGTCTTTGCTGTGCCAGTTTGTCTCAATTGGGCTAGATCTTTGAAATGGATCTCTAGATCCCTCCTATCAAGTCTATCCATGAGTCTCTCTATGAACACTCTGTATGAGGTGGTGTGACTGTGGCCTAGTGTCACCAATCCATGATACCACCACTCGTGTGCCTCACCCTCAAAGTGTAAGGTAGCGAAATTGATGGCTTATGATTCAGTCATCTGGTTGAGCTTGTAGTAGGTGTCTAGCTTATGCACCCAAGCTTTGGCGACCCGTCAAAAGAAAGTATGGTGAGTTTACCAACTTTTTAGATGAAATCAATGTTATGCCCTTGCGGCTGCTGCCCTCCCCTTTGTGGCTCTCTGGGGCGGTTACTGAGTCTAAGTCCACAATACTTGACTAAGGTCATATCTTGATGGAAATCACGGCCTAATGCTGCATACTCCCTTCGATACTCTACAATGTCCTCTGCATGAGTGGGTGGTCTTTGTGCTATTAGCATCTGTGCTTCTACCGGGGGTGCCCTCTGGAAACTGGGAAACAATGGTCGGGGAATCCTGCTCATAGAGGTGTATGTGCGAGCGAGTGACTCGAGTCTACTGCCTGCCCCTGAGTTCCCCTGTACTGCATGTGGGGGTTGGGTGCCTGGAATATCCACCATAGCCAATCTATCAGCTACCTGAGCCAAGCACTGTGACATGGTCCGCTAACTAGCTAACATATCACTGATAACCTTCATGAAGGTAGCCTCTGGTTCCATGGGGGGCTTACCACTGCCCTCTAGTCTCTCATATCTGTCTCCTGGCATCCTCTTTGCTTCGCACTCGACCTCGCACTCTTCCCTTCTCTCTACTTCTCGCTGTGCCTCTTCCTCTTCCTCTTAACTGGGAGGGAAAGGAGGAAAGTTAGGACTTTTTTCCTTGCGCCTGTTGTAAGTGACATATTCGTCACTTATGTGCTCACGACCATCTAGGTCATCTACTGTACTCATCATCTTTAGTCACAGGCTGGCAGGACTAAAGCTCTGATACCACTGAAATATCCATAATCCCGTTGATCATGATATGTACTACGGATCTAGTGTTCTGTCTCGCACATCTGATACACTGGGGGTTTCTGAATGCGTTTTATCTGTAGATATGATACTCTAGGGGTTTCTAGATGCGTTTCAGTTGTGTGCTTGAGATGTTTATGGCTATTGCATGTGCATGTTGTATATTATGGTTTAAACAATATATAGATGATGCATGCAGAAATAAAGAACATCAACTGCTCAATAATATGTATTATGAGACTAAAGCATGGAAATACAATGATATACTGGAAATATAGAATATAGTCGCTAGTTAGATCACATGGATCGTCATAGGAATACAAGAAAATAACATAAAAATACCCATGATCAGAATATGAAGGCAGATCCGATGCATGCACGGATATATCAACAAAAATAGGCGATCCCGGAGAAATACGGTAACCGCTACAAGCTAGAAACTCATCCGGAAGGTTATACCCGTCAGAATGAGCTGGAATATGTCCCAATAGAAGCGCCCCAGCCTCTGGAATGACACTGATGAGTGCCAGAAGACAGATATGATCTCTGACACATTGGATCTCGACCCCTGGGGGGTTTGCATGCCTCTTGGGACCTTGGATGCACCCCAAATGATTCCACCAACGAAATCAACTGCTATAGGACTCGAAACGATCGCCTCGCCAAATGCGGAACTGGGTCGGGAGGGTTTCCCCAGATCTTCTTTGATGCTCTGCCTGCAACCCCAAATGTCCGTCTGAAAGAGCTTCACCCTAATGGTTGGATGATGCGCTCTGAAGGATTCCACCATCGGAATCTGATGGAAAGTAGCTCAATCTAAGTGCCCTGGCTGGATCTCAACTGGGTCGGAAGGAAACTTCAATTTGAGCTATGCCCTCGTGCAGCTCCACAAACCCTCAATCTTACTTGCGCTCTCACTGGCTGAGCTGCGCACACTGTAACTGGATGCTCTTGAATATCACGGTGAAATACTTGTATGGTATCTCCGATGGGCTAGGGTGTGTCTCTCAATACCGAAACCGATCAATGGTGGTGGTTTCCTCCAAAAATCCACAAAACAATAGAAGTTGAATCTCTTCCTCCTCTCAGAACTGTCAACTTCAAATCATAACAATGCATAATGAGGAATTAGGTCAAATTCCTCCCTTTATACCCTTCCTGATCTAATTCACCATTAACCTCACTTAAGCTAGGCGTTTTTCCTCCTAAGGTGAATATTTAATTATTTAAGTCCCCCTTTAACACCTTTTCATTCTAATTCTTCGTTGACTTAGGCTTAAGTGACTTTTCCTAAGCTTTTTGGCTTGATTCATCGTTTAGCCACCAAATCACCCTTATTTCGCCATCTTGTTCCCTGTTTGTGCCTGACTATAGTCTACGGGAACACATAGACTACTAAGTCACTACCTGTTGGCCTACTCTTGGGAACATGACATCACAGTTACCCCCCATGCCTAGGCATAACTAGAGGAGATCATGTCTCATGGCCCGCAATGGAGACAATGATCTCGACCATGATGATGATCAACATGTCCACAAATAACAACCCAACAACTCCCCTCTTATTTCCTTTTCTACTACAGAGCAACCAAGCATATCACATCCTGTCAAATTAGTGGGAGATGGTAAGCCGACGTCACCATGAAGCATGTTAGTCCTTATTTCATGTGAAGTGTTGTGCTTAATTTACTAGGCATCTGGATGAGGATCATCAACTGAAGTTGGATAATGGATCATTGGTTCAAGACGTTGTGTTTGTTTCCTTGTGTCGCCTTGGTGGCCAAAATCTGTGCCTAAGTCTGATGTTGTCACCGTCAGGGAAAAGGGGTACTACTGGATGGCCCTCACAAGGGTAACGTTATGTTGCCCACCATATTTAACACTTTGCATCTTGGAGCTTGTTGCAGTGTACTAAACTTCGATAATGGGTCATGGTCCATTCTCTCACGAGAATAGGGGTTGAAGGCCTAGAGGTTGATTTCAACTGCTACTAAAATAATAAAAGAATGATGTTAAAGAAAGAAAGGAATGATAGCAAAGGATCCTCAAAATCTAGTCCAAACTTGAGCTCTATCCTTTCCGCATTCGCCCTGGTCCTAAGCAATGATGTTATAGCTTGAAACCTTATGAAAGGGGACTCACAAATATGATAAGAGGACAAATAAAAGGAAGATAAAGGGGTTCAAAAAAATGTAATGCTTAGAAAGTGGTAACTCAAGAGAAAGCACACTCCACAAAGACGCTCATATAAATGGATTCAATGACACCATAAGCCATGAAGTAAGCCTAACACATACCACTATCATACTTACTCTTCAAGGGTTATTTTCTTTCATTGTTTTCCTCATGACATATCCCTCTACCTGGTTCTTTTCTTTCACTATTTTGGTTGGCACACCTAATAGGGTTTGATGAAGGCCCTCCCATATTCAAACTTGCCAACTTACATAAAGTCATGATTTGGTGTGATATTTGAAGGGGATACTGAAGTGAATTGTTCATGTGGCTTATATATTAAGTGACAACTTACTTTGCATGATTTAAGGACTAGCATATCTTTTGAACATTGGTTTACTTGAGTTCATATTCTATTTTTATATGGATTCCCCACATGGTTCTTTGAAGGACGCCCCAGGATTTCACTCAAGATGTTGTGCTTTTATTTTAGGATATGACACATGTGATGCAAAGAAGTGAGTCACACAGTGAATTGACACATTTAGACATGGTCTCTCACATCTACAGGACCTTGGACGATCGATATATGGGCTTGATTTTTGACAACTTTGGTCATGGTAGCACATAGATGGGTATAAACCCCACACCCTAGGTTGTATAGCCCACAGGCTATCTTTCATTGGATGGAGGAAGTTTCACATGTAGATGATTATAGGATGCACATAGATGATGTGCAACCTTCCCTTTAGACGCCACCCCTTGCACCTTGGATGTTGGACATTTAAATGATGATGTAATGCTAGGGTTTGATAGAGATGATGGGATTTGCTACCACTTGGATGTTAGTGATGACTTTAAGATGGGGTGTTGTTACACATGATTTTGTTCACTCTGGTGATGTATTCAGGCTCCCAACAAGGACTTTTTGCCTGAGAAAAGTGGCTCATGTCTTCTTGCAAAAACATATTTTTAAGATGAGTTTATAGGCTGCCTATGGTCTAGGGTGCAAGAATCCTTCATTCTCGCAGGCCACCCACACTTAGGGTGCAAACTTCTCGCAGTCTGCTCTCTCTATATAGGGTGCGAACCTGTTTTTAATCTTGGAAAGAAGAAGAGGTCACGAAGGTTCTAGAAGGGGATCTTCTAGAAAATGAGTTGGCATTCGTATGGTTGTCATTCTACTGACTTCTCAGATTTGGTGGGATTATCCTCATCCATGTAACCATCTCTCATTCTCCTATATATTGAAAGGTTTCTCATGGAAAAGGTTAAGTAAGATTGAATAAAGAATTGGTGAAAGAATTGTGTGAAGAACCCTGCTTGAACAGAAGCTTGAAGACTCTATTTGGTCTATCAAGAAGAATTGAACCTTCTTCATGCAAGTGCAGAGCAAGTGTGTGTGTTGGAACCAAGGGTCACTGAAAGGAAGCTTGCAACATCAAGGCGATCAGGTTGTATCTTCTACTTTCATTTAATATGATACAGCGGCATGTCCCTTTCCCATAAAGTCACTCTTACTTTATTGTGTAACTCCTTGATCACATGTATAAGTTGACATTGAATATACTTTGCTATCTTCACTTTGGTTGGTTTGTGTTGTCTTGAACCTGATTCCACAAGAGCACCGGAGTGAAGCGGGAACAACAGAGACCTAAGGAAGCAATATCAAGGTATGTCACTTATTCCTTGTCTTTAGTAGATTCAATGACTACAACTTAGGGAAAGAGTCATGTCCTGTCTTGTTTTGTTTTAGATCCAGGTGGATCTAGGGAGATCGGTTAGTGTTCACACCTACCGATTTGTCCGATAACAAAATTGGCGACTCCACTGGGGATACAACCCATTTTTGGTGGTTTTTCCTTGGCCATTTTCTCTTAGCTTGCCTTTTTTCATTCCCAACAATATCTGAGTCTTGAGGATGCCCTTACAGAATCCATGGATCCAGAAGTTCCTTAAAAAAGTTTGTCTTTTTTCCAAAATTTTCTTGGTTTTAGGCCTTCTCGCACTGCACCCTTTTGTAGCCTGCGAGAACCACTAGAGTTCGCACCCTGCTATTCAGTTCAGTGCAAACTTCTCGCACTCTTCCTTTGTCTAGCCTGCGAGAATCCTTCATTCTCGCACTACACCCCACTTCCAGCCTGCGAACCCACTTGCAAATTTTTGGATTTAAGCCTTTTTTGCCCTCAGATGCCCAGATTGGTTTGTGTGTCTAGGAAGGACTTCTCTGGCCAGTGATTGAATGATTCTTGACTTCAAATCTCGTAAATGATTAAGCTCCTCTTGATCACGTTTTTTCAATTTTTATCTCTTGACCTTTTCGCAACAAGGGTATAATCTCCGGTTTTGAAATCCAAGTGCTTGTTTGGTTGGGAGCCTTTGATTGGTTTAAAAGTTGAGATTGATTGCTCTTTTCAATTGTTTATTACTTGGAAAATTGTTACCCATATGCATTTGAAGAGACTTGTCTTGTCAGTTTGTTATTTTTGTCTTCATTGAAAGATTGGTTTGGGTTCTTGTTGTACATTTATTTTTCGTTGGTTGCTTGTTTTTCCTAGTTCCACCCCTATTGTTTGGTTTCTAACAAAAAAATAAAAACATTTTCTTTTTAAGCAACTTTGTGTTCAAAAAATATTGGCATTCAAGTACTGAAAAATAATCAATAGATAATTTGCATTATTCATGGTTGTTTGATATTACATTTCAGAGAAGATCATACATTGTAGTTCACATTGCTCCAGAAAATTCCTCTCTCCATCCTGTAAATAGGATTCATCGAACAACAAATTTCGTATCATTCATTCCTATTTATGCATTTTTTGGGTTAGAGTTTCACACAACATCGGTTTCATTTCCGTCTCCTTTTGAGTAACAACAACCTTTAATAATAGTGCACACTTTTAAAATTCAACTAGAAATTTTTTCTAGGACTCTTTTACACCAACATTAGCTAGGCTAGAGCTTTGGAATAAGCAGTGAGACACACTCTCCAAAGCACAAAACATACAATAGCATCTTGTGATAAGGAGTGTCAAATTCCATTTGCAACATTTTTTCCTGGGAAGCCCTTCTCACACAAGGGTCAAACCTGAGGTCGCATTGAGATTGATAAAGTTACTCACCCTGCTTTGTTGATATCGGTGTAGAGATTGCACGTAATATGGGGGTCACTTGAAGGTATACCCACAATGATGAGTGAAAGCCTCTCAAGCTGATTTTGGGCTAGATACCCTGCCCTTGTGTGTGGATCAGACTGTCGATTGTTCCCCCAGGAATTATTGTTGTTGGTGGTAACCTTAGTATCCTATCTTCTTAGGGTCTTACACAAGGTGACTGTGAAGGGGCAAGTCTTCACGGTACCTGGAATCGACGTTGGCCAAACTCACTCGGGCTCCTTGGAGGGTATACCCACAATTATGTGTGGGAGCTTGCACCAGGGTGTAAGTTCGTTAAGCAGGTCGTCAATGTAAATTTTCCACCCTAGCCCAACCCTTTCTTGTCTTGTCGTTGCGACGTTGGATTTCATCACCAACTAGTGACTTCGGAATTAGAAGGTCTTGTTTGCTTGGTTTTGCTTCCTAGATTTTTACTAGCGCACACTGTTTGTTTACCCAAGTTGACCATAGAATTTCCTTCGTAAGTTTCTAGCTCGATCACAATTGATCGTCCACGCCGTTCACATAGAATGCAAGGCTTACCCCCAGAAAATCTGATAGGTTCTCAACCCTTTCCTACCAACTCACCGGAGGGCTCTCCTCAACAGAGTAAAGTCTAAGACGTTGCCACTCCACAAGTGGAAAGAACTAACTCTCTGGAACGGTTTTGAATTACTAATTCTCGAGAGGACTTTCGACTTCATCCTGACTCCGAGAGACATATTGTGGGAGTGAATTCTTTCGGAGACTTAGTTGTTTAGTCTTCTGGATCACCGACTGGACCTTTCCTAGGATTTGAGGGTCAAGATCCTTTTTGGACCACTGGCATTTTTATATGGGATCTCTTTGGCTCAGGAGCAGGCGTTGATATCACTGTCGCACTTGAGCTTCCCGAAACATCTGATCCAGATGCAATACCTTTTACTACTGCTTATTATTTTCTCTGGTACAGAAGCTCCGCGAGCTGACCACATCTTGACTCTCCCTCTACAAATGGTACATTACACAGATACTACGAATCCTCACACCAGAATTATCGCAACTAGCCAAGCCCCCATTGGCACACTACTTTCGCCCAGAGTCACCCCAACACTTCCACCCGGATATCATGCGTTGGATGCCTCTATTCTCGCTCCTACACAAATCACATCCGGGACTCCTGGTAGTTCCACTCCCTCTGGGCACCATCTTCCCAGTTTCATTCCAACACTTCCTCCACCCCCTTTCAGAGGACCTCTTCCATCCTCTATCGGAGGCACTGATCCTAGTGGCACCATTCCGTCGTTCACACCAAATTACGATATTCCTGTTGGTGGACAATTTCACCAAGGAGGCCAAACTCAACCCCCTTTTGCAAAACAAATCCCAACCGGGATGCAACCCCTGATTGGAGGGCATCCCCCACCGAGCCCACCCTATGGACAAAACATACCTCCATCCTTGGCCCAGTATTGGAATCATCTTATACAAAATAATCCTTACTCGACTGGGGGGCAACAACCTCAGGCTAGCTCTGTCATGCCCCCTAGTACAAGCCAACCCTATCCAGGTACATCTAATCCTATTTGGGGCTTGAATGCTCCACCCCATGCCCTTGTTCAAGGGTACAACCCTATGAATTACTTGCTTCCACACCAACAACTGAATCTGCCCGGATCTTCGCATTATATGCAAACTGCTTATGGTCCCACTGGTTTACCGACATGACTTTCCCCCCAAAGTCACCAGTGCCTGCATGTGAATAGACAGTTACCTTTCTTAGCCACCCTAGACCTACCGAATTTGTCGATAATTTTAAATGATACGATTCGTCACTCTCCTCAATGGCCCTCCATACCAGCCAAACTACCATTCGACATCCCTAAATTCGATGGTAAACCGGGAGAGGACCTGAACAATCATGTAATGACTTTTCACCTTTGGTGCTCATCTAACCCCTTGATGGATGACTCTATTTGTTTACGCCTTTTTTAGTGAATCCTCACGGGTTCCGCCGCAAAGTGGTATATAGAATTACCACGAGGCTTCTTCGTCGACTTCAACACCCTCGCTATGGCTTTCCTCACCCACTACTAGTTATCGATCCGCTATGAAACGAGAACTGAGATTTTGAGTTCTTTCAAATAAACCAAAGCCACTCATATCTCCGATCACATTCATGAGTGGCGACGGAGACGACGTCTCATCAAACTCAAACTTCCCGATCAGTTGCTGGCAAAGTGGTTCACGAAATCATTCGTGAACGACATCGGTCGTGACATTGCCATGGGTGGAGTGGTCACCGAAGAACAAGCAATCAGTCGTGCCCAATACTTAGACCTCGTTTACTCATAAATGGGTACTCTTTACGACTTACTCCTTGACGTGCCTCGTCCTTCTACTTCTGCCACTTCGACCACTCCCGCTACTTCTCATGCAACTGACAGTGTGATTGGCACTTTTCAAGCCCAACCGCATTCCATCCAGAACTTTGGCAACAATCCCAAACCCATTTCTTCTAATGTTCAAAATGCTCTGTCTCCTACCCCTCCCACCGATAAGACTTCTGAGGTAAATTCTGTTCAATCTACCCCTGCCGGCAAAAACAAATCCAGAAAATGAAAGGGTAAGAATAAGGAGGACATAAATAATTCGCAAACTAAGAAAACTAAAACACCACCCCTTGACGATAGAGATAAGCGCAAACCCCGATACCCTTGTCTTATCTGCGGGGATGATCACTACACTAAGGATTGTCCACGACGAGCTGAGGTTACTAAGTTCCTTCAAGGAACCACAAAACCCCCCACTCCGACCGTTTTTTCACAACCCTTCTCGTCTCAACAACAGACCCAATTGGTCATTCATGACCAACTTTCCCCCTTTAATACATCCTATGTCTTAATGTGTAGAGGTGATTCAAAGAAGAATGACATCACACTGACCACTCGAGCCAAAGATTATTCTTCCTCTAAAGAGACGGTTGATGCGACACCTCCTTTGGTGGTCCAATCATCTCCCACGACTCCACCTACCAATGATCCTCTTCATCTCGAACGATCGAATCTAGATACAGTTCTTCGCCCTCCTCCAAAGGGTGTTGTTCGAAAATCGACTTTCAATCCTCATGCACGTGCTGCCCAGAACTACAGTGTTGTCGAAGATCTGGCCCAAGCATCGTCCGCGATGTCAGCCCTCAAAGTCCTTCAGAGTTGTCTGATACAACGGAAGGCACTGTTGAAAGCTATTGGTGGAATCGACCCTACGGATACGAATTTAATAATTTTTGACCTAGAATATCACATTCCAAGATTACCCCCTCAACTCGCCTTCCAAATACAAGTTATTATCTCCGACAAAAAATTTTGTAAAACAGTTATTGATGAGGGTGCCTCGACTTGTGTCATGTCTATTACCTGTTGGAAAGCCATCGACTTTCCTCCTTTGACTGAATCCCACAACACGCTCAAAGCCTTCAATCGCTTTGGTTTTAAGCCTTACGGTGTCCTCCCTTCATTGCCTATTACGTTAGAAGGAAAAACGGTCCAAGTTGAAGTGGAGGTCTTTGACGCTCCTCTCGATTACAACCTTCTACTCGGCCGTAGCTGGATTGATTCCATGCGTGTATTTGTGTCAACTCTTTTCCATGTCGTGCGTTTCCCACATCAGGGAAAAGTAGTGACCGTCGACCAATTGGCCTTCTTCCACTTCAATACACCTATTGGCAACGTACCGTTCATTGCAAAAACCCCCCTGGATACGAGAACGTCGGTGTGGGTCTTCTTAAAGACTCCTCGTTAATGGGTACTTTCCCCATCCCACCACCCAATGTTCCACATCCGTTTGTCGCCTCGATCAACATGATATCCACCTCTATTCACGGAACCCCTGCGTCTCATGACCCATTGATGGTACCCAACCCCGACGATCATCTTCGTTACGACGACGAAATGCCTTTGAGTCCAGTCAAATCTGCTTATCAAGCCATTCAATCGGCAACCCATACTACTCCCTCTCTTGGTGATTTATCTCTAGATCCTTTCTGTGTCATTTTTCCCATGGACGAAATGATTATGTTTGTTATGGAAGACACCCCCTAAGACGATGGACATCATCGTTCCATCCTCTTCCTGGAATAAAACACCATCGAGGGTTACCAACGGATCTCGACTCCGTCAACCGTTGTAGTCATTTCTACCGTTCCTAAATCTACACATGATCTGTTCTACGAATGGAACTTAAGTAATATCTCACCCACCATCCCCCTTGACATATCCATAAAACTTGGAATTGTCGAAAATGTGCATATCGGAGCTTTGTGTTCCCCTAACGAAATTGTCATCTACAAGTCTCTTTTCAAAGAATTTTGTAATGTCTTCGCCTAGAGCTATGAAGAAATGTCGGGTATTGACCTTGACATTGTGATACATGAGATTAAGACCCCCGACGCTAAACTCGTCCGGCAACGACTTCATCCAGTCCACCCACGTAAAGTGGCTGCTATCAAGCTTGAAGTCAAGAAACTTCTCAAAGCCAACTTTATTTACCCGGTGGCTCTCACTGACTGGGTTTCCAATCTTGTTCCAATCGACAAGAAACAAGGCACAATCTGCGTGTGCATTTATTATAGGGACATTAACAAAGCTTGTCCTAAAGACAACTTTCCTACCCCCTTCGTTGACCAGATCATCGATGATTGTGCCAGAAGTGAAATCTTCTCTCTGTTAGATGGTTTCTCCGGATATAATCAAATCAATATCGTTCTCGTGGACCAACAAAAAACTACTTTTATTTGTCCTTGGGGCACTTTTGCCTATCAGAAACTTCCTTTCGGTTTAAAGAATGCCGGCACAACTTTTCAGTGTGCTATGTCTTACGCCTTCCATGATATCAAGCACATTGTGTAGCCATATCTCGATGACTTACCCTCTCATTCCATGCACTGTGTCGATCATATAATACACCTCTGCGCCATTTTCCTTCGATGTCGGTTTTACCATATACGCTTGATTCCCCACAAATGTGTTTTTTGCGTAGAATCTGGCCGACTTCTAGGCTTTATTGTTTCACGTCAAGGGATCAGGGTAGATCTTTTAAAGGTCGAGGCGATTCTCAATCTCCCTCCTCCTTCCTCGCTTCACCAGTTACAAAGTTTGCAAGGGAAGGAAAACTTTCTTCGTCGTTTCATCCCAAACTATGTTGAGCTAACACCTGGATTTACGCGACTGCTCAAGAAAGGTTCTGAATTCATATGGGATATCACTGCCAACAAAGATTTTGAAGCCTTGAAACTGTCTTTGACACGTACTCCACTACTCTCCCCACCTGATTACAGTCGAGATTATTTCCTTTACCTCGCAGCCTCGTACTATACCATCGCTATGGTTTTCGTCCAGGGGGATGATTCTCATGACGAACATGTCATTTATTACTCGAGTCGGAGTCTCACAACTACTGAAACCAAATATCTACATGTTGAAAAACTGGCCTTGGCAGTTGTCCAAGCTGTTCAACGTTTTCGGCACTATATCCTCTCTCGCAAGACTACGGTAATTTCTAATTGCAACCCTATGCAACACATTCTTACACGCCAATTGCTAGGGGACAAATACTCCAAATGGATTGTAATACTCTAGGAGTTCGACTTAGAATTCGAATGCGCTAAGTCCAAGAAATCCCTGGTGTTTGTCAAGTTGATATGCAACCTTCCCTGCTCTGAAACGGAAAATGTAGCAGCCGATTCATTACTTGATGAATCCGTTTTCTTGATTAGTTCCTATGACCGTTGGTACGAAGATAGCATCATATATCTCTAGACCCAGACTTTCTGTCCCAATTTGTCTAGCATTGACCGCTGTTGAATCTGCTACCAAGTCCGCCAGTATATTATCCTCGGTGATACTCTTTATCGTCGTGAGATTGACTCTGTTTTTTGACGCCGCCTCACGTTTGACGAAGCCGAGAAAGCCCTAAATGATTTCCATTATGGAGCTTGTGGTGGTCACATGTCTGGGTATGCTACTGCCTAGAAGATCTTACGAGCAGGGTATTTTTGGACTTCTTTATTCAACGATTGTATAATTGTCTTCCAAAAATGCCATGCTTGCGAAACCTACAACAATAAAATCTGATCACACCCTGCTCCTCTACAACCTGTGGTTTCCCATTGGTCCTTTTGTGAAATGGGGTATCGATTTCATTACATGTCACCCTCACTCGGCCGGGGGGCATGGATACATTATTGTAGCCGTAGATTATTTTATGAAATGGGTCGAGGATGCCAACATTCGACAATACCAAAAGGACTGCAACATTATTCATATTCAATCATATCATTGCTCGTTTTGGTGTTCCTCAGGCTATCGTTACTGATCACGGTAGCCACTTTAGAAACTTCATGATGTCTAAACTCACTGAAAAGTTGGGTCTTCGCCATGAAAACTCAACACCTTATTACCCACAAACCAATGACCAAGTCGAAGCAATAAACAAGGTCCTCATTACCATACTTCGACGAATAATAGGGATTCACAAAACGAGTTGGCACACAATGTTGTTTTCAGCATTATGGGCTTACCGGACGTCCGTTAAGTCTACTACCAGGTTTACACCATTCCAGTTAGTTTATGGTCTAGAAGCCATCTTGCCGATTGAATGTGAGATGCCCTCCCTAAAACTAGCCTTCGAACTTCTCCCGAACACTTCTGCCGAAGAAGAACGTCTGTTGTATCTTATGCAATTAGACGAAACCCGTCGCAATGCCGCCCTAGTTATAGAAGCCCAGAACAAACGCGTCAAAGCCCAATACGACAAACATGTCAGACCACGCATTTTTTTCGAAGGTGATCTCGTTCTTCTGTACGAACAAGATAGAGATATGCTAGGAGCTGGAAACATTAAAGTTATGTGGCGAGGTCCTTATATCGTCAGACGAGTTTTGGAGAAAGGAGCTTACGAGTTGGTAGACTACGACGATATCCTTTGAGTGAACCCAAAAACAGGTTGTACTTAAAGAAGTATTATGCTTAAGATCACCTGTGCATGAGTGCTTGTATTTTATTGTATCATACTTCTTGTGTGTTACTGTAGTATGCTTTTTCGTTATCTGGTCTCTGCCCTCGACCGCTTATGTTACATTGTGCTTGGTTTCTAGATGTCGGAGTCTTCGCTACCCCACATTGGCTTTGCCAATGGCGCTAGCCGTAGTACTCAGAACCTTGCTTCTGCTGCATGGGCAATTTATGCACCTATAAACGAACTTATCAGTCTGCAAGGTGTGTGCCTTGGTCGTGCAACCAACAATATTGCAGAGTATAGCGCCGTCGTCGAACTGTTGATTGATGCTATGTCGCTTGGCATCCACTATTTGGTTATACGACTCGATTCACAGCTAGTAGTACTGCAACTAAATAATGTTTATGCTATTCGAAGTCCTACTTTATTACGAGTATATTTACAAATTCACCTCTTGGAACGTTATTTTTATTATATTGAGTATCAACACATTCCTAGATGTCTAAATACATTGACTAATGCATTAGCTAACTATGTATTAGACAGACAATTAGGCCATTTATAAACCATTCACAGATTACATTTATAACACAACACAAGATAAGTCGATAGAAGCCGTATATATGTATATAATGATCAAATTTTTTTACAAAAAGTTTATTTCCAAGCACCGAAATCTCAAAAATATGAAGCCCATGGCTTCTACAAAATAGCGTCATGAATGACGCTCACGATAACACACGATTGTTCGGGCCACCCTACGAAGTAGTCGACTGATAGATTCAGAGACCCCCATAGTATGGCACTGGTAACGTCTAGGGATCTCCCAATAGCCATATCTGGGATGTCAGCAGTCAACCCCTCTAAGTTCTGCTCCACTGCCTCATAGTCTTCAACATCCCATCTTGCCACTGGAGCCGCCTCTCCTCGCCGTTGAATAGGAGACATGCCCGAAGGTCGATATGGCCCCACATCTGTGTCATAAAAAAGAGATTGTTTTGATTAGTTCTTGGATAAACACAAAAACATTTCATATGATAAAAATTACAAAAATATTTGAAAAGAACAAAATGTGTACTTACCTAAATCACCCCACTGAGCATCCTCAGGTAGGGCCAAATCCGGATCCCCTCGAAAATCCAAACCAGCATATGCGTAGTCATCAATCATCAGCATCTGGGGCCGCAACCAGTCGAAAAATGAATCATTATATTTGATGATGGGCCCAACTACGTGTCGGGCCATGAGGTTGCACCACGTCAGCATCCTCGAATCGCGTGGGGCCGGTAAACCCCAATTAACCTGTAATCTCAGCAATGGGACCCTCTTGAGGAAGGACACCAAAAGTGATCCTTACCCAAACTGCTTTAAGTTTCCCCTTCTGCACTTCGTCAATTGCCTCTTCATACTGCGGAGAACTACATCTGACCAATTGAATACTCGAGGCTCTGTGCACTCTATGGCGTATTGGAAGTAGCTCTGGAGCGCCATGTGTGGAGCTGCACTCTCGGCTATGCATGCTATAGTGAACAAGATAGTTCGCAAGGTCAAGTCTTGGACCCCCCAAATAACAACCTTGCCCTTGCTTCTTTCTGCCTCAGGAACACAGTACTGGCAACAATACTCACTCATAGGGAGTTCGCCACCTCGGCCATTGGTCAAGCTAGCGTGGTACCCATGCCGTGACAACCTTGTTAGAAAATAGATATCCTCGATATCTAAGGTCAACGTGTGTAATCCCACGTGAAACAACTGTTGGTCCACATCCCACATATGAACCAGGTATTCCAACAATCTGAGTTGGGCCCTCATGCCCGGAATCCTGAAAATTTTCAAGAGCCCACAGTCTCGGAGGGCAGCGACGGTACCCGGGTCATTCCCGGCAATAGCATCCTCCTCCTCATGTTCTCTTTCTCACCACTCTAACATTGTGATGGTCAAATACCTGCACAAGAACCATTAGAGAATGGTCAACAACTTATTTCAAACCTTGGCATAATTTTTATCGAGCAATAAACAATCTTAAAATTCATTTTTCGGCCCCCGCAGGTACCCCTTTAGCATAGTGTGAGATTCTCGCAGGTGCCCTTAAGGTCGCCTGCGAGAATCCTAGATTCTCGCAGGTCCCGCATGGCCAGCCTGCGAGAATGTTAAGGCGCGAGTTATGGCCCTAAAATGGACCTAAAACCCTAAAAATTGTCAATAAAAACTAAAAATAAACCATGGAAAAGGCTAGAGATCAAGAGCTTACATCGTTGGCGGAGATGGTTCACCAAATGGTCGCTTGTGCCTCCCATGATCAAGCAAAGAAATTCAGGAGAAAATGAGGTGTATTGGGCAAAGTTTTTGGCAAAATCACAATGAAATGGTAAAAGCCCTTTTTACCCATATTTATTCACTTTTTACCATTTTTGTTGATTTTTTATATTATTTTGTCTATAAAACCTAATGCCCTAATAGTCCTATGAGTGGTTTTTGTATATATAGCAACTTTGATGTTCAAATGAAGGAGTACGGGTGTTTTTTTCTTTTTGTCGCATGTACAACTGATTTTTAGGGTTTTTAGAAAAACCTCGAGCTTAGTCTTCATTCGTTCTCGTGCTCGAAAATACATGAGAACGTAACCGAGTATACTTTTCTCATCTTTTCGTACTCGTTATGGTAACACGAAAACGACGAACGCAAATGAGTATCCTTTAATCTCTTTTCACGCTCCATTAAAACGAAAAGATGGTCGAGCAATCTTGGTTTGTTTATGCTCGTAAAAGTATCTGAACAAAACGTTCGATGGGTGATAGTTTATCACTTTTTCGGTCCTATCGAACTCTTTTACGAAAAAGGAACTGAGAGAGTTCTCTTTAAGTGTTTTTCAGAATCTCAAAACATGAAAAACCCCCGAGTTTTCTATCCTTGGACTCGTTAAACAAACATCGACAGAGCCGTAATGGGACCTAACCACTCCTTCCTAGGGTTCGTTAAACATACTCCAAGCGACTCATTCGAAGGATGAGATTACATCAACAAGCATATGTTATTCTCCTCAAGCTTGCGTAAAAATAAAGAGGTACTCGCCACAAATGGTGGGGGGAATTTTGGGAAAGGGATGTGTTTTCGTATTTATATTAATGGCAGTAAGCGTCGCTCTTGAACATGACACCCCCTATTCATCATTTGAATCTGGGTTGGGAAATCCGTTTGTCTTTCATTTAACTTGCTACAAGGTCATATCTTGGGTCGTCTTTGAGTCAATGTTGCCAAGTCCTTGGTCGTGTCATTCATATGTTCAAGAGAAGTTCACACGAGCCCTCTACTGAGTCGGCCATTTGGAATTGTCCATTCTTACTATGTCGGCCTTCCCTGTGTCCGTTTCGACCAGTATTCATACTCTGTTTCATCCTCAAAATCTGTTACTTATTTCGCGTCATTGATGGGGAATACATCAAGGCCCTCCTGTGACTAGTCTTGTTCCGTCGACTCCAACTCATTATCCGGAAAAGAGACTTAGAAATTATCTGGTACCTTGGAACTTGCATGCCTCAATGGCAGGTTTCCTCGCTCTCGATAGTGGGTTTTCATTATTGACCCCTGATCGGGAGGTTCCGTCGAGTGTTCGACCTCAGCTCATTTATTCACATTCGTTGGATTGTATTAGTGTACGTTGGGAGTCATTGACATTAATGGTGATTTCCCTCGCACTTGTTAACAGTTTCATCAATGACCGGTAATCAAGTGGTTTCTACCATGTTCGACTTCAACACATGTAATTGCATGGCTAGATTCGTACTTTCAGGTGATGGGATTGAAGACCCTGGGTCTCATCTTTTTGATCCAGGCTGCGATGGAGTATGTATGATTTGCATCGGCACATAGATCCACTTTGTATGTCATGTGGCTATGTCGTATTAATTTAAGTCTTCTCGCATAGATCCACAATGTATTCCTGGTGGCTATGCAGTGTTTTGACGGCATGGATCCATGGTGTATGATTGGTGGCCATGACTTACATTCATGATTTCATCTATCTGTGATCTGAGTATGGGAATGTCTACCTCAGAATTGATATTATATTCTGCAGATGCTTGGTTGTTTGCAGGTTTCCGATTAGGTGCACTCCTGGTTTCTGACACACACACACACAATTTACAAAGTATTTCGGCTATCACAGATTCCGGCCTCGTACTTTGGGGGGCATTTTGTTCCACATGATTTTGGTCACTCTGGTGATGTTTCAACAATGATGTATTCAGGCTCCCAACAAGGACTTTTTGCCTGAGAAAAGTGGCTCCTGTCTTCTTCCAAAAACATATTTTTAAGATGAGTTCGCAGGATGCCTATGGTCTAGGGTGTGAGAATCCTTCATTCTCGCAGGCCACCCACACTTAGGGTGTGAACTTCTCGCAGTCTGCTCCATATATGGGGTGCAAACCTATTTTTAAGCTTGGAAAGAAGAAGAGGCCACGAAGGTTCTAGAAGGGGATCTTCTAGAAAATGAGTTGGCATTCGTATGGTTGTCATTCTACTGACTTTTCAGATTGGGTGGGATCATCCTCATCCATCTAACCATCTCTCCTTCTCCTATATATTGAAAGGTTTCTCATGGAAAAGGTTAAGCAAGATTGAATGAAGAATTGGTGAAAGAATTGTGTGAAGAACCCTGCTTGAACAGAAGCTTGAAGACTCTATTTGGTCTATCAAGGAGAATTGGACTTTCTTCAAGCAAGTGCAGAGAAAGTGTGTGTGTTGGAACCAAGGGTCACTGAAAGGAAGCTTGCAACATCAAGGCGATCAGGTTGTATCTTCTACTTTCATTTAATATGATACAGCGACATGTCCCTTTCCCATAAAGTCACTCTTACTTTATTGTGTAACTCCTTGATCATATGCATAAGTTGACATTGAATATACTTTGCTATCTTCACTTTGGTTGGTTTGTGTTGTCTTGGACCTGATTCCACAAGAGCACCGGAGCGAAGCGGGAACAACAGAGACCTAAGGAAGCGATATCAAGGTATGTCACTTATTCCTTCTCTTTAGTAGATTCAATGACTACAACTTAGGGAAAGAGTCGTGTCCTGTCTTGTTTTGTTCTAAATCCAGGTGGATCTAGGGAGATCTATTAGTGTCTGCACCTATTGATTTGTCCGATAACAAGTGTAGCATACTTCCACTAGATTTGTACTTCAGATAATGACGCATAGCCTTATAGAGGCCCTCCTATCCCATTGGGGGCATGATGTCACCACATGTGTGACCATTTATGTATTATTTTTCACATTTTGACATTTGTAAAGGAAAATTTGAGGGGTCGACCCCACCAAGGGATGTGTCTTTTCACTTTTGGTGACTTTTGGAGTGTTAGGGTTTCCTTATAAATAAAGCTAGCACTCCTATCAATTTTCGTCATCACTTCCTCAATCATTTGGAGTGGGGTGATTTTAGAAAAGCTCGTTTTTTTCTCTCTCCTGTCTCTTGGATGTCATGCACTATCTTTGGAGGAGGATCTTTGTGGATGTTCTTTCTTTCTTGGATGATGTATTGTTCAAACTAGGGTTTTGTCTACACTATCAACTTGGAGAAGTAGGTGATTGTTAAAATTTCATGTCATTGCTAATGTTTTAAAAGTGTTGACTACTATCTTGTTGCATGCTACTTTGTCTTGGTGAAACCCTAGGAAGGAGACATAAGTGTTTCTCTCCTTCATATGTTTTTTTTGTCCAAGTTTTTTGAAAGCATTCTTTGCTAGGGTTAAGAACCTAAGGTCCAAAATTGTTTGAACCTTAGGATTTTAATCTTAGTCTTTGATCCTTGATCTAGTTGACTTAGAAGGAGGAAAATGACACCCAAGCCCTAGGAATATTTGCACCCTAGGAACCATTTTCTTGAAGGTCTAGTCCTAAGCCCCAAGAGGGTGTGCACCTTAGGGTTTAGACCACACTCTTCTTATTCACCTTTTTCAATCTTCAAGGTCTTTCATGCTTGACTCCATAAGCCCTAAAAGACAACGATACTAGTGTAGAGTTGTTTTTGTGGTGAAAGTAGTGTTACAAATTAATATTCTTTCTCTCTCAACAATTCTACTAACTTCCCTAACCCTAAATTTAGCAAACAAATGATATTTATTTCTGTTGTTACAAAAGTTTTCTACAACCATTGATTTTTGCATTAAATTGTTGCATACACGCTCGGAAAAGTGGCTTAAGTTACTCAAAAATTTCATCTATATTGTACATGTTAAAGGCTTGTTTTTCATGCTAAATTGCTACATTTTTTAGTAGTACTCATTGATATTGTTGCAAATTATTAACTATTGTTGTACAATTGTTTACTACATTATTTTGAAACGACCAATGCATTTATTGATCATCTAGTGTCTAAGAGATCATCTTTGAGCTTTATAACTTGGTAATTGTCTATATTACGCTACAAATTGTTTATTGTCTCATACAAGTGAAACAATTACCTCATTCTTTTCATTTCTTCCCTTAGACCTATACCTAACCTTCAAGTGACCAAGACAGGGGGTTGTAGGCTCAACTAACCTTACTATTTGATACCTTGAAGTCACTAGGGAAGCCTCCCTTGTTGTGGACCTCCTTCCATCACTAAAACTAGGGCAGTCTCTACTTAGGTGATAGTGCTAGACACTTCCAATTGTTACACAAGTATAAATCTTGTGATAATAAGAATCAATTTCGAAGATACATGTCTTTATTTGTAGACCTAACACAGAACAACACCCTCTTGAGGAGTTGATTATCAAGATATTTACTAATAGGAATTCACATTCACTACCAAAGTTGATTTGAGACATTCACTACCTTTGATATATTTTGTTCTCCAATGAGAGCATTGTTATTATCATATATCTTATGAGTGACCATTAGTCATGCAATTGTTTCCACCCATAGAAATGTTATCTTCTTCAAGCCATCTTAATATAAAATATAAATTAAAAAATGAACATCTATGTTTAACACTAAGTAGATTTCAAAGAGGATGCCATTAAATATATATTGAAACATAAGCTTTCCCTTGATGTCACATTGACATCACTATTATTACAATCACTAGTTGCAATTGTGGATCCTTTTCTATTACTAACTGCAACTATAGTGTTGGGGTCTCGACAAAACCAAGCTTTCTAAGATTGGGTACACTTTTTTACTTTAATTTTTCATCAACATGCTTGAATCTCCTTGATTAACTAATTTGAAGAGTGTATTTAACTTTGATTTTTGTTTAAAAAATGATCCTTGAGTTGTTTTGTGCTTCAATCTAAGTCATCATCCTATTATCTTAAGAGAATTCTAGAAGATTTTTCATACTAAGAAAGTTTCTTTTATATTGTTTTTTATTTAGTGCTTCACTGGAATCTTTGTATAAGTTCATTTCAATCTTTTGAATATCAAGTTCTAGTTTTGTCGCACCTTTAAAAAAAACTCAATTTTAAAGCATTGTGAAACTTTCACTTTCAAGTTATAAGTCTTGCAACATTCCTTACGAACTCCATGCAAAACAACGTTTTAAAAAAACCATTGAACACAAGTTGATTGATTGATTGATTGATTTTGAGGACGCCCACGAGGATGAATAGCCTAAGGGACCAAGAGAATAACAACCCTAACTCATATTCACACTCTTTTCAATGTCAGATCTTCTAATGCGAATCTTGACGAGAAGACTAGCAATTTGGTTGATCTTATCCCCATCAAAAAGTGGGTGCATGTTGTCAACCTTTAAGTTGTTTTCATACTGACTGCGAATATCTTTGTAGGCTGCAGATTCCATGACAAAGTTCCACTCTATCTCCACCACACCCTTATTGCAGAATATGCAAGTTCTCTCCTCTAAAACTTCCTTGGGTACCCTCCACCTATCGGTCTCACATCTAAGGTGATGTGAACCCATCCTCAACTATGCAACTAACAATCTTGCTTTTCCTTTAATAGCTTCCCCTAACTATGTTTTCTCTCTATGATAACAATGTGGGTTGTGTAGTATTTTTTTTTATGCCCACTGTGATTGGTCCACATGGTAGTCTTAAATTTTTCATTCACGAACTTTTTTTATTTCTTCCTTGGTGTTAGGACATTCATGCAACTAGATATTCTACTTACTCAAACCACTTTTAATTTTGCTTTATCCAAGTTTTATTCCTACGGTCTAACTCCTCCTCCATAGATAGCTTGGACCAGCGTTGGTTATCCATGTTTTCCACCTTATTTAAATAGCTTATTAATTTGGTTATTGTTGCCGCCTCCAATGGAAAAGTACTTGTTTCAACTAAAAGAATTTCATACGGGACCGTGGCTTTAACTTTGAGATTGTTAGTAATTAATTGCTTCTTAGTTCTTTCTAGTTGTCTCCATCTACAAGTTGACATGTTGCTTCCCCATATTTCACAACCATAGAGAACAATCGACATAACCAACAAATCAAAGAGGGTTTTTTTGGTTTTCCAATCCCAAAGTTCAATTTTTCTACACCTTTTTTGGAGTAAGTATGAGGCTTTCCAATCTCCCTGTATCCTTTTCGCCCAACAAGTCTCTCAACTGAGCTTATAGTGGAATTCAATTCCTAGATATTTGTATTCTTTCACTATCTCCAATGTTCTTCCTTCAAAAAGAAAGGTGATTGGTTTGTCTTTTCTATTTAAAGAAAAGATCATGATTTTGGTCTTGGCAATGTTCACTTGCATCCCTACCTCCTGACAAAAGTGTTCTAAGGCATTTAGATGTTCTCTTAATCCTTGTACTATTTTTGAAATTAGAATAATATCATCCATGTATAATAGTAGCTTCACCACATACCCTACTAGATGGACACCCTCTCCATCCGTCCTTCTCAACCAATATTTTGACTTATCAATGTATAAACCAAACAAAGTGGGAGATAGACGACATCACTGTTTAACGCCAATATCACTACCAAAACATTCAGGCATTCCTTCACTTGTTCTTATTTGATCTCTAACCTTCTCAAAAAGTCTATGAACTGTTGCTCTATATCCATCTGGGATACCCAACTCTTCCATTATTTTCCATAGTTTGTCTCTAGGCATCGTGTCGAAGGCTTTCTTAAAGTCCACAAAACAACAATAGGTTGTCTCACCTTGTTTGTCCCATATTTTCTCTATCAAATGTCTAAGGGTGGCACAATGATCAATGGTAGAATGCCTAGGTTTAAAACTTGTTTTCCCTTTTTCATTTTTCCCCTCATCTTCTTCCCAACTACTGATTCTTCTATCTATCATGCTCCCAAAAAGCTTTCCCACGAGGGGGTCGACTATAATAGTGTGGTAGTTGGAAGGATTGTTGATATCTCCATTCTTAAAGAGAGGAATGACTACACTGGCGGTCCATTCTCTCGGAAATTCGTCCTGGATGACCCCATTGAAAATTTCTTTTATGTGAGGTGCAAGGAGCTCAACCCTCCACTTAAAAAATTCAACTTGAAGCCCATCTCTATCCTCCACTTTCCTGCTTGCTAGCTTCTCTATTCCTTGCTTAATATCATCCACTGTGAATAGTTCCACTGATGTTTTCACTATGGGAGGAGTATTTTTCTCGTGCACCTGCTCATAAAGGAGCCTCACATATTCTAACCATTGGACATTTGTAATATTGTTTTCAGTTTTCTTTCTCCTTTATTGAATTTCTCTAAAAAATCCTTTGGGGTTGTGTTTTCCAAGAGAGATTAACTCCTCTCTTCTATCATTTACACACTCTTCTTTTTTTGAGTTTACTAATTTTTCATACTACTTCTTGTTTTCTTTTCCCAAATTTCTCTCTTTTAGAGATCTCTTGGTTGCCTTGCATTCTTCATCATAACATGGATTTTCCAGAAAGGTAGTTGTAGCCCTCTTCTTGGGATGATACCTTTTACATGAAGTTAAGGCTTTGTGGATTGTTGGGATCAACAAATTGCTATGATCATGACCACCCTTCTCATTGGTTGTCATATCTTCTTTGTTGTACTTTATAACCTAAAATTGTTGCTTAAGAGTAGCATTAAACCTTTCCGTATTTTCTTGATTCATGAGGATTTTTCCTTTGGAAATATTTCTCTTTTGTATGCCAAAGATTTGATTATTGTGTGGACTAGCAGGAAAGTATAGCTCAACCAATAGGGGGGCATGATCATATTTCAATTCAATAGGACAGTCCCCTATATCAAACTTCAACACTGTAGAAGTGAAACTTTGAGAACAGATTAAGTAATCTATCACATTTTGACCATTGTAAGTTTTGCATGTGATTCCCCCTTAAGTTGGCCACCCTCTCATTCCATTACAAATAACCATGCCAAGCAAGCTACAAAGCCCCAATAATTCTGACCCAATGTGTGTCACACCCTCATTTCCATGTTGTGAATCCCTTTCCCATGATTGATCTCCACTCTCTTCCAACCATAAGGGATTGTTTTCCCCTCTTTCTTCATTGCTCAAATAGAGAGATTGGTTGTTAGATGTCTTTGCATTAAAATCACCCATTAAAACTACTTCTCCTGAGTGGATAAATAGAGAGATATCTCTTTTCAGTGTGGCATACGGGTCTTCGTTGTCTAAATTGCTTCTTTTATGGGAAAAATAACAAGCAACCATCCTGAAAGTAACCTCCTTCACAATTATTTGCAGCCAGATGTATTGTTTGTTTGGGTCTTCTTTTACCACTTTTACAACACCACCCCATTTTTCATTTATTGACACTTTAACTCCCCCATGTCCTTTTCCTATCTCATTTCCTTTGTTCCAAACTAAATCTCTCTTGTACCCCTCTAAATATGGAACCTTGCAACCATCGTGGTCATGTGTTTCTACAAGGATGATAATGTCTTTCCCCTCTTCTATGGGCCCCAACCCCGACAATTCTAGCTTACTACCTGTAAACAGTCCCATGGGGGCCTGATTTCCTATTTCTTATTTGAGAAACGATCACTGATTTGAGACTTCTCGTTCTTCAACCATGCCCATTTTCCCTCGTTTCTTGTTGTTTTCACTTTTTCCCACTCCTTTCTTTGTTTTTCTCGTTGAGCAAAAGTCAAGTCCTCATCTAGGTAGATGTGTGTGCCTCTGAGAAATCCTATATTTCTAAGAATCATATTCTTATCCTCTATATTCCTTAGGACAACTCGTACATGTCTATCTCTTCATCCCTCTATCTTCTGTCCAATCCTTCTTTCCTAGTGAGTACACCCTATCCACTTCAATTTATCTTTAAGGAAGTCCCTTACTAGAATGTATGTCCTCTCATTTTCACCAAAGTCCCTCAGTGCTTTGATAATGATATTTGCAGCCTTGCCTTGCTTATCATGTTCTTCCTTTATTTTTACTTTGATTTGCTTCTCAATGATTTCTTTTTGTTTGTTTGATGACCCACTTACAAATTGTGACCATGACTTAGCCTCTTGTATCCAATCTTTTAGCTGATTTTCTTTAGCTTCCATGTTAGCTAATGCTAACTAAATCTCTTGTCTTTGTGTTGTGTCCTCTTCTTTCACCAATTATGATTTCTCAACTCTGGTTGTCCTCATCTATTCTAATTCTTGTTTCAAAGAAAACACTTCTTGTTGTCCTATTTCCATTTTAACCTACATGCTTAAGATTTGTTATTTAAGAGCTTTATTTTCTCCCTCTAATTTGCTCTTGAACTCAACGATTTTGTTTATTTTGTTTCCTTCATACCATCTTTTCTCTTCTAAAATTTCGAGTCTACTTTTCATGCTCATGAGTTCTTTCACATATAGCTCAGATGACCACATTAATAGTGTTGATGTGGGACTACATAGGTCTTTTTTGTCATGGTTAACTGCATTTTTTCCATCTTTGTTTGCTTCGAAAACCTCTTCTTTGTCCAAATTTGGTTCGAGATCCTTAATTTCGATTTTCTCCACACTGTGTTGAGAAGCCTTACTGGATATGTTGTTCACTTTCGACAATATCATTGTGAATTTTTTCTTATGTGGTTTCCTTAGCTTTCGGGTTTGCCTACACTTTAGAATCCCCTTATATTGCTTCGCGTTTACAAAAACCAGTTTATCGTCTATGTTTCCTACATCCTTCTTAAATAAATATGCCATAAAAGAACCCCATGCTCTTGTTAAATCCTCTATTGTTACTACAGTATGGAAAAATGGAGATCCACTAGTAAACTGAGATTGTAAACCCCCATTGTACCCTACCCTCTCCACAATAATCGAGTAGTTTGCAGATTTGTTTCCTGTGGTGTTAAGTATTGGTATATGTGTCTCCTGTACGCTGGACCCCTAGTTCACCAAGGCTAAACTTTCTTTTGGTTCCTCCATATTAACCCCCATAATTGTTTTGATGTGTTTTATGCCAATTTTGTTTTTGTGTTTCCCACATTTGATTTGTGCCATATTAAAGAAAATAAACAAAGCTTAAACAAGGAGGCATAAAGAGAGAACCCTCCCCACATCTGTTCGTGTTGAGTAGCAGTTTGACTTTTGCTTGTAGATAATTTGGGTCCCCCTTCTGATTCGGTCCCTCTATAACCTTCCCCTCGGATAGAATACCCTCTTGAAGCTCGACAACCCCTCTGGAAGCACTCCGAAGACCGAAAACCCTCACAGAATGGGCCCCTTCCCGAGACCGGGTCCCTTTGTCGCTCACTCGGTCCCCTTTGTCACAATCTCAGGTCCCTTTGTCGCTATCTCTCTATTCATGGCCACTAATTGGAACTCATCAAGAACCCGACATGACTTTATCTTGTTCGAATTGATCTTGTCACTGCACTGTCCGATTGAGTTTTTAAATTTTTCCACAAGGCGCTCCCGACAACTGTTAATGTCCAATCGATGTATTTATTGCTGAAATGTTTCGAAGTTGGTGGAAATATTTATTGTGACTGGACCATTGAGTGTCAAAGGGTTATATATTACTAAATCCTTTTGAATTTTTTAAAAACACTGAATTATAAACAAGTTTTTCTTGAGCGTAATCTAAGTCGAGAAATTAGCAATGGAAAGAAATTGTGTCATTTTCAATTAGTGAGCAAAAGAATTGGACTAAGATTTTTGAAGGAAATTGTGAGTTAGAAAACGCTGAAAAGTTGGTAAGTGTTGAAAATTGCTTATAAAATTAAAGCTTTAATTTTTCAGAAGATTGCTAATTGATTTTTCTCCATAAATTTTGAAGTCTGGTTCAAATCAAAGACTCTCATAAGAATAAAAGATAACTTTGTTTTTCATGGATAGATAGATAAAAATCAAACAATAATTTCTAAAAAAGATTATGTCGTAGTTTTTTGAAATTTTGTTAAACACTGAAAATCAAGATAGATCAGTTCAATTATGATTAACTGTTCATCTTGCTATGATTAATAGTATATGTATTATTAAAGTTAATAAATCAATGAAGAAAAAGGTGTTGGCATGTTTACAGGAAGAGTGTGCTTGTCATTGATGGCAAGAACAACAACGATGATGGAAAATAGGAAAAGCATAAGCTTAGGAGGAGGAACAAACAATATGCAGAGATCAAAGCAGCTCAGGAGAAGGATCATGACAGTCGGATTTGCAAACCATATCAACGACAAGGATGAATTGCGGAGAGCGAAAGAAGAATTAAACAACTCACTAGTTCTAATCATGCAATTGGTCTAGATCACCAAATCTCATAAACCCAAATATCGATGACTGTGGTTGATCCAACAAACGATCATATTAAGTTGAATTAAGTCGTGACCGTCAGATGCGCAATCGCCAGATCAATGATAGGGATAAATTGTGGAGATCGAAAGGAGAATTAAATATCATGCTATTTCCAGTTCCGCACCGTCAGATCTTATAACCTCAAAGATCGACGATTGTGGTTAACTCATCTACAACGCACAAGTTCAAATTGCAGAGTTTTGGTGACGAGTTAAATCACTTGCAAGATGTGGTTCTGTAATGATCCTTGATTGTAGATCTGCTTCGAGCATCTTCATAACCGTTGGATTATTTTAAAGTGGAAGAATAGGATAAGCAGAGCATCAGTTTGAAATTTGAAATCTCTGAAGTCCAGAGACCCGGAGAGCTGAAATGAATCCTCGACTATCGGATCATCCGAAGTAAACTTAAGCCGTCAGATCACTCTAAAGTGTAAGGACAACATAAGCAAGGGCTGAGATCCGAGACCACGATCACCCGAATATTCGTCAGTCGTCAGATCAAATTAAGTGGAAGGATAGGATAAGCAAAGATGGAGAGCCGGTGGATTTAATCCAAGGAAACGCTGCACCATAGATAGATCAAGCCATTGATCTAAGATCCTGATCAACGAACATCATTCATTTCGGGTGTAAAGATGTGAGGAGGTTACGCTCCGAAAAAAATCTTGCCTCAAGAATTCAGTTTGAGATTTGAAATTCCCGAAGCCCGAAGATTTGGAGATCCGAAGTAGATATTGATCATCAGATCATCTAAAGTCTATCTCGACTGTCAGATCATTCGAATAAGATCTCAAGCGTCAGATCGTCTGAATTAAATCTAGGTCATCTGATCCAGAAAAGTCGTGGCGTAATTTTGTGGACTCCGGGTAAAGACCTGAAGTAAGCATCAACCATCCGATCCAAGAGGACATGTGGCAGACCATGTCAGCAAGGACGCCTGGGAGATCTACGTCAGCAGACCTCGTCAGCAAGGACATGTGGTAGACCATGTTGGCAATAACATATGGGATACCACGTCAGCAAGGATACGGGTCCTCCGATATGAAAGATCACTTTGGGAGCATTCTCATTCGTTGATCATACTACAGTAAAGTTTGATATTTGAGATTTAAGAAGTCCGGAGACTCGAAGGAGATATCGATCGTTGATTGAGAAAGGGGACACAAAAACGTTGATTTGGTTGAAAGGTGAAATTCTTGAAGTAAATGAGGACCATTGATGTGATGAGGGACACGCGTCAGTGGATCGTCAACTCCAGAAGTTTGGTGTATGGAAAAAGCGAGGTTTGAGATTTGAAACTCCTGGATCCTAGATCACGAAGTAAATATCAGATGTTGATTTAGGGAGGTTAGATCTGATCCGCATATCGTGAAGGGATAGATCTGAACCGTCTGTTCAGGAGCAACGTCAAGATCGTGAGATCGACAGTCCCATTGCATTGTGGGGCCATAACATGCTCAGGTCTTATATTTTCTTGAGCGAGCCGCAATTGAAACCATGATTTTGTTGAAAGGGTGCATGGTAGCTTGAGATAAATTGCAGGGTGAAAAGCAGTTTGATTCAAACCACTTTTGGACGCGCCCACAATCGCGTGGTCACGTGAAGATCATCTCCCAAGGTCATATCAAGAAATGGAGCTAGTGCTCACAAGACCGAGTTCGGGAAGCACCTTTTGAATAAGTGTTTGGTCACCACCAGTGGTCACATGAAGGAAGAGGCTTAGAAGCCAAAGAAGCCAAAGACGACTGGTTGTAACTGACAGAGAAGACGAAGAGTTGTGACTACCAGAGAAGCCAAGAAATCTCAGGATAACGCTCATTGATGATGAACAGATTCGACATAACCACTAGAGAATACGAAGAGTTGCCATGATGATCATACAGAGGACTCGGTGTGAGATAGACATGCAGAGCATAGGAGAGGGTGGATTTGCTCGTTAGCCATGCAGCTATGAGGAAGAGATGCAATGAACAACTTGAAGCGCAGAACAATGGCGCAGTGAAGAGCATGCAGAGGCATAACACATAGAATGGAAGAGCCATTACATAGAATATAATGCAGAAGAGAAGTTGAACAGGGTGGAAGTGCGATGAAGGAAAGAGATCAGAGCATAGAAGCAGAAAGATGCAGAGGCAGAACATAGCATAGAAGCTGAAGGAGCCAGAGGAGACATGGAGCTGTAACAAACCATATCAGAGATAGAGCAAGTAAGTAAAGTTTTATATCTCAGGGTGGTAGGGTGGTGCTAGGGAGGATTGTTGTCCTCAAAGTTTCAAGTGGGTGCTTGAACATAGGGAGTTGTAGCTTCCATTTGGTTCCAGCTAGAAAAACCAGGGTGGCAGGGAGGTGCAAGGGAGAACTATTGTTCTTTGTTATACAGGTTGGTGCATGTGTAACTGGAAGTTGGTGCTTCCATCCAGTTGGTCTTGGAACACTCAGGGAGTTGGTGCTTCCTTCTAGTGGTGCTAGAGAAACCAGAGAGTTGGTGCTCTCAGCAAGTTGTTGCTTGTAAAACATAGGTGGTAGCCTCAAAAGGTGTTGGTGCTCATAAGAATGATAATGTACAAAAAATAAAGATTACTTATCATATCAAGAAGAAGAGGTTTTT
>SNQJ01S0008308.1:122093-136016 GCA_010110895.2 Picea sitchensis | reverse complement strand
GTGATGGGAAACCAAGAATGGTTGAAATGACCCTCACCAGACCAGTACCTACTGGGTGTAATTTCTCAACAATCCTCTGACCCAGAAATGAATTACCAGTCAGACTGGTAGTTGGAAAGTCATCCTCAAGAGTTAATGAGGAGATGGGGTGGGGTACCCATCTGTAAGGCTTCCTGGTCTGACCACGAATTAGGATTCAGACCCACGCAACTTTGTCAAGGAAGGCAAGAAATGAGATAATTCGGGGGATGAGGACAGATCTTCCAGATACCAGAGTAGAGAAAACACTCTCGCGAGAAGAGAAGGGAAGCATACTTCTACTTAGAAGTTGAAAAGAAAAAGCTGAACAATAAGATTATTTTGGATGAGAGAAGTCATGGACAGGGTTTGGATACAAGTTGATAAACGGGGTTGACGAGTGACTGAGGAAGCACTCATGCTGACCTCCTTGCTTGGAGTAGAGAAAACCAGACACCCAATTCTTGTGGGAGGAGGAGAGTAACCTTTGTCCCTGATTGTTGTGGAGGCAAGAGAAAGAATCTCTCTCAGAGCATCATAGTCTAGCTTGGGGGTGGCTAGTGGTAAATCCGTTAGGAGTGACTGTGCCTATGGTTGGGAGGAAACGAGCACCCCTTTCAACAATTGCTTCACTTTTTCCAGTTCTGATAAGTATTTTCATACTTTGTGTATTATATTGGATGTGATAATGAAATGTCTGTGTTTACGATTCAATCTTTCAATATTTGAACAGTTAGTAGATATGCCCTTTTGCGTCTGTAAACTACTATACTTCATGGCTTTCAATTTTATCTCATTTTTGTTGCTAGATAGTTATGAGATGTGAATCTAAAGGAGAGATGGGGTTGTTAATATTATGGTAGCTTCAGGAGGTATGAACCTCTATTGTGACCTATGACGAGATTAGAATATTCTGGAAGGAAGCAAAGAAGTGAAGGAAACCCTAGACAAGTTGTCAGCTGCAAAAATATATTTAATATGAATTTATTAGTACACGGGAGGAGAAGTCGGCCCCAATAAGCCTGCCCAGACTACTATAAATACAGGGTGCCAGTTCTCATTATTCACATCTCAGCAGTTGCAGAGAGAACTGGATTTGCGCAGCACAGTGGCAGTCTTGTGCGCAAGTCTCTAGGAAAGTGTGTGCTAGCTTCTGGGTGGGATTATCTGATCAACTTGGTTTCTATTCTTGCTTGGTGCATTAGCCTCTCTTGGCTATTATATTTCTACCAGGATTCTCTTCTCTTTCAAGTTCAAGGTGCTTGGAGGGTGGCTTCGGCCTATGGTTGGGTGACAAGGGTATCGTCAATGGTAAAACGAGCACAATCTTCTATATTCTAACAGGTTATGGGCCCACACCTCTTTCATTCAGCCTAAAATGTTGGAAGGAAGCATAGATATTGAACTCGTTGAGGAACTGCCGCTAGGGTTACTAGCAGGAGCAACTTCCAAAACACTGCAGCTAGGGTTACTAGCAGAAGTAGTTGTAGAAACCCTAATTCTCAGATCCGACACCTTTTGATGGAGCATCTCGCTCAAGGAGAAGATATTCATATGTGCCCTAGTTCAGTGCACCTTTTGGCTCTCTCAGAAGACATAAACATTGAAGTTGAAGTTTTGGATCAAGGCATGACCAGTTACCAGTCAATCGAAGACATGAGCAAAACGATCAGTCTCTTACACTACTCAACACTCACTGGAATGATTGAAGATGACATGTGGATAATCGATAGTGGTGATTCTAGGCACATGATGGGAGATCAAGCCAGACTCTCAAATCTAAATGAGAAGAAGACATTTTACAAAGTGGAGCTTGGAGACAAAAGCACTTACCCCGTCGAAGGATTTGGACAAGCCTCCGTCAAGTTGAAATCAGGTAACCATGTTCACTTAAGCANCTCTCAAATCTAAATGAGAAGAAGACATTTTACAAAGTGGAGCTTGGAGACAAAAGCACTTACCCCGTCGAAGGATTTGGACAAGCCTCCGTCAAGTTGAAATCAGGTAACCATGTTCACTTAAGCAATGTTTTATTTGTACCTGGTTTAGAAAAGAATCTTGTGTCGATATCATGTCTAGAAGACAAAGGAAACAAAATATCCTTTGTGGATGGAAAGGTGTTATCATGGCATAAGAACTCCAGCATAGAGAATGCTAGGGTTATTGGAAGTCGTGAAGGAAATCTGTATATACTACTAGAACAAAATGAAGAAGCTCTCGTACATGACGAAGTCAACCCTAATGAGCTTTGGCATAAAAGGTACGCTCATATCAATTATCAAGAATTACCTTTTCTCAAAAGAATGGTTGAAGGAATACCAGAATTGAAATCTACACATGAAGGAATCTGCAAGGGATGTGCCCTTGGGAAGAATATCAAGAAACCATTCCCAAGCAGCAACAACAAATCTAAGGAGATCCTAGATATAATACACTCAGATGTTTGCGGTCCAATGCCAGTTAGATCCCTAGGAGGATCTCTTTACTACGTAATCTTCATAGATGACTATTCAAGAAAGACGTGGCTATATCTACTGAAGACAAAAGATGAAGTATTTATCAAGTTCCAAGAATTCAAAGCAGAAATAGAAAACCTCATGAACAAGAAGATCAAGACATTAAGAATAGATAATGGAGGAGAATACACCTCGAAGGAGTTTGTTGCATTCTGCAAATCAGTAGGGATTAGGAGAGAGCTGACTATTCCTTATAATCCTCAACAAAATGGTGTAGCCAAAATAAAGAACAGATCTATCGAAGAAACCGTAAAATCCTTATTGAATGATCAAGGTCTATCCATGTTCTTATGGGGAGAAGCAACAATGACGACAATATATGTGCATAACAGAATTCCTCATCGTATATTGAAAGACATGACACCAGAGGAAGCCTTCTCAGGTAAGAAACCTAATGTGGAAAACCTAAGAATATTTGGATGTCTAGTTTACTCTCATATTCCCAAGGACAAAAGGAATAAACTAGAACCCTTAGGAAAGAAGGGGATATTCGTGGGATACAATGATTCATCTAAGGCCTATAGAATATATATTCCAGAACAACACAAGATCGAAGTTAGCAGAGATGTAACGTTCAATGAAAGGATGGCCTTCAGGAAATCCATCGAAGAAATTATAGAAGAAGAAGAGCTTGAAGAATCTAATGAAGAAAACACAGAAAACGAAAATGACGTAAAGGATCAACCTAATCATCCTATGGAGCCATGTGAAAACACTGATTCAGATATCGTACCGAAGACCAAGAAACAACCAGTCTCGCTTGAAGTTACATTACAAGACGCAGAAAGACTCAAGGTTCCAGAAGGAACATTCATGAAGAGTAAAAGACCGAAAAGATTCTCAAGTTATGTAGCATACATGACGAAGCTTCTAGATGAAGAACCTACCACATTTGAAGAAGCAGTTCAAATGTCATTATCACAAAAACCTCTCCAAGTTTTCACTACACCATAGCTCGATGGACATCCCATACTTCAAAATTATAAAGGATAAGGTATTGTATCAATGCCCACTTAAAACAATTTGCTTTATTGGACATATATTATGTCCCTTCGATATTAAAGTACTCTATGAGCTTAAACACCTTCCCTCATACACACACAATGACTCTACACTTGTTAGGTTTGAATATAGGTTATTTGCATGGTGACACCTCATCCTAAAAGAATAAATTTGACACTCAAAACATTTGTCACACATACATACAAGGAATCTACATCCGTTAGGTTTGAACAATTATTTGCATGACGACACCTCATTTTAAAAGAATAAATTCGACACTCTAATATTTCTCACACATACACACAAGGAATCTACACATGTTAGATTTGAATAAAGGTTATTTGCACATTAACACCTCATCCTAAAAGAATAAATTGAGACTCTAAACATATTTCACACCATACACACAAGGACTCTACACCCATTAAATTTAACAAAAAATATTTGTATAATGACATTATTCTAAAAGAATAAATTCAACACTCTAAATTGATTTCATCTAATCAAATTTATGATAAAAAAAAATTGTCAAATATATTTAAATTTTTTTTTTTTTTATAATCGTAAAATAACAATTATTTTTCATTCTTTAATAAAAATTCGCATCTTATAAAGATTATTTTAATTTATTAAAATAAAATAAAAAAATCACATAAACAACTATAATGGAATATATAACATTACATAACACTTTCGACATATACATACATAAGGGGTCCCAAGGATTTTAAACCCACTCCTATCAAATATTAAATAATTAAAAAAAATAGCATATTATTAAAACAAAGATAACATGAACTTACTCTTCCGTATAACATATGGAAGAGTTTGCTTGTCTTGAAAGGTAGGTGGATTGCGTAACCCTCTATACAAACTAAAATTCTTCGTATATTCACCGTTATTCATTCAAAGTCTATTAATGATAGATCTTATCCGTTTGTAATAAATTTGAGATGATCAATGACACGTGTTTTTATTTTTATTTATTTAATAGTTAAGAGTGATATATTATTTCTCGTTATGGAACAAATTTTTGTAATGGGTAAATCAATGGTTTAAATATATATATATATATGAATTTGAGTAGAAAGGATAGTACTCCTCGTAATTGTTTAAATTAAATTAAATTTACATTTTTATTAATATTTTATTATTATTCATAGGTTACAAGTGTTGAGCAGTATTCATGATCCTAGGTGAAAAAGAGAATTCATGATCCTAGGTGAAAAAGAGAGAGTAATATGTTTGGGTGTTAGGGGAAGTGTTAGTTGAAGCATATTTATTATGGTGTGGGTTTATCATAGTTACAATTTTAGGAATTAGGGAATTAATGGTTTTTCGGGACTCTATGATCATTATTGATGCAGTCATAAATCAATTTAATCCCAGAGGGATCAAACTTCAAGGCGTCATTGAGAGAATCAGGTAGATATTGCGTTAGTTTGATAGGGTAAAGCACTTCCACATTCGAAGAGAACTAAATAACAAAGTGAATGTATTGGAAAAATATGCCACCTCGCTAAAACCCAGAGTCCTCGTGGAAAATTTGGATTTTTCCCATGCCACCACCCCCTAACGTTATCAATGTATATGGGTTGTGTTACAATTCCAATAATCCAACCAAGGTTCATCAATGCTTGTCAAATAAAACGAGCGTTATACGAGGTCACACAAACAAAGCAGATGGCGGTGAGACCACATAAGCAAGAGAACCCTTGTGTTCATTTACTTCTTGGGGCTTTGCTCGTGGCATTTCAATGCATAATTATGTGGTGGGTTAATCAATTTGGGACTATCTCAGTGGGGACATCCTCAAATTCATGCTCAACAGAGGTAGTCTTGTAGAGTCAGGGCACAATTTAGTGAGGTGTGCAATTCTGTATGTGCAAATGATTATGGAAGTGGGGTAGTTTGGTTTGTAGCGGTGTTAATTGGCAGTAGACAAGGGAGGATGGAATCTCGAGGTCACTCCGGTGTTGCACTGTTGGTATTTCGATAATAGTAATTGTTTGGTTCTTATTTCCAAAGAATGTTGGTTTGTTGTTTTGCAATGTGTTAGCTTTGGCTTTTAGATTCAGAGGAATTGGGGAGCTATCCTTTCATCCACCTCATGGCTTAGGAAGCAACGTGTTGGGATCTTTGTTCCCAAAAGTTTGTGATAAATTTGTTTGCAATACCAATTGGACGAGAATGGAAGGTGATGACCTTTGTGAGATCAAGAAGATATTGTGCAGGCATGAGGAGGTTACACAAGCCAACAACAATGACATTCTAGCTCTTTCGTTCAAGGTAGCAAAATTGGAGCACTCTTGTGAAACTCAAAGTGTCGACCATATGAGCCTTCTCCTCACCCAAAAGTGTCGAATTGATACTTTGGAGGCATGATGTGGCAAGTTGTATGTATTAGTCACATTGTAGTGGATGGTGAACCTCTCCTTCACATCAAATAACCAAGGAACTCAAAGCTCTAATCATGGAGGGGGGAAAGAAGGAGAGACCATTTTTCAAAATCATGTACAAATGGAGGGGAAATAGGTGTGGGTGTGAGTCTCCATGATCCCGAGGGGAAGCAAATCAAGCAATATGTGTGAGGATTAGGGGAAGTATCGAACAATCTTGTTGAAGCTTATTCGCTATGGCATGGGATCACCATGGAAAAAGAGCAAAGAATTAGGGATTTAATGGTTTTCAGGGACTCTATGATCATCATTCGTGCAACCATGAATTTGTCCACTCCAAGAGGAGTCAAACTTGAGGGAATAATTAAGAAAATTAGATGGGTGATAACTCAATTTGATAGGGTAAGGCTCTTTCATGTCAAGCAAGAGCTTAACAATGAGGGGATGGAAAATGGGGAATTTTTAATGCTATTATCCCCTAATGTTTCAATGACCCTTAATATAGCAATGCCTTCGAATCAATGTAGGGTAAGGCTCTTTCATGTCAAGCGAGAGATCAACAATGAGGGAATGGAAAATGGGGATTTTTTAACATCATTATCCCCTAATGTTTCAATGACCCTTAATATATCAATGCCTTTGAGTCAATGTTTATCCATTAATTTGCAAGTAATGTTATTGAAGGTGAATCAAATTGTGCAAATAATAAACGAGGTCCATTGCTCAAAGTAGGTGGATGATGGCTCATATTTACATTTGAGCCCCCTCCCTCACTCAGTCGACCTATCATCACTTGTGATTTTTAAATGCACAAGTATGAAGTGGAGGCAAGGATGTGAGCTCACACGAGCTGGAAGGCTCTTGAAGTTAACACTGCTTGGGTACATTTGCATGAGTAGGGGTGTAGGTTGCTTGAAGAATATTTCGCACATTCGGAGGGGGATTCAGGCCGAGGATTTTATTGGTCGCACCAGAGCGGTCGGGTTGGTTGCGCTAGTGCATACTCTCCTTTCCATACAGTGCGGTCAATTTAATAGGCGTGCAACATGTAATATAACATAATTTTTTTGTTCGGTTAATCTCTTTCCCTCAATGGAATTAATTACTAAAATACGTTATGTAATGGCTAGTTTTGAGGCAAATTATTAATAGTTGTATGCTTCGACAAACAACATGTTGGAACACTTGGAACTCTTACTTAGTGCAATTTTTTTTTTTTTTTTTTTTCAGAAAAGAAAAAACCTTATATTAGATAATATAACAATTATGTTACAATCATTGTCAAAATGGATGAGAGCAGATCCTTTAGCACTAGAAAATATACATCATGTTCACATTATATATTCCATCAACATTACTGTAAACATTGAGGTTTATACTCTATAGCATATAACCGCCAAAACTACATATCCAATACAAAAAACAAGAAAGATCATATTCTATTCCTTGGAAATTATGCAATATTAATTGATTTCCATTCTTTCAAAATTTTATGTATCTCCTTCAAATCCCATTGCATAGTGAATACCATCTTCATCAAGTAGTAGTGTTGCTTTTGAAAGTTGATCAACTTCCTTATTGTAAGCTCTGTATATATGTTGGGATTTAAGATGAATAAAGATCTCGCTCAACACTCTAATTCTTGTCATCCAGGGCAAAAGAGATATCACCTGTAAGTCATTTTCATTAGTAAACCAATCTATAATAACCTTTGAGTCACCGACCAATTGTAACTTTGTTACCTTTTTATAACAAGAAAAATAAAGTAAGCACCACAAAGCTAAAAGTTCACCCCTGGTATTAGTCCCACTTCCACAGTTCATCATGAGCCTGAAAGTACCCATCTCTGGGCATTTTAACACTGCTCCAGCCCCACACTTTTCACCCATGTCTTGTGAAGAATCGTCAAAGAATCCCATAACCAGATCCTAGTCTAGTAAAGGAGGCATGTCTATCCTATTAACCTTAGTAGAGTTAGAAGTTTTTGTTTCTCCCAAATCCTGTAAAATAATGTTGCACACTTTGACTCTATTAAGTGGCCTTTCTTCAAAAATAGCAAGATTTCTATGTTTCCACACCTCCTAACATATGTAACTAAGTAATTATTTCCAGTTCTCCCTCTTCTTTATCTAGTTTTCAATACAATCCACAATCTACTCTCCTTCCCAAGCACTCTCAAGTTTAAATTCCTTTTGTATTATAGACCATATGTTTTTGGTGAAGCTATAGTCCACAAATAGATGTTTCACATTCTCCTCATTTATCCCACATAAGACACATCTGCTAGGCCCTAAAAAACCTCTTTTGATTAAGTTCTCCCAAGTGAGGATTTTCTTTTCAAGTAATAGCCACACAAAGAGTTTGATTTTTAAAGGTAATTGCCATCTCTAAATGTCACTATACCAAAAAACTGGTTCTGTTACTGCATTTTCCACCAACTGGACTTCATAAGTTTGTTTTGATGTTACTTGTCCACCTTTAGTATCCCAGGACCATAATAATAAATCTTTTTCACTGTTCAACTCAAATCCCGAGCCAACTAGGCCTTTTACATAGTTATTCCATTCTTCTAATCGTTCACCTTCCAGTCCAAGATCCTCAACCTTTTTCCATCTAGAAAGCCTTGTGTTCTCCAAGTCCAGATTCCCTGCTTGAGCTAGGAATTCTATTCCTTGTGCCTTCAATACTAGAATAAGATTCCTTGATAATTTAAAATATGTATGAGACCCTACCAAAGGATCAATACCAATTCTGATATCTGTTATTTCCAGGTTTCCATACCAACCAATCAGTAATAATGGACATAGATGAGGTGAGAGCTCTCCAAATGTTAGATATACCAACCCAATTTTTCCTATCTTCCCTGAACCACTCTACCACTGTCTTTTTATTAAGGTATTTTTTAAGTATCACCTCATGCCACAGACCAGGAACCATAAGGCACCTCCATAAAAAATTTGCTGCTAAGGCTTTCCCAAAGGTAAAAATATTTTTAATGCCCCACCCACCCATTTTTTAGGTTTAGCAATTTTATTCCAACTTATCAAATGTATCCCTTCTTTTATCTTTTTCCCAATCCACAAGAAACTAAACATCCTTCTTCTGATAGTATTTAGTATACTTTTTGATATTTTAGTTAATGAAAACCAATACACATGAATACTTTCACGAACAAGTTTCACAAGAGTTACCCTTCCCCTAAACTTAACCATCTATGACTCCAATTTGCAATCCTTTTTTCAAAAAATTTCACCAACCAATTCCATAATTAAGAAATGTGTTATTTATGGAGATCTCCAAAAACAATATATGTAATTTTTGTTAGCCTTAACACTACAAAATTATATATATATTAATACAATTTTAGTTTATATATATACTTTTTATTATTATAAATATTTCTTTAATTATTATAAAAAAATTATAAAAGAAATCTCGACTTTAAATATTGTATATAATGACATCAATTTGAACTTTAATTATTTTATTTTATTATTATCTTTTAAATTTTCATTGTTAAGTTGGCATAATTTTTTTTTGTACGTATGCTAAAGATTTTGATGTGCTATAGGTTTGACATTGATCACACGTAATAAGTCTAGCATATTAAAGAATTGGCATGGTGTGTGAGAAGGTTTGACAAGTGATATATGAAGTTGTTTTGTTGGCTTACCATGCAGGAGGAGCTACAAATGGACTGAGTTGCGGGTTTGAGCTGGGAATGGACTGAGCTGGGAATGAATTGAGCTGCGGGTTTGAGATTCGATTAGGGTTCCTAAATGGTGGGCTTCGCGGCTAGGTTTTGTTAGCCGCATGCCTGGGCTCGTTGGTGGTGGGCATTTGTGGGCTTAAGACCCTTTCAGGGCGGGCGTGAATGGACATTTCGAGGGTCTCGACAGCGGCGGTGGTGGAGGATTTGGGCAGTGGCGATGCTGGTCTTCGGGTGGAGAATCAAGATATGGGCGCGGGGAGGACCTTCCTGTAGTGGCAATGTTTCCTCTTTTCGACTGCTGTTTAGAGGTCGAGGAGACTTGGAGCTGTGTTTTTTCCCTATGCTTGAGGCTGCCATAATAGGTGAAGCTCCATTCTTCTCTCCGGGCAGCCTTCGTGGTGTTCGAGGGCTCGTTTTCGGGTGATTGATAGCGTTGGGTTTTACAGTGGTAGTGGCTTCTGGTATTTTTTGCAGGTAGTTTCTTATTTTCTTTTCGATTTTTTGTCCCTCTTGACCTCTCCCTCCTTGGCTTGAAGAGGTTTTGGATGAGAGCTTTGAGGTCCAAACTAGGGGCATGCATTGTTTTCGTTTACACTTTGAGGTCCTTTAGGGGCGAGCGGTGTTGGGAAAACACTTCGAGGTCCTTAGAGGGCGTGCAACTACTGGTGTTAGCTTCTTTTCTGGTTTCTGTTGGGGTTTTTTGCCATGTTTTTTGTATCTCTTTATACAACCTGCGTGCTGGGATGTGTGTGTAGTTGTTTTGTTTGAGCATGGTCTCTGGACTAGTTCTGATATGGATTCTTGTGAGGTCTTGAAGATGTAAAATATTATATTTTCACTAATATAATGAGCTAGTTTTCTACTGGAAAAATGTGATATATGAAGTTAAGTATAATGTTGTTTCAATGTGAATGCGTATTTTTATCTTAATGGAAGGGTAGGTGGCTGGTGAGAATGAAGGTGTACATTTGTGCAACATAAATGGATACTTTCACTTTAGTGGAAGTGTATATTTGGTCTTCACAACTCTTCATCAAAATAAAGTGGGTGGTGAAAAAAAGAAAAATAAAAATAAAATGTAAATGTATAAATATATAATTCATAATGATTGTTATCTTCCCCACCTGGATTCAATTCCCATAATGATATGAATAAAGCTCATAATGAGTATCTTGTAATGGCTTCGAGCCTATATGTATTGGAAAGTTGCCTTTGATTCAAAATTGAATATCACGACAACTATTGTTTCCTAGGAAAAAAAAGTTGTGACATACAACAAAACTAAACTCATACATCCTTCAAATGTATAACTCTAGGACTTCCTAATTACAATCTTTCCCAAAACTTATTTCATATAATAATAATAATAATAATAGACAAAATGAAATATATAACATTTAATTTCTAGTATTCATAACTAAGAAAAAAAAGGTAAAGTAGAATTACTAGATAAACTTATTTAACTTCAAACTAAAATAATATATTAAATATTAAAAAAAATAATATATCAAATAATGAATAATAATGTATTATTAAATAATTTATATTGAGTGGGTTTAATGATTAAGAATATATATTTTCTCCTTTACATGTTCTAATTTTAAGATGTTCTAATTTTAAGATATAGAATATATACACCTCCATAAATTAAATTAAGAAACCAAAATATTGTATAGAAAAAATTCCTACAGAATTCAATATACTCAAACTCTAAATTGGTGTGTATTCATCTCTCTTATTAAGTTAATTGTTCTTAACTAACTACCATAATTGATTATGAAATTAGTAATGTTGTTAACCAATTATGAAGTTTTTTTTTTTTAACAAAATTTTATATGTTCACTTTTTTAATTTCTAAATATAACATAAAATTAAATATTAATGGTTAATCAATATGAATCAATTATAATTAATTAATTATTATTATAGAAGTTAATAATTCATTTATTATAAATCATAATCCATTATTGTTTATTAAATGTTTAGCTATGATTTATCAATATTTATTTAATGATTTTTAAAGTTTATGTTTTATAAATCCATCCAATCTTACCAAAAGATTAAAATAATTTATAAATATAACATAAAATTAAATATTAACGATTAATCACTATCAATCAATTATACTTAATCAATTAATTATTATTTATAGAAATTAATAATTCATTTAGTATATATCATAATCCATTAATATTTATTAAATATTTAACTATGATTTATCAATATTTATTTAATGATTTTTAAAGTTTATGTTTTTTAAATTATTTAATGATTTTTAAAGTTTACGTTTTCTAAATCTTTCACATATTACAAAAAAAATTAAAAAAATTAAAACAAGTCTAGTCATGTTTGTACTTTTCAATATTATTTGGATTTTTTAAAATATAAAAATATTAATAAAAAATAAAGGTATTGTCTAACTGTTCTATGTTTTGGGTTTTTTTGCTTCAAAGAAATCACAATTTTTAGCTATTTAAATTGCATTTTTAAATACAGAAATAGATTCAGCCCGAAAAAACCTCCGGAATATCCAAATTATACAGATATAACCACTCAGATATATAAATCCAACAATCATTTGCTGAATTTAAATATATCAGGAAAACCCCAAAAAATCCAAAACTTAAAATATTTAACTTACAACAAAAATAAATTATAAAACATTAAATTCAAATTTTATAAGAGTATACCATAATCTACAAAATAAGATTGATGATGGTTTGTTAAAGTCTATTTTTTCAATTTTAGTTTTAATGGTTTTAATTTTTGTTAATTTTTTTCTTTATATTTTTAGACTTTAATAATTTTTATATTTTTTTTAATACAAATTATGAAGAAAAATAAAAAACTAAATTATTCTTAAACTCTAAGGCTTTTTTTTTTTTTAAGCTTAACTTGTTTTCCATGTGTTTTTCATTCAACATTGGGGCTGGCCCTAGCATACGCTTAGCCTAGCTTGGAACCAACTCAAATCTAAAGGGGTTGTGTCCTTAACTGGAGCCATCTCTACGTGTAAGAAAAATAAGAAAATGATGTGTAGTTGTCATATTATGTGTGGCTCCTAAAGTTAGAAAATCCAAAAAAGCTTATCTTTCCATATTTGGTAATCATGCTTTTTAAGGATAGTAATTAATATGCATTTAGTAGCAATCGATTTAATGTTGTTATTAATAGTTTTTAGGGATATAAATTTCTATTAAATATTGTTGAAACTCTAGATTTAAGTGATTGAGATTATATAATTCGAGTGACAGGAGGGTTTTTCAAGGTGCGGAATTCATTTATGCCAGGGTATAAATTTGACTGGTACTCCTAACTGTCAAGTAAATTTTTTATGACGGGTTTCTTCTTAAAATTGTCCTTCCCGTGACATTTTATTTGTATTTTTGTCCGTCATTTAAATATTATGTGTCATATGTGTTTTATCTCAGTCACAACATAAAACTATTATGAAATTGCATTTAACATAACATCGTCATCAAACTGTTTCACATGGAATACAACAACATTAAAAACATAAACAAAAAAAACTTAACAGATTACCTTGATATAGCAGAGTGCACACAATTTCAATTTTGAAAATAAGAGGTTCTAACTTCTTTCCATGCCACAATTCCACATATATTCAATCACTATACAAAAACAATGGATCAAACACTAAGTAGTATGCAACCACCCACGGAAAAGAAAAAAAGTATTTAGGAATGGTTGTTGTAAAAATAATAATAAAAGTTATGGATTGCAAAATTTGAAATTATTATTATTATTAATATAATGAAATAATAAATATTACTCAATTATTTTGGATTTGCTTTTTTAAATAGCAACTACTAATGTTTTCTAAAGTGGAATAAAATAGAGCTTGTGAGAGGACGATCACACCCATGTTTATTGTTATTATCAAGATTCAAGAAGACATTAAAAACATAGGTGGGAGGGTATTTAAATGTGGGAAGGTATATAATGAGAAAATAAGTGTGCAAGAATGTGTTTTCTAGATTCAACCAAACAAAGACAATTTCCATTAATAAGTCGCCTTACCTCTCTGGATAGTTGCAATTTCCATTAATGAACCTTACCTCTATGGATAGTTGCATGCAGGTTCTGAATCTTTGTTATACTATTTGTAACTTGTGCAATGTGCTATGCATGCAACTTGCAAGTTGCAATCTCCATCTCCTATAAAATTTGTAACATGTACTATGCATGACCTTTGCTATAGAATTTATAACTTTTGTTATGTATGCTTTACACAAAAATCAACATTTAAATTTAG
>SNQJ01S0008308.1:87794-122083 GCA_010110895.2 Picea sitchensis | reverse complement strand
TGATCTGCTGCACTTCCACCATCTGATGAATCCTTCTGAGTATATGATTAGGTTCTCCTTCAAGGACTTGGAGGAAATTTGCCACAGGTAAGGCAAGCTGAGTGGGAAAAACGGCCTCTATTCCGTAAACAAGATGGAAAGGTGAGAGACCCAGGGACTTTTTAGTTGTCACCCGATCGGCCCAGAGAGAAAATTTGAGCTTTGAGTCCCAGGCCTTCTGATTGTCTTCCAGAAGCTTTTTGATAAGCTTGATCAAGATTTTATTGGAGGATTCTGCCAGTCTGTTCCCCTGAGGGTAGTATGGAGTGGAGTGGACCAGCGAGATCCCGAATTGTTCACAAAATTTGATCAGAGGCTCAGACCTGAAGGGGGAGGCATTGTCAGTGACAATTCTGCTTGGACAACCAAATCTGGCTATGATGTCTTCCAAGAAGCTGATGATTACTTTGTGAGAAGTGCTTCTGGTGGGGACAGCCTCTATCCATTTGGTGAAATAATCAGTTGCAGTGAGGATCCATCTGTACTGGCCACTTGAGGGAGGATGAATCTCCCCGATGAAATCCAATCCCCACTGCTGAAAGGGTGCAGAAACTACTACAGGCTTTAACGGCAAAGATTGGAGCTGTTGTTTACCTGAGAATTTCTGGCATTTGATGCAAGCCCTGACTTCTCTGCAGACATCAGTGAACAAAGTAGGCCAGTAATACCCAGCCCGGAGGATCTTATGAGTTGTGGTCTTCCAAAAATGATGACCTCCGCGGAGACTGCTATGAAAATCAAACATCACCTTCTGCGCTTGCAATGGGTCCAGACATCTTAATAATATCCCCAGAGGGTCTTTCCAATACAAGGCTCGGTTAATGAGGCAGTATTTGACCGCTTTGAGCTTTAAAGCTCTGGCTCTACTCTTTCCCAGTCCATCAGGGGGCTTTAATTCCTACAGAAAGTACAAGATGTCCCTGTACCAAGGACATGTTGCTAGTGGTATGGTGATCTGGGAATTACTGCTAGATGACTCAGCTTGTTCGTTGATGTAGTTAATCTCCAGAGCTTTGTAATTGGATTTAGCCAACAACTTGGCCAAACCTTGCCCCTTTATCAGCTTGGTGGGCTTAATTTCCAGGTCAAATTGTTCCTTACCCTGCTGTCAGACATTTGTTAGTACAGAAAGAACTGGGTGAAAAACAGGCAAACTGGATGACATCCTTACAAGAGTATGACCTCGAGATCACCCCGACGCAAATTGTTAGAGGCCATGGTCTATGTAAATTAGTCACTGATTCAGTTGAAGAACAACAAAGTCAAACCGATGTGTTAATTGAAGATCAACATAATCAAAGTCAAATCTGTTGTGTACAAGATCCTACCAATTCTTGGTTTGATGACATTAAGTTTTATCTAACACATGGTTCAACTCCTCATCACCTTGATCCAAAAAAGAGAAGAGCATTGAGATTAAAACCTGCACCTTTCCATCTTGTGAATGGTATATTATTTCGCAAAAATTTTGATGAAATCCTTATGCATTGTTTAGCAAGAGATGAAGCAGATAAAGTCTTAGCTGAGTTGCATGCAGGAGAAGTTGCTGGGCACTTCGGTGGAGACACTACTGCTCACAAAGTACTAAGGGCGGGGTATTATTGGCCCATGCTATTCAAATATGCCCATACATTATGTCACAAATGCGTAATCTGCCAAAAGGCTTCTGGACGAGTACAAAAGGCAGCATTCCCACTGCAACCTGTCTTATTGGATTTCCCTTTTCAGCAATGGGGTCTTGACATCATTGGCCCAATTAACCCCACCTCCTCACAGGAGCATAAATACATCATAACAACAACAGACTATTTTACTAGATAGTCCGAGGCTGCACCATTAAAAGTGGTAAACACCAGTCAGGTAATATCTTTCCTTAATTCAAACATCATTACTCGATTCGGTATTCCTGAATGTCTGGTTTTCAATAATGCTTCCTATTTTTCATCCCTTGATATGAGTGCCTTTGCTTTAGAAAAAGGGATAAAACTGAAATATTCTGCTAGCTATTACCCCCAAGGAAATGGTTTAGCATAATCGACAAACAAAAACCTGATCAATATTATCAAGAGGACATTTTCCGAAAACCACAAAAACTGGCACAACGCACTATTCAATGCAATATGGGCTGATAGGGTGACTCCGAAAACTGTTGTTGGTAATTCCCCCTTATTTCTTGTTTACCAAAGGGAAGCAATTCTTCCTCCGCGTGTTCTGCTTCCCTCTCTACAACTATCCCAGAAAGTGCAAGAAGAAGATTGTCCTCCCCTGGAAAGTCGGATTAATGCTTTGTTGAAGTTAGAAGAGGTAAGAGCTCAAGCAAAACAAAAACTGGATCAACATCAACATATCATCAAAAGCTGGTTTGATTCGAGTTCTGCCTTGGACAGGAATTTTGAGGTAGGTGATCTTGTCCTCAAGTGGGATAAACCTCATGAGGGGAAAGGGGAACATACCAAGTTCCAAAACCTGTGGTTGGGACCTTTCTTAATCGCCGAAAAACTATGTCCTATTTCTTTCCGCCTGCAGAATTTAGAGGGACATCCAGACACCTTTCCAGTGAATGGCCAAGCTCTCAAGAGGTATTCCGCCTAACAAATCCTAGATACACCTTTTGTACATATTTTTCTGTTTTGGTTTGTTTTGGCTTTCCTTTTTATTTTTTGTTTGTTTATTGGCTTTCCGGGTCAAGCATGCTTGTATTACGGTCTAGTTCAAAAGGGAGAACATAATGCTTCATCTTACAACAACTGTCAAGGACTGTCGGAGCATCAACTGTTGTATTTTCCTAAAAAACGTAGACTAGTTAAAGATGGTTTTTTGTTTAGAATAGATTTTTGGTTTCAATTTGCATTTGAGAGCAAACACGACTATCATTAAAAGCTCTTTATGCTATCCCTGCTTTTAAGAAAGCAACTCAAGGATGCCTTCCTGTCCTCAAAAAATTAGTTTCATCGGTGAACTATTTTCAGACAATGATAAAGGTTAGCAAGCAAAAATTAAAAAAAAGGCGGAAAATAGCAACTCTTGTAAAAACTGGAATTTTCAGCGTCACCCCGCTCTTATGAATATTTTTAAATTTATATTAGATTGTGAAAAAATTCTCGAGAGTTGTGGGAAGTGTCTGTAAAACCGTCGGGATACTGAATAGGTCTGTTGGCAGCGAGTAAATGCATGCATGATGCCAAGACAACTTCGACGAGGTACTGAACGGGCCTGCTGGCAGCGAAGCGATGTAAGGTTAGAGAAAATTCTTAGGTGAAAATTTTGATCATAAGCATCCTTCATTCTGATTTGAAATTTCTTGGAAATAATAGAGGCGTCATAGTGGGTTAATTGACATCCCTGTCGAGGCTATGGACGCCTGCTGGCAGCAGTGGCCCTATCAACAACATTGGAGCCATTAAATTAAACATCGTGGCTTTCATTTGTGAAGTCTGTCACCAGATTTCATTTTTCAACGAAAGATATCTTAAGCCGGACCACGTAATGATTATCAAAGATGCCTAAATCTCTTTCAGTTGTTCTTTGATCTGAAATCATTCAATCATTTCTAACCTGAACTCGTCGGTGATATAGAGATAACTGCTTCTCCCAGCAAGTCGCCATTGTTGGCAGCCCTACATATTTTCAACTTTTTAAAGCATCAAATAATAAATTATGTAGCTACCTACCTGGGGTCATACGATTATTGTTTTTCATAAGCAATTTTTGAACCTGCGAATATGATATTTCGGTTATTCCTAGTGTTTTCATTTTCATGCTTCGTTCATGACTGAAAGCATGAACGAAGAAATAAAACCTATGATTGTATTACCGCTTTATCTAAAGTTTATGAGAGGTAAATGGCTCTACAGTTTTTGTTAATAAAGGTTTTTGTTTTCTGCTATGAAGCTCATCTTCTTTATTGCTTTAAATTGACTCCTCAATTGTGAAGTGTGTTTTGCATTGTTATTTGAAACACCAAAGATCCTTTAAATTTAAACCATGATATATATTTTTGTGGCTCTTGGTCATGCCTATCCTTGTCACTACACTTTGGTTCAAAAACAATTTCCTCTCCTAAACTTTAGAAACCAACTCCACCTTGTTGCGCAATGATAAAGTTTTAATGAACCTGGTTGTAACCTGTACCCTGTGGGAGGTCGCAGTCTGACAACGATAAGCCCGTCATTTCGAGCTAAGTCTCAGGTTTCGCATGTACTTTTGGCATTCATTTCGCAAAACGCCTTTCATTTTGTATTGCAGAACCTCTGTTCATATGCGTTAGGGTATTGATGAGTTTTGGGTCTGAATTTTCGCTCTGGTTTTCTCCTAGAAACCTTCCATACTCACTGTGTTTTACTGTCTGCCTTTTCAATCCTCATGGCCCCGATCGTCATAATTGAACCCAATGACTCGCAACCCCTACTCCTGTGTAATGATGCAAGGGAGGATCTTAAGGGTCAAGGCTGGCTAGAATTCTTGAGAAATTTCAGGGTTTTAACTTGCAAACCGCTCAAGAATTTTCCCTTTCTTTTGATGGCTTCCAAGCCAAGGTAGGAGACATTCAGGTCGAGGTCACAGAAGAATTTTTAGGTCAAGCAACAGGTCTTCCACTAAGCAGGCAGAAATGGTTTAAAAACTCCAAGTTCGAGGAGGTACCGTGGAGCCTGTTCTTCACCTCTAGGAAAATCAATTGTTGTGATAAAGGTATGCCTGTGTCCTTGTTTAAAACCCGGTGGCATGGTTTGCTAGCAATCTTGAGACAATTCGTGACATGTGAGGGTCGCTTTGGTATTGTTTTCCTATATCACATATATTTGTTGATGAATTTCATCGGGTTTTAGTTAAATATGCCCTATTATCTATGGAGAAGCCTATATAAAATGGCGAAAAGGTATAAGAGACAACGTTTAAATTCCAACCTGTTTCATCACAGTTTGATAAAGATACCGTTGGTTCATCAATTGAAGTTACAAAATGATGATTGGAACGCCTTCCTAACCCGAAATGGTTTTGTTACATCCAATACTGTAGAGGTTGATAAACCCATGATGGAAGAAACCATAGTCCCTGCCACTGACAGAGCGGTTCCTCCATCTACAGAAGCATGTGTTACAACCACCCTCAGTGAGTCTATACCCGACCAAAAAGACGCTGAGCAGACAACCTTAGAATTGCATAGCCATGAACAACACACCTATCCTAACGCCTCTACTAAGAACGCAAACAGGCCTTCGTACAAACTGCCTAAAGGTGACATGGATATAGGGTTTAAAAATAAAAGGGTAGGTAGGTTAATCTCAAGAAAACTACGAAATAAACCAAACTCTCATGTGAGCTCAATCAAAATGATCAAGATCCATGAGAGCTCTGATTCAGAGATTGAGAGATTCTTGGCCGAAGAAGACCCTCCTTGCCTCAAACCAGATCTCGACCAGGCTTATGATTTCATAGATAATTTTCCACCCTGCCTGAAGCAGAGTCAAGGATTTCCAGGTATCAATTTTGATAATAAACCCATAAGCAACAGTGGCGACGTTTTGACACACGACCGTGGATATTCTCAGATGGCTATCACAGATTCATGGTGTGAAATTTGTCTGTTTTGGATCGATAAATATTATACAGACATACCCATTCTACAATCGCAAATCAAAACCCTCATTGTTCAGGTTGACTCGTTAATGGATGAAAATCATAGGCTAAAGTCCATTGTTCAAAGGCAAGGCAAGCGTTTGAAAACGACTGGGAACATAATAGTAAAGAATGTTGAGAGTGTAACAACAGTGGTTAATTCTGAGATCCTGTGAATCAAATCGAGTTTTCAGTTAAAGGTAAAGATTTGTTTTTATCTTAAATTGTGTTTCTATTTTATTACTTTTTTGTTTATAGAATAAATTAGATTCCGTTGCTAAAATAAGACTAGCTACAGAATCAACAGATTCTGTAGCCAGTCTATTCTTATTCGAAATTTGGAAGATATTGGTTAAATTTATATCTGAATTTCTTTATTTCATTCTTTTCTTTCAGGATATCTAGGAGTTTATGGTGACCAAATGATATGAAGCATTTTTGGGCTTATTAGCCATATCCTTGGCTCATTTTTTTGTGTAAACAGGAACAAACTTTTTATAGCTTTAAGAGATACAGTGTCATATGGAGTGGTTATATTGCCCTCTATTTTGTAATCAACAAATCATTTTGGAGATTTAATCTTATCCCACAAGATAAGCCATTTAGCTTTTCTAAAATCTTTAAATACTCGTAAATTTTGTAATGATGGCATCTTGGCCTGGGGCTGAAGGTGGACAATTTATTCACAAATTTGGACGGAACATATATTTACATTTCGGCTTTAGCTCTCTGTAAATGTTGTTTTCGTTTATGGTTTGTTTATCCTGATAAATCAGTAGTTGTTGATAGCTTTAATCTTCACAATTTATTATGGCACTGGGATAATTTCTTTAAAATATCATCCACATTTTGATGCTTCAGATATTGAAAAGAGTGATCATTCCAACCCAAATGATAAGATTTTTCTTTAATTTTGTTGAATAATTAAAAGCATGTTGTTACAGTTAGATTTATCTTAAATGTAATTGTTTGCAATCACAAATATCACAGCGATTATTTGCATCTCATCATTCTGTCATTAAAATTCAACAGTCAATATACTGTTTTGCATTTATTCTGAACAATTTCAAGGTTCATTGCAGGTTTATCTCTTAGACAGGCTGGCTGGACATTCTATAATCATACAGATGTTTGGATGCATGCCGATTAACTCATTAATAGGTTAGTTTATTTCTTTTTTGTCGTTTGTTTGTCTTCGAAACTCTAATATATGGTCTGGCTTTGACCGTCCACATACTTCTGTTTCATAGTATATTTTTCTATTTAATTTTAGATTAATAAAGAGAAAACGAAAAATATCTTATGTGCTTTCTTTATCATCTTTTGTTAAAGCAACCATCTTCACATTGATTTTCATGAGTTCAGATTAAAACTTGCAACTTGTATATCATGCACATAAATAAGATAGGAAGATCTGTTGTTTAAGTACTATCTACAATAGTTATATATACTTATGTACATATATATATATATATATATTAAGTGGTTACTTAATAGTTAGCTCTTTTATTTCTTCTATTTATTTCTTCTAGGACTTTTAGATTGGCCAACGGAGCCATTAAACCCATCAGAACAATTTATACCAAACAACTTGGGTTATTTAGACAACCCTGGACTGGACTCGCTCTTCCAATTGACGGACGGTCACTTTTTCCTGTCAATAGGTTCAAAACCCATTGACCCCAAAACATTTTTAACTTGCCACATGTTTGATGACTGGGTGCCACGTGGCACCACCACATTTGCCCAAATCACATGCCACGTGTCCAATTATGATTGGATCTGTCATCTTCCCTATCAACTGCTGCAGTGCTACCACATGTCTTTGCCACATCAGCATCATTAATTAGATTTGTTGATGTCATGTTGACGTCAGCATTGACTTTTTGCCAGTTGACCCTTTGACTTTTTAGTTGTTTGAGAATCTGATCAGAGTGTGATAACTCTCGCATACAAAGCCCATTTGAGAAAGTAAATATATGGCCAGAATCAGCGCAACGATTCGGTCGCAATGGAATTGGTTTCATTCAATTACAAGAACTTTAATTTTTTATCATTTTCTGAGCCTGGGGAGCCTCCTGGATCACTGAGGGGCATTACATCCTAGATAATTGGTTTGTTCCTTCTTTTGAGTGATGGTTCATACTGATTCTTCAATCTCTTTTCATCACTTCCCTTATTCAATTGACCACAAGAAGGTTAAGGTGGTAGTGAGCTGCCACCTTCATTTATTGTTTCTCTTTCTCCCGATGAGCAAACCAACTCCAACATGTCTTTTGCCTTCAAAAAAGTGGTCTTCATAGTCATGGTTTTTGCACCTTTGCATCAAATCCTAGGCCTTCATGTTTGACTCACAATTTAGCTATAATAGGGCTCAAGATGCATTATCTTCTCTTGTCTAGCCCTTGTCTAGCATAGCCCATCTACCTTAATAGTTTGTAACCAAATCCTTTGGTATGCTTTTCAAAATCGTCAAAAATATCTTGAGAGAAATCCAAGGAAGGTAAGCTCACCAAAGTTATATCAATCATGGTTATGGCTTGGGTAGTGGAAATGGAAAGTGACATTGCTTCTCAATGCTCTTGAATAGTTTCTTGGAGCCTTTCCATGGCCTCCTCCTTCTCTGCCAACTCTTGTTGCAACTAAGCCATCATTTGTGTGAGCCTATCCTCTTTCTGACTATCCAACTGAATTCCCTTTTCCCCTAAGTGTACAAATTGCATTATGTTCTTGTCCCAATCTGCCATGACAATGGTGAAGAGTATTGTCATTCTTCAAACTTATTATTTAGCAATGGCAGTAATTTGGCAGAGATATCAAGGTGCTTTTCCATCTGTCACCCTCTTGAACATTTGGACCTGTTCCTTCAAGTGCTCATTCTCTTCTTGAAGTCAAGCATTGTTGGCCCATAAGTCTTCCAATTTTTTAGCCTTTATTCACAACAGGTAGGTTTCTATCTGAAAATTCCAATATTATGTTATAGACAAGTGTAAAATCACAAACTACACCTTGTGCAAGTTGAACCACTAAATTTGGCTCAAAATTGAGACTAGGGCATGCATTTTACTCTAAGGGAGCTTTGCATTCAAATTTACATGAAATCCCAATTCTAGGCGCATGAAAGCAACCTCTCATGTTCTTCAATTGAACTTTAGATGCATAGGTACATTTACCATTTATCTAAATCCATCTTAAAACGTATAAAACAATTTTTGGAGCTACAGGGAAGCTTGGGCGTGCATTTTAATTTTGTCTCTTAGTACAGTTTAGACCTTGCAAATTATAAAACAAACTTTCTTTATTTTTCATAGCCACCCTTTTTAAATTTGCAGTTGCAAAATAAACAACATGAATAGGTCTATTATGATAAACCACACCCCCAACAACTTGCACAACTCAAATCTAAGGTATAATACAACATTTGGTTACTTTTTACAAACATATTGTGCATTTTGAGGGTTTTAGTATGCATCTCTTGCCTAATTTTGCATAGAAAATTATTTTATGACTGAAATTGCAAAACTGACCTTGGTTTCTCTCATAACCCTCTATCCTCTTATTCATCAAAATGTCATGAATCTGTGTGCATAGAAATCATCATTTTTGGAGTGTAAATTCACTATTAATTGTACAAACAGGTTATAAATAATGAAATCAACAATTTAAAACTTAAATCCTAAATTACGGATCCTTAGCTAACTTTGGGCATGCAGTTTCATCTAGTCAACTTTAACAATTTGGCCCTTTGGTTTTACAAGGAATTTTTTAGACTTTGTGCACACTAGGTAGGTTTATGTATGAAAATGACAATATACATTTATATATAGGTGTAAAATCACAAACTACACCTTTTGCAAGTTGAACCTCTCAATTTGGGTCAAAATTGAGACTAGGGCGTGCATTTTACTCTAAGGCAGTTTTGCCTTCAAAATTACATGAAATCAAATCTAGGTGCATGATAACAACCTGTCTCGTTCTTCAATTGAACTTTAGATGAGATAAGTAAATTTATACTATATCTAACTCCATCTTACAACCTATAAAACAATTTTTGGAGCTATAGGGAAGCTTGGGCATGCATTTTAATGTTGTCACTTAGTACAGTTTCGACCTTGCAAATTATAAGGAAAACTTTGCCTCTTTTGCACAAATACCATGTAATATATATTTTATTTATATATTATGTTTAAACTAATTAAACATAAAGTGACACCCTTTTGTATAAAAGGACACGACTTTACCCATTTATTTGTATATATACATGTTTTGTAAATTGAATATGATATCGAAAAGAATAATATATGTTATATAAATACATTTTTTGTTGTATTTAGTTTCCAACCTTTCCAAGTGGTATCAAAGCAACCATCCTCCCCTCTCCTTCCCTGCACGCCCTCCTCTGGTGCATCATTCTCCTTCATTGGTGCACCCCTTCTCTTTCGATTCATGTTCCACCTCTGACCCTGCATTCCCACCCTCCTCTGCATCCCTCTAGTGCATCATTCTCCTTCTATGGTGCGCCCTCCCCACATACCCTCCTCTATCCCTCTAGTCTATTCTCCTTGCAAAAACCTCACATATCTTGACCCCTACATCTCTCTATCCTTGCCATGCGAAACTCACATCGATCCCACACCATAGGCATGAATTAGCCATCAGGGATTGTCTTTCCTTTCCACCATGTCGACTGTGAAACCCTTTTGATCCACCATTCTTCACAATCTTCGTTGTCATTCGGTGTGCTCCTGACCATATGAAACCCACATCGATCCACCATTCTTCCCATTCACCTCATTCCTAGCTCCATTCTTCCACATATCGCATATAGTTTCATCATATATATATTTAATATTAAAATATTAAATATTAAATATATATTAAAAATTAAACATTATAAATATTTAATACATATGAAATATTAAATATATATTTCATAGTGAACCCTCATTTCCTCTTTCATCAACAAAGAGCTCGTGCCTTCTTGTTGACGAGCAACAATGAGGAGATTAGATAAAAAGCCCGGAGAAATAAAGAAAAAGGCAGGAGGATCAGAGGACAACACTCCCTCCACACTAGAGCTAAGCGAAGGCCTCAAAGATTTTTGCGCAGGCCTTATAAATCAAGTAAATACTTCATTGGATCCCAAAATTGGCAAATTAAATGAAGAACTAGCAGAGTGTAGAAGAAATTACCACGACACGAGAGTCAAGCTTGAAACAATAGCAAATGGAAACAGAAGTCCTAGAAATTCAACTTCAGATTGGGTACCTCCCCAATCACACTACGCATCCAACATGGGGACATATAATAATGACATGCCCAAAGCGAAGATTATTGTTCCAAAATTTGATGGATCAAACTCAAGAGAAGCAACAAGATGGGTAAATAAAATTGAGCAATGCTTCAGGTATTACCATATTTCTAATGATGAAGAAAAATTTAGTGTCGCATCTATACATATGAAGGACTTTGCATATGACTGGTTCCTATAGTGGAGAGAAAAATCCAAATCTCTAGCAAGAGACTGGGTTGTATTCAAAAGGAACTTCTTCCTATGTTTTCTCAACACAGAAGAAAAAGGGTTTTTTTCTAAACTCACCTGATTACAACAGTCTGGTACAATGGATGATTTTTTTTAGGATATACATGTGTTAACCAATCATGTCCCTAATATATCAGAAGATTGGCTACTCCAAATAGCCTAATCGGGATTGAAGGAAAATATTTGAAATGAGCTCGAATTACTTGACATTAAGGATATTGAGCAAGCTCGTTAGAAATCCAAAATCGTTGAAAAGAAACTTAAAGTGTATCAAAATACATCATGGCATTCACTCGAAGACTCTAGCTCCAAATACATTCCCCCTCATGAAAGGACACCGCCACCAGAAATGAAACAAGCTAGGGACCGATGTTTTAAATATAATGCACCAAATTAGAAACCAAGCCATAAGTGCAAGAACAAAAAGTTTTTTCATTTCGAAATAGACAAGAGTGACAATGACGAGGACGTAGAAGCAGGGGACATATCTTTATCTGATGAAGGAACAAATAATGGAGACTCGCAAAATTCCCATGAGTCAGGAAATCAAAACGCAAGTCCAACACTCTTGGTCACTGCAATGACGGGTATTTCTCAACCCCAAATTATTAAAGTTTATGGCTATGTCAAGAAAATTAAAGTAACAATGATAATAGATAGTGGTAGTTCACATAACTTTATAGATACAAAGATAGCAAGGAAATTAAACATATTTATTCATCCTACCTCCATCCCGGCAAATAGGACTAGTTCATGTGATGGGAAATTCCACAAGGTAGAAGTATCCATGAAGGACTACAAATCAAAATATCCTATGTATGATATGCCAATCAGATGGGTAGATATTGTCTTGGGGGCCCAATGGTTAGCCACGCTTGGTACTGTTGGATTAAACTTACAAGAGAAATTTACAAGATTTTATGAAAACGAGGAAACATATAAATTACATGGAATTAAGTGTCCTCATCCATAAATAGTCTCATCCAACAAGATGAAAGAAAATGATTTAAAAGGGATCTCGGGCTTATTTCTTGCATTGTTATGCAATAGAGAGAACTACTAACGAGGAAAAAATGATGATCCCGAGAAATTAGACAAAATACTTGAAAAATATAACACCATTTTTCAAGAACCTCATCGTGGCATTCCTCCACCTCTATCTAGAGACCACATCATAGAATTGATCCCTGGTTCCGCCCCAATTAGAAAAAAATATTATAGACATTCGCACCAACATAAGACAAAAATTGAGCGTTTAGTTCAAGAATTATTGGATTGTGGTGTTATTACACGAAACAAGAGTCCTTACTTAGCTCCAATCATACTTGTTAGGAAAAAGGATAGATCATGTAGACTCTATATTGATTATCGAGCATTGAAAAAAATTACGATAAAGGATTTTTTTTCCAATTCCAATTGTGGATGATTTATTAGACAAGCTCCACGACGCTAAATATTTCCCCAAGCTAGATCTAAAATCATATTATTACCAAATAACGATTCAAGAATAAGACATTCCCAAAATTGTTTTCTGTACACATGAAGCGTTGTACGAATTTCGGGTCATGCCCTTCGGTTTATCCACTGCTCCCGCTACCTTCCAAGCAGTAATGAATGATTTATTTCGTCCGTACCTACGAAATTTTGCACTTTTCTTCTTCGATGATATCCTTGTTTATATCAAGAAATGGAACTGACATCTCAAACACATAGAGACAATATTAAAAATTCTTCAAGCGAATAAGTTCCATGCTAACAAATCTAAATGCAGTTTTGGACAAAAAGAGACAGTATTTTTGGGCATGTCGTATCAGAGGAAGGAATTAAGGTTGACCCAAAGACAATTGTGGCAATTACTGAGTGGTCTAGCCCCAAATCAATCACATCATTACGATGATTCTTGGGTCTTAATGGGTACTACATGCAATTTGGTCAAAACTACGCACAAATTGTTGTTCCATTAACAACATTATTGAAAAAATATGTGTTTCCATGGAATGATGAAGCTGAAGCATGTTTTAGAAGGTTGAATATCTTAATGACATCCACCCCAATTTTGATAGCACCAAATTTCTCTAAAACATTTGTCTTGGAATGTAATGCTTCAAGAACATGATTAGGTGTCATACTTATGCAAGATAACCATCCCATCGCATTCGAAAGTCAAAAATTAAAACCAAGGGAGAAAACAAAATCATCATATGACAAAGAAATATTGGCAGTTATGCATGCCTTAGTTAAGTGGAAACAATCTTGTTGGGAACATAATTTCTCATGAAAATAGACCACAATAACTTGAAGTATTTTTTAACTTAGAAAATCCTTTCATCAGAGAAGGAAAAATGGGTGAGAAAAACCCAAATCTTTGATGTCGATATTCTTCATAAAAAAGGAAGGGAGAATTTGGTGGTGGACGGGATATCAAGGAAGCTCAATAATGATGCTACTCTATGTGTTATTTCCATCATCATTCCCGAATGGATCTCAGAATCTCAAACCGAGTATATCAAAAATCCAGAAATGAGGAGGCTAATAGAGGAAGTTGAAAGCAACCCAACTGTGATTCCTAAATTCACTTGGGAGAATGACATGTTATGGTACACACAACAAATATTTTTACCCAACTCTTTCAATTTCAAACTCCAAGTTTTGAAAGAAAATCATGATTCTCCGACAACAAGCCATGTGGGGTTTTTCAAGACTCACTACAATATATGTCAGTCCTTCTTTTGGAGAGGTATGTGATCTGACATTCAAAAACATGTGGCAGAATGCGACACCTGTCAACGACAAAATTTTGAAACTATTTCTCCTCCAGGTATTTTGCAACCCCTTCATGTCCCAGCCCAAAAATGGTCTGAAATATTTATGGACTTTATTACTGGTCTTCCTACCCCTGAAGGAAAAGACCTTATATTTGTAATCGTAGATCGACTAACCAAATATTCTCACTTTGTCGGGATTTCTTCAAAAGTCGAGGCTAGCCAAGTCGTTGATAGCTATGTTAAAAATATTTTTAAGCTTCATGGATTTCCCAAAGTTTTTGTAAGAGATAGGTATCCCAAGTTTACTATCAATTTTTGGAAGGAACTATTTCTCCAGGTGGGGACATCCTTAACCATGAGTACTTCATACCATCCCCAAATAGATGGCAAGACTGAAGTGGTTAATAAATGCCTCAAAGGGTACCTAAGGAATTTTGTGAATGATTGTCAAACATAATGGATCAATTCGTTACATCTTGTAGAATGGTGGTACAATAGTACATATCATATCTCAACAAAATTGTCCCCGTTTGAAACACTGTATGGTTATATGCCTCCCTCCATTAAGGAGTATGTTATCAATTCTAAAGTTCATGATGTGAAAGACTATCCAGCGGCGTCGAATGAAGTTTTACGCACTCTTACATCTCACCTCGAACAAGCAAGGAACTGAATGAAACAACAAGTTGACAAAAGAAGAATCCACAAAGAATTTATGACAGGCGATTGGGTGTTTGTTCGACTACAACCTTACAAGCAGAGTTCTCTTAAAAATTACAAGAAAAACAAATTGGATCCTAAGTTTTATGGACCCTATCAAATTAAAAGAGAGTGGGACAAGTTGCTTACACCCTTGATATTCCAAATAAAGGGAAATTACATGATTTTTTTCATGTTTCTTGTTTGAATAAAAAACTAGGTCCTACCGTCCATGTACAAACATAGTTGCCTCTTTTAGATGAAGAAGGAAGGTTAATTTTACTTCCTGAAGGAATCATGGAAGTAAGAACCATATTCTTGTGTTCTATAAGAATTAATTAGTATATGATCAAATGGAAAAACCTACCTAAAGATGAAGCTACTTGGGAATATGAGGAGTTTAGATCTAAACATTTCTCCTTGCCCATGCTTTAAGGACAAATCTTTTCAGGGAGGGATGACTTGTAATATATATTTTATTTATATATTATGTTTAAACTAATTAAATGTAAAGTCATGCCCTTTTGTATAAAAATATGTGACTTTACCCATTTATGTGTATATATAAATGTTTTGTAAACTAAATATGATATCGAAAAGAATAATATATGTTATATAAATACATTTTTTGTTGTATGTGGTTTCCAACTTTTCCATACCCTTTTTAAACTTGCAATTGCAAAATAGACAACATGAACAAGTCTACTATGATAAACCACACCTCCAACAACTTGCACAGCTCAAATATAAGGTATAATACAAGGTTGGGTTACTTTTCACAAACATGTCGTGCATTTAAAGGGTTTTACTAGGCATCTCTTGCCTAATCTTACACAAAAGAGTCTTTTATGACTAAAAATGCAAAATTGACCTTAGTTTCGCTCATAACCCACCATCCTATGATTAATCAAAATGTCATGAATCTTTGTGCATATAATCATCCTTTTTGGAGTGTAAATTCACTACTAATTGTACAAATAGGTTATAAATAATGCAATCATCAATTTACAACTTAAATCCTAAATTATAGAATCTTAGCTAACTTTGGGCATGTAGTTTCATCTAGCCAACTTTAACAATTTGGCCCTCTGGTTTTACAAGGCAATTTTTAGTTTTATGCACAACGGGTAGGTTTATTTTTGAAAATGCCAATATAAGTTTATAGACATGTGTAAAATCACAAACTACACCTTATGTAAGTTGAACCACTCCATTTGAGTCAAAATTAAGACTAGGGCATCCATTGTACTCTAAGGCAGTTTTTCCTTCAAATATACATGACATACTAAATCTAGGTGCATTAAAGCAACCTCTCATGTTTTTCAACTGAACTTTAGATGCATGCAAGGAAGCTTGGGCATGCATTTTAATTTTTTCACTTAGTACATTTTAGACCTTGCAAATTACAAGGAAAACTTTGCCTATTTTGCACATCATCCCTTTTTAAACTTACAATTGCAAAATAAACAATATGAACATGTCTACTAAGATAAACCACACCCCCAACAACTTGGACAACTCAAATCTAAAATATAATACAACCCTGGGTTACTTTTTACAAACAGGTTGTGCATTCTGAGGGTTTTACTAGGCATCTCTTGCCTATTTTTGAACAAAAGAGTCTTTTATGACTGAAAATGCAAAATTGATCTTGGTTCCTCTCATAACCCACCATCTTCTAATTCATCCAAATTTTGTGAATATTTGTGCATATAAATCATCATTTTTTTTAGTGTAAATACACTATTAATTGTACAAACATATTATAAATAAAGCGATCAACAACTTACAACTTAAATATTTAATTATGGAGCCTTAGCCAAATTTCGGCATGCGGTTTCATATAGCCAACTTTAAAAATTTGTCCCTTTGGTTTTACAAGGTAACTTTTAGTCTTTATGCACATCAAGTAGGTTTATGGAAGTTGATCCACTCAATTTGGGTTAGAATTGAGACTACGACGTGCATTTTACTCTAAGCCAATTTTTCCTTCAAATTTACATGAAATACCAAATCTAGGTGCATGAAAACAACCTATCTCGTTCTTCAATTGAAATTTAGATGACATAGGTAAAATTACAATATATGTAACTCCATCTTACAACCTATAAAACAATTTTCGGAGCTATAGAGAAGCTTCGGAATGCATTTTAATGTTGTCACTTTTAATATATGCAAATAGATCTAGGGTTAGGTTTAAATCCATTGCCATTTTTCTTGAGGCTTAACCCACAACTATTGAGGTTGAGGGGGATTTATCCACCCTTGTCACCAAAACCTAGCAACAAAGTGCATTATTTGAGTGTTTTTTTTCTTGGGTTACCTTCTAATTTTGGTTTTGCAGAAGTGGAATATATTCTACTACAACTAATATTTTATATTCAATGATACGGTTCAAATTTAATGGGAAATAGATATCAGAAACCTCGAGTAAATGAGGTCAAACTTTTGAATTTTCATTAAACATGGATCTTCAAATTTTCCATACTAAAGTGCGAATTGGCTTAAATATGTACCAATTATGTTTGTTTTTCCCTCCCCAATATTAAGGTGGTTGGTCCTTAATGGAACAACAAAAATTCTAAGCAATCTATTTACCTTTAGCAAAAACAAATTATATGCAACCCTAGTCTTAAACTGTAATATGAACACATTCTTGCATAAATACCCTATTGGGTATCTTCATATACAACAACAGTCCACAACCACAATATTTCATGTATGGAATCATTAATCTATCATATATCACTATAAAGCATTTCAGAGTTGTATATGTAACAATACATATTAGTTCAAGCATGTAACCCCAAAACAAAATGTATATTTCACCCTTCATCAAATTCCAATATAATGTTATAGACATGTGTAATATCACAAACTGCACCTTCTGCAAGTTGAACCACTCCATTTGGATCAAAATTGAGACTAGGGTGTGCATTTTACTCTAAGGCAGTTTTGCCTTCAAATTTACATCAAATCCCAAATCTCGGTGCATGAAAGCAACCTCTCTTGTTCTTCAATTGTACTTTAATAGATGACATAGGTAAATTTGCCATATATCCAAATCCATCTTAAAACATATATAACAATTTATGGAGCTACATAGAATCTTGGGCGTGCATTTTAATTTGGTCACTTAGTACAGTTTTGACGTTCCAAATTACAAGACAAACTTTAAATATAATTTGGTCACTTGTAATATAATTTATTTGTTTACTATCAATTCACCAAAGCTTTATGGATGGAAATTTCCAATAGTTTTAAATTACAAATTCATTGGGATAAATTAAATCTGTTGGAATGTATGGAATTTTGGATGACTGATAAATTTGTTTCCTCGCATAGAGAACTACCTGGGTATGTGTTATGGGGAATCTGGTTAACCAGAAACATATCGATTTTTGAAGATGAGGCGCGGTTAGGAAGACTTTCACATCACATTAGAGTCAATTATGGGGAAGGAAGGAAGAAACCAAAGAATACTATTCCAAGAAGCCTTCAAGAACCAATTATAGATCACACTTAGCCTTGGGGATTTTTTGATGGAGCATGCCAAGGTACTCTGGGAACTTGTGGAGTTGGGGCCATTCTTTATCTAGATAATGCAAATTACATTTTACTAAATTATGGGGCAGGTTTGGGCACAAACAATAGAACATAACTCTATGCCCTATGGATCCTACTTAAGGTTTCACTGGACATGCAAGTTAAAAGGCTACAGGTCTTTGGTGACTCCAAACTTCTTATGGACTAGGAAAATGGTAAAAGTTAAATTTATAACTTGGAGTTGGTGACTATTTTCAATAGGATTATGGAAAGGAGATTAAATTTTGAAGAGGTTTCCTTTGCTCTTGTCTACCAAAACTTCAACCACAAAGTTGATCAATTATCAAAGGAAGCACTCATTTTGGAGAAAGGTTTTTTTATTGTTCATGAGATTAAGGACCATAATCCTACATATTTGATACTCTTACAACTTTTTTGATGAATGGATTTCTGGTCATGTTTTAATTTTTGTTTATGTAAAGTTAGAGAGAGTTTGTCTCATGGTTTTGTCTTAGCATCAATATGATGTCATGGAACTATTTGTTTAAAGAGTGACCTATGTAAGGATGATTGTAAGAGTCAAAGTCATAAGGACAGGCTATAATATTCTCTGATAGATGCAGTCTATAAAGGAAATGGTTGATAACGTTAAACGTCGAAGGGATCTTGTCAACGTGTGTTTCATTTCCAGTAGAAATATCAATACAATGATTTTTGTCTCGAAAAAAAAACTTGAAATATAATTTATTGTAGGTAGATTAAGACATTATTATAAATATGCATTAAAGATCACTTAAAGATTGCAGATAAACACTAACGATCACAACAAACATTACATATAAGACAAGTATGAGTCAAATATGCCATCAAATATGCAACCCTGCATCTGATGGGTAAGGCCCATGATTGGTGGTTTCATGGGATGACTACATTGGGGCATGAGCATGTCACTTCTTACCTTGACTTTACTCAGAGGATCATTGACCGATTTGACAGGGATGATCTTGAGCTTCATTTTAGGGAGCTCACGCAGATTAAACAAATAGGGTCTACGGAGGCTTTCATTGAATAATTTCAGAAGGTGGTATTCAAAGTTCCAGATATGTTAGAATCGAGACTATTGATGATATATACAGAGGCATTAAATGTTACTTTTCATGGGTATATTAAGGCTTTCAAGCCTGCAACCCTACATGATGCCATTGAGCGCACTAGAGACTTAATTGTAGTAGCTAGTAAAAACAAATTTACGACTAAGCCTCCAATAATTACTAGAGGGAGAGATACCAAGAAGATGGACAAAGGAAAGGGAAAAATTGATGAACCTACAAGGGGGGGATTGAGAAGGAAGCAACTATGATTCACATGCAAAGAAACATGGCAACCGTGTCATAAGTGTTGGAGTAAAGGGAATATCCACTATATATAGGTGGTGTTTGATAGTGAGGATGAGTCAGATGGGGAGGAGAGTGGAGCTATCCACAACATACAATTGATCCACAAAGAGACAAAAATCCTCACATGTGCAAGGTGAGGAGGTTCTCTCACATCAGGAGGAAGGCCTCAAGAAGGTGACTATTGCGTCCATGAGTGAAGTACCTAAGTTCAACACTTTTCGGATGAAGGGAGTGGTTCAGGGACAACGGGATATCGTGTTGATTGAAAGAGGGACCTCTCACATTTTCATTGATTTTGCTATGGTAGAGAGGAGGCACATCCCCACAGTGAACTTTGAAGGATTTTTAGTTGAATTTGCAGGAGGACGTACAATTGCTTGTGACAAATACATACCACAAATGAGTTTGACATTGGGAAGATACACCTTGACACAAGATTTTTATGTGGTGGACATCCCGTACACTAATATCATATTAGGTGTACATTTGCTTAGTACCTTGGGACCCATCACCACCAACTATAAAACCATGGATATGTCCTTCAATACAGAAGAAGGGATGAGAGTCACGCTTAAGGGGATGATAGGAGAGTCACCTAGATTTGTGACTTCCAAGAAAATGCATGCCATATTCAGGCATGGAGAGGTGGCTTGTGCAACCTAATTCTTTGTTATGGAAACAGGGGAAGGAGGAATCAAGCAATACCCTATGGACATGCAAAAAATCCTTCACAAGTATAAAAAGGTGTTTGAGCCGATTCCTCCAGGTCATCCACCAAATAGAGGGTTTGAACACATTATTGAATTAGAGGAAGGGGCTAAACTAATCATCACTACACCCTACAAGTATCCCAAGAAGCACACCAATGAGATAGAAAGCGCCATCAAAGAGTTACTAGCCATGGGACATATCTGACCAAGTTCAATTCCATTTGCATCATCAGTTGTATTGGTTAAAAAGAAGGATGGGACCATGCACATGTGCATAGATTACAAATCCCTAAATAAGAGAACCATCAAGAATAGGTACCCCATTCCCATAATAGATGAATTGTTGGATGAGATACATGGTGCAATTTATTTCATAAAGATCGATTTGTGCTCGGGATACCATCATATTAGGATGAGGGAGAAAGACATACATAAGACAACCTTTAGATGTCACTTTGGGAATTATGAGTTCCTTTTCATGCCTTTTAGCCTAACCAATGCACCAACCACTTTTCAGTCTCGCATGAATCATGTGTTCAATAAGAAATTGAGGAAGTATTTTCTTGTCTTTTTTGATGATTTATTGATTTACAACAAAACATGGGAGGATCACCTTAAACTTGTAGATGAAATCTTGAGCATCATGGAAAAACAATCCTTATATGCAAAATAATCAAAATGTGAAATTGGGATGACAGAGGTCCTCTACTTGGGTCACATCATTGGAGAAAACAGGGTACATGTTCATCAAGAGAATATCTAGGCCATTATTGATTGGCCCACTCCCAAAACACTTACAGAACTCAAGGGATTCCTTGGCATCTGCAACTATTAGAGGAAGTTTTTCAAGGGATTCTACCAACTGTGCACATCTCTAATAGATTTGAACATGAAAGGGGCATTTGCATGGATTCATGAGGTGCAGTCTACATTTGAGAAAATTAAAAAGGTAATGAGTACCTGCCTTGTATTATCTCTACCTAATTTTTCTCAACCTTTTATATTGGAGTGTGACGCACCTTGTGAAGGTGTTGGAGATTTTCTAATGCAAAATAGGCATCCTATTTCCCATGATATCCACAAATTGAGGGGTCATGAGCTACTATACACCATCTATGACAAATAAATTCTCTCCATAATGCACACATTAACCAAGTTCAAACAATATCTAGTGGGAGAAAAATTTGTGGTGAGAACTAATCACAAAAGCCTCAAGTACTTCCTTGCGCAGAGGGACCTTAATGAAAGACAACAAAAATGGGTGAGCACGATCCAAGAATATAACTTTGACATAGAAAATGTCAAGGGAAAGAATAATGTAGTCGCAGATGCTTTGTCCAGAAGGCCCTCAGCATATTCCATGACCGAAATATCAGTTGACTGGAAATCCCATCTATTGGTTGAGTATTCTAAAAACAAATTTGCATGCAAGTTAATGGATGGACAGTTACAAGATGACATGTACAGTATCATTGATGACATTATTTATTATAAAGGAGAGATCTATCTAGTTCCAGAATCCTCATTCAAGAAAAAGGTGCTTCAGGCATTTCATGACTCAACATTAGCAGGGCACCAAGGGTTCCTTAAGACATACATGCAGATAAGAGAAAGGTTTTCCTGGAAGGATCTCAAGGGAGATTTCATGCGCCACATCATGGAGTGTGCCACTTTCCAACAGAATAAATATGAGCACAATCATATAGCAGGCATATTACAACCTCTTCCCATTCTAGAGCGTAAGTGGGAAAGTATGTCTATGGACTTCATTATAGGTCTCCTGAGGACATAGGGGAAAGATTGTATATTTGTGGTAGTAGACCACTTGACTAAGTTTTCTCACTTTTATGCCATCACCATGGACTATATCACATCTCAGGTAGTTGAATTGTTTTTCAGGGAAGTTTTCAGGTTACATGGATTACTCAAGACAATTCTGAGCAACAAGGAAAACAAGTTTATGAGAATCTTTTGGCAGGAACTGTTTAGATTGGTGGGTACTGAGTTGACTCCTATCACTAGCTACCATCCACAAATAGATGGGGAAAAAAAATAGTGAACAAATGGGTGTAAGGTTACCTAAGAAATCATGTATCAGGGTAGCAAAAAGCATGGGTCAAATGGATTTATTTGGGTGAATATTGCTACAACACCACCCACCACTTGTCCATTGGTATTTATCCTTTCAAACATTTATATAGTCATGACCCCCTTAATTTTATTGAATTTTTTTTTGGAGATAGTAGGGATCCTATGGCCAAAGAGTGGATACAATAAAGCCAAGACATCCTTAAAGAAATCAAAGACCATTTGCATAGGGCTCAAAACCAGCAGAAATTATATGCTGACAGAAAAAGAGTGGAGCGCACCTTTGAGGTAGGGGACTTGGTATATTTAAGGCTACAACCGTACAAACAAACATCTATTAAGAGGAATGGAACTGAGAATCTTAGACCATGCTTCTATGGGCCTTATGAAGTGCAAAGGAGAATTGTGGAAGTTGCATATGAACTAAAATTACCATCGAAGAGAAAAATCCACAATGTCTTCCATGTATCTTGCTTAAAGAGGGCCTTGGGGAAGCATGTTATAGATAATGAAGAGATACCCCCGGTTGATGAAGAGGGGCACTTGATTTTGATTCCAGAGGAGGTATTGGAAGTAAGGGAGAAACAGTTAAGGAATAGGGAGGTTAAGTAATACTTGGTCAAATGGAAGAATTTTCCTATAGAAGATGCTACTTGGGAGAATGAACAAGCACTACAACAAACAGGTACATAATTTCTTGTGGGAAAGCAATTTACATTATGTGATATTGTAATGTCCCCCTCTCCTTGAAAGGACCAAGGAGGAATCAGTAGTCTAGTCACCCCTCTAGACTATAGTCCAATGGGAAAAAGGGGTAGGAGGCACTAAATAGGTCACTAAGTGATTTAATATTATTTTTATTAAAGTGACTTAGATGAAAAGGGAAAAAGGTTATTGAATTAAGGAGAAATTAAAACAATAACCTTAGTAAGAGTCATACAGTAACTCAATAGAGAATTAGAAGAGGGAGGTATAAAAGAGAGAGGAGGGTGCCTCACCCCTCATTCATGATATTCTTCTATTGAGTTCATTTGAGCTATGCAGCTTACATTTTGAGGGTTTTGAGTCAAGAAACCCTAGAGATCAGCAAGGAGGTGAAATATCCATATGTTCCTTATCCACGCTTGGCCAAGGAGGTGAAATATTCCTCCCTCGCCATTCTATTTAGTTCAAATTTATTACAGGAGTCATTTGTGCCAGCAGGGCATAGGTTGAAGGGTTTTCCAACAAGCATGGCACACCAGTGGAGAAGAAAGGATTCGATTTTCCTTAGGGAGGATAGATCTATAGTAGATCATATTTCAGGAGTGATTGCTACCACCCTAGCGTCTCTTTGCATCAGTTGTATGAGGGTTTTCTCTGCATATCTATTTTATTTATTAGTTGGGCATAGTTGTTGAAGAAGGGTGTGTCATTCCTTGAGGAGGTCTTGAGTTGGAAGGTTAGATATGAGGGTTTAACCCCATACTTTCTCCATATGCAATCTACAACTCCCTGTCTACAGTTTGACAGTGTTTTCAAAATATTTGGAGGTCATATTCAGGGAGGCCAAAATTCCTATCTTTTCCATCCAGTGGGGGATGCACCACCACCAGATTTGAAGGTTACATCTTTCTAGGGAAAGAAATTGATCTTGTGTTGACCATCATTCAGATGTGGGGGGGCCTAGGAGGCCTTATTTCTCTATATTATTGTATCTAAGGGGCACATGCAGCCTAGACTTTTATATCTTTCTCTATTGTTCCATATCTATAGATCTATGTATGGAGATCAACTTATTATACTAAATAAAGGTTAGATCTAAAGTTTTTTTGAGATATTTGCTGTATTTTCTCTTATATCTTGTGATCTGCATATATTATTTTATTCTATATTCTATAAACTCATCACAAAACACCTAGAGTGCAACTTCTTGAAGAAAAACCTACATAAATAAACAAACAAGGTTAGAAAATGACCCAAGTTTCCTAGAAGAATCGCTTGGGAACATTACATTGAGGCACACTCTACCTTGTTGTAGCCAGTTGTCCACCACAATAGATACTCAGAAGGATATTTTATTCAATCACCAACTTCACACTGTGGGGTGGTACTGAAGAATCTTACCGTGTGAATGGATTCCAAACTTGGTAGTGCATTGAAGGGTCTAATGGAAGATGCAGAGTGTAGCATGGATATGGAGGGTGCACGACTAGGCAGGAAGAAAGCAGGGGAAGTGATGGTTAATGGTTGGTGATGTATTAGGGACCAACTTGAGGCAGAGGAATATGGTGGGGTTGGATAGGATTGATAAAACCAAGAATATGTTTACCATTATTTATGGTCTTGTTGTGAAGCAACAGTCGAGGTATCCTATCCTTGGGTCAAACACCTTCAACGCCCATTTGGCCTAACCAATCAAGACATGTTCCTTCTGGTGAACTACTTTGTCTCTTATCTCCTTGTACTATAGAATTCCCTTGGAATTTTTGGCATCATCGATTCCTCCCCTCAAGTTGTGCTCATGTTCCTTTGGTCCTCTCGTTGTTGTTGTAGACTCCTCCTTTCTCTATCTTGTGGCCTCCTGGATTGTCGATGTCGATGTGACGTGATTCTTCTTGACTGGTGGAACCATCCACATATTGTTGTTGTATTGTGACCTCTAAATCGACCACATGAATCCTTCCCAAGTTTCCCCCATGACGGCGTAGTCTAAACATTCTACGTTTATTTGGAATTTTCACAAGAATCCGATGATCTAAATATGGAAAAAAAAACACAAATTTATGTTGTTTAAATTGCATTTCTAAGTGCATAAATGGACTCAGTGTCCTAAAAAACTTTAGGAAACTCGGATTATACATAATTAACCACTCAACATGCTACTTATAATGCCATGGAATAGTGTCCCTTCATTATACAAAGGAGTAACTCTGGGACATGGTAGTATCGGTCAGGACCAACCATCATAGGACTTCACTGGACACATTAACTAACATCTGACTTCAAATTCCCTCATATCCTATTTGGTGGCACAACTGATCTAAGTCACTTTCCAGCCTGCCCAAATCATGCAGACTTTTAATCTGCACTATGTTCATCCATTAATCCTTGTGCTTTCCAATTATAGCTCTCATCCAATCACATTTAATTGATGTCTAGAGACAGTGCGAGCATAATAATCATGCGACAAACATTTTTATCCCCCCCAACTAGCATAATTGAGGTCTCGATAAAACACATGCATAATAATCCCATGAAAGACATTTTTATCCCCCCTAGCTAGCATAATTAAGGCCCAAGGTGCCAAACACACCCATGAGACGAATAATTTGTTGACATGGCAGCATCACATAGGTTCCACAATGGTAGGCCACAAGAAGATGGTGGGTCACAATTGTGATGTTAGCATTGTAGCATCGACGGTATTTCCCGAATACAGGTTGTTTTGGCTAGTATAGTGGGCCATAGAAAAGTTTTTTTTTATTACAAACCATCGAATATGAGTCAGAAGGATGACGAACAATGGATCGCGTTGTAAGTCCGACGAACGTCAGGACTCCAAGAGAATGAGTGATGAGGAATTTAACATGGAAATGAATGAGTTAACATTACGACTCAATTATGTGGAACAAATGCTACAGGAATCTGAAGAAAACCAGAGATGTGGTTGGACAATGAAGAAGAAGGCTAGATGGTCTATTAAACAATTGATTGCAAGAGAGCAAAGACACATGTTGAAATCTTGTTTGAAGAAGGTAGAAGCACTCAAGATAGTTGAGTGTGAGGTATAAGTTCACTATTGTGAATATGAACAAGGATCAATCCTAGGAGAGGATGATGATGAGATGATTATGTGCTCATATCAACATAAATAAGGGATGATAGTAACATCAAGTGAGACAAAGGAGTCTCATGAAATTCAATATAATTGTTTGTGTGAGTATTTATTTTCATGTACTAAAGAGAATGAAGCTTAACAAAAGCAAGGAATTGCAAAGGAAGTAGAAATCCAAGAATAATAGAGCTATGTTTGTGATAAACAACAAGGAGTAGCATATTTTGAATATAGACAGTCTCAAGGAAATGCCACGGAAGAGAGAAGATCAACATTGTTTCATGAGGACAGTAATAGAGAAGCTCATGAACCTCAGATAGACATAAAGGAAAGTTGGGAAACTGCAAGAGACCGAGGAGTTTAGATTGAAACTCTACAAGCTTATGAAGAGAGAAGTAAAATTAGAGGCTTAATGGTTTGGTTATATTTTATTTTTCTAAATGTTTAACTGACTATATTTGAAAGAAGTTAAAGGTTAAGAACATATGGAAGTTTTGAAAAGAAAGGAAGATGCTTGTCCTGCAAATTTATGGATGTCAATCAAAACAGTTTAAAGATGACAAGGAGGAAGTTGATAAGGAGAACTCATCTCAATATATTGCAGATAGTCTAGAGGAGACTATGGAGCACAGAACCCAAGAAGACAAAGATAAATTCCTTGAATATGAAGAGGAATATACATCACAGAGGCCTGAGGAGCAAAAATTTGTTTGTACCAGCAATGTAGAAGACAATGATATAGATTATGGTCAACAAATGATAAAGGAACAAACAATTACATAAGACAAATGTATACATGGAGCAATAAGCTATACATCTGCAGAAAACAACAATGAATTGTCAGAAGATGGTGAAACCAGGCAAGCAAAGGATGAACTAATGGATTTGTTTTTTCAGATTTCATTTAATGAACATGAGCAGATGATAATAGTTAAAGAGTTGAGAATTTTTTTGAGAAACAATCCAGGAAGTGATAATAGTATGAGTCAAGGAGATGGAGGAATGAACAAAAAGATAGTGGAAATGAAAAGACAACTCAAAATGTTGGTGCAGGGAAGGAAAGATAAAGAGAAAAGTAAAGAAGAGGTTTCAGTATTTAACCAATATTCTGAACAAAAAGAAGATAGGTAAGACTTTTCCAAGACATGGAAATATGAAGAAGAAGAGAGACATGACAAAATCATTATTTCATGTACACATCAACATGATGAGAACCAAAGGAGAGCTTTAGAAAGAATGAAGGGGAATATAAATGTGAAATACAATATGATTCCAAAATTTAAATTTTTAACCGTGGAATGTATTTTACAGGATGAAGGACAAAATGCTCTCGGAAACATGCTTGCTTGTGTAGATTTAGAAAAACATGAAAGATTTAAAGATGAAAATAGTTATCATTCCTTACAGGAACAAGAAGATGAGATAAAGTAGTAAGATGGCTCAAAATATTAGAGTGGAGAAAGAAGAGTTTTTATAACTCTAACACATGGTATTTATGAGGAAAAAGAGGATTGCAGAAGATGTGGAGTTACAAATCATGAGGTAATTTTGTCATAAAAAAAGGAAGACTTAAAAATCAATAATTTTTCTCGGAAACTAATGCAAATGAGTACGACATAGATATAAAAATCAATTGGATAAGTTCAGCAGTTCAAGCACAAAATTGTGCAACAAAGAGTCAACATATAATTGAATGGTTGTATATACTCATACCAGAAAAGGAATTAACTATTTTTTAAGTTGAAAGGATTCCATTTAAAACAATGGACAAGTGGACAATGAAGGCAATAGAAGAGATATATTTTATAACTTCTCAGGGTCAACAAGTTAAGGAATTATGGATTAATGCAAAAGATGATCTAAGGGAAACTATTTGTAGGAATAATATGATGTTGATGATGGGATTAGAGATCAAAAAGTACAGTGAGGTACAAGACCAAGGAGCTAGTGAGGGATGCATGGAGCAAAAACTATTTTTTTTGGAGTATTGACTGGTGATTGTAATAAGTGTTGCATGATAACAATGTTACTAAAATAAGTAATAATATCCAAGAAAAGGAATCATACAAAAGTAAAGTGTCAAAGGGGCAGCAACCAACAACAAGTAAAAGTGAAAATATTAGAGTTAGTAAGGAATATATCTAAGAAGAACATCACCAGCAATGAACGATTGATCAATTATGGAAGAAGAAACAAGGAAATTGCACTACGGAAAAGAAAAGTTTGGGATCCTGGAAGGTCACAAAAAGAAAAAAGAAACAACAGGACAGTTATGCAAGTGGACAACAACAACATAGAGTTCGGAATCCAAGATGAGGAGAAGAAACAATAAATGCACTTACAATTGAAAAATTCCAAACAACTAGATGGAAGCTACAATAAGATAAAGCATAAAATAGAAACAATAAGAAGACTCATGAACAGGAGTCCATGAATTATTTTTACCTGGAGAATCTTATGCAGGAGCGTCTGACAATGAGTTCTAGAATTGACCCCATAATTCAAAACTGCATTTATCAAGGGAGTTGGTTCCCTAATTTCTTATTTAAGTTTGTAATAATTTGAATTGTCTCTAGAAGACATTTTGGTTGAATTTGCTTGCTAGGTGTCGAGTTGTTACTAGAGTTTAGGAACAGTTTCCATATTTGGATTTTATTTAGATCACTCAGGATTTTTGTTAGGATATGAGCTATCTAAGGGCTCTATATATATTCAATGTTTTGTAAGATTTAGAAGGTTAGATAGGGGAGAGAGTAGGCGATATCGAGTGTGTGATAGTGTGCAACAAAGGTCCAAAAGACCAAGAAGGAAATGTGTGTCCCTGTTGTAATTTGATTCCTTCAAAGAAATTTAATGAAAGATCAAACTCTGTAGAATTGTATTTTCTGGTAAATTTGTGTTGCTAAATTATGTGGAGAAATTGTCTAGAGAGAGAGTCGAGGCTTTGTGGATTGTAGGTGATAAGAATCACGCACATAGTAGTTCTAGGTTTGAACCAAACTGTTAAAATTCTTGTGTCTTTTTTTTTATTGGAGTGGACGGTCATGATTAAATCACACCCCAAGATAGATGACCCATATCATCGCAATAATCATCTCTCGATGATTTTTCGTTAGCTTAACACTTGATTAAGTTTTCAATCCTGAGGTCCTACACACATGGCATGTTTGGAATGGAAAGGAAAAGTGTTATAAAGGAAAGAAATATTCATTTTTGATCACAGTAGGATCGACGATGATCAATATGTAATCTATATCATCGAATTATTAAAGGTGATCCACAAGTTTAGATCTAACCGTTGATTGGGAGTGTAGATCGATGGTGTGGAGTCTATGTGTATCGGAAATGTATGAGGAATTTAACACAAGGAGTGTCGAGACCTCGCAATCCGATGCCCAAAATACGTGGCATCCATTTACTTGTCGACATGGTTCCATTCAAGGTTCTTAATTACAGTTCCGCATGTGGTTTTCATGGAAGCTTTTGTAATATTTGGACGGTGGAGATTAAATCACCGACCTTGCAGATCGACGGTTCTCATTATGGCGAACCATGGGCATCGACAAGTTCTGGTAGTTGGGAAGTGTAAAAAGTCCCAACATACTGACGCTGAGATACATCAGGCTAACGCCAGAGCCCACTCCAGAGACGACACATCACAAGGAGGTTCTAGAGTATTCAAAGTTTCGTGGTGGCCCACATCATCAATTGGGAATTTTATAAAAGGTGAGATCAACGGTCCAGATTGGATCCGCAATCCAGATCGACAGTGGATAATATAATGCCCATCGAACCTTTCAGAATATTGGATCATTGTTATTGATCGTTAATCAACTTTAGGATCAACGATCCAGGGTGAACGCACACATTGAAAGTGCTAGAGGTTTAACAGAGGCTCAATCATCCATAGAGTGGTTTATGACAATAAAGATCGTGGGCATAGACTATGGCCACATGGAATGAGAGTGCTAGAAGTTAGCACAAAGGTTTAAGTGCTCAAGTGGATAAGCGTCGGTCACAACCACTGGTCACGTGGACAAAAGGATATATTAGCACCTGGAGTTTAGGTGCGATAACAAAGCTTCACATAACTCTGTTCAAAATAGGATTTTGGGCTCATGTAAATATTTTGAGAGCAGCTTGAGGTTGGAGCTATAATAGAGTTAAACTTATAACTCTACACCGGTGGGAAATTTACTAGTAAGGTCTATCAACAAGTCCCCCTCAAAATGGCCTATGCATTTACTATACATAAATCACAATGTTTAGCATTGACTTATTCTACCATTGACGTTAGAAACACAAAGCATTAAGCACTGATCTTCACAACAATTTCATACACTACACCTTTAGTGGGAATTTGAATCTTATTGCCATTCCCATTTGACCGTTATACAAAAATGGAAAACAATGCATATGTCTCTCTTAAAAAAACATGAGGATACATATTGACATTCTCTATTGCTTTCATTAAAAAACAATTTTCCCAACTTATAATTTTCATATACAAACAATCCTGGATATCAAATTCATTGATTAACAATGAGGTTTTTCTCAAAACTTAGATATCAAATGCCTTATGATTTGTAGATCTAAATTATTCTCAATATCAATGAATTCCCTATCTCTATAGATTTTTTTAATTACTTTGATTAATTTGAAACAATAACATAAATTTCATTATTGTGTTGTTAATCCAACATTTTTTTATTTTGTAAAATATACAAAAGAATCCATAAATAATAATCATAATCATATGCAAATATAAAAAGCATAATCATACTTTTGAAAATATGAAAAATCATAATCATTTAAAAATTTTTTTTTATTAAATTGTAACAAATTAAAAAAAAAAACTCTACCCCAATTTCTTTCCATGTTCTCTTACATTCAATTCGAGTGTATACTAATAAAATTTATAAACAAAGTTCATAAATTTTGTAATTCTTATTACATCATGAAAGAGAGATTGAAAATATTACTTCATAACAAAATTTCAATCATATTATATATAATTGTAGTAGTTAGACTTACAGTTAGTATCTGCATCACATTGATAAGCATTAAGAGGACCCATAAAGTAAGATTAACTTAGTATGTGCATCACATTGATAAGCATTAAGAGGACCCATAAAGTAAGATTAACTGACATTAAAAAAAGTATTTTCAACATTTGTAAATGGGTAAAAAAAATTATAAAATACCACATGAATTGATAAGAAAGAAAATGAAAGGTTAGATAAAGATTAGGACATTTAGTAACTTTCCATGTTTACAAGTTATTTGGTGTCTATCTTACAAGAATAAGGTGATCTCCTTGAGTGACTAATCTGTCACTTTTCAAAGATATTTCATTTTTGGTTTGAGTAAGAATAAAATTATGTGAACGTGTTGTTTATGTGAACATGTGTTTTCTCCTAAGAGATTATAAATTCAAATCTAAAAGGGGTAGGGTATGTATACCTTCGTAGACTTTACCAGTCAAATTGATGAGCGGAGGAGAACCCTTATCCCACAAACAAGAAGATCTCATACACCAATACACCAATTCTATGTGATGGCTTAATCGTGACCTTAAAAATAAATTATTATTATTATAATTTTTTAGATAAATGATAAAATATTATTAATTATGAATAAAAACAAAAAAATATATATCCAAATAATAATATTATTATGTAATTTTATTTGTTCAATTATTACTTTTTCAATATCTTAATAATTATTTAATATCCTTAGGAAATTACTAAATTACTAATATAAAGTTATAAAAAATCTTAAAATATAATCGGATCAATCATCTAACCAATATATCAATTAAATAATTAAGAAGTTAAGAGTAAACGTGTATCATTGACCATCTTAGAGGATAAATATATGAGGAATAGACTCGATGAGATATATCATTCATGGATTGTGATTAGATAAGGGTGAATATATGAAGAATCAAGTTGATTAGATAGGATTACACAATTTACTTCAAATTTTTTCATGTTTTATATAGAAGAATAAGGTTATATTATTTTTATTTTATTATTTTTGAATAGATATAATGATTAAATAGTCCGAGGGTTAGTTTAATTGGTATAAACCTAGATGTGAGTTGCATGTTTGTTGTTGGTCACATGTTTTATTTTTTTTATTTTCGTAAGGCGAGGCCCTGCAATAATATTTATGAGATTAGAATCTTTGTTAATTAATTATGAGAAAGTTATCACTTTGTGGTTTCATAGGAATTGTTTTTGGATGTAGACATATTTGAAAAAAAAAATCTACCATAAGTTTGAATCACTGGAATGTTCTGAGTGTCAAATTTGTTCTTTTGAAATGAGGTATTACTATATAAATAACTTAAATTCAAACCTAATGGGTGTAGAGTCCCTTTGTGTGATGGGTGTAGAGTCCCAGTGTGGGGGAGAGAGAATATGATGTTTGATTTTCTGGATCATTTCAATATCAAATGGATTTAAAATTTGTTTAACAAATCAAAATGGTTTAAGTGAATGTTAATATAATACTTTAACTTTTATAAATTTGAAGGATGGGATGTCCCTTGGGTCATTGTTTAATGACAACTTGGGGCGATTGTTGTGACATTAAATTAAGTTAAAATATTGAGAGACATGGTCCTCACCTACCTGGGGTTTGCTAGATATGGTTATTGATTATATTGAATATTGTTGATGTAAGCTTCATGGTTATTATTATAATGGCTCTAATAAGGTACCAACAAACATTATTCTTTGTTGTAGTATGTGAGGGTGGTTAAGCTTCTTTCCAAGTTTATTGTTTATAAAAAAGAGAGGTTCCTATTTAAAATTAATAAAGAATTCAAAACATGAGAAATGGTAAATGTTTGTGTGATAATAGTAGGTTCCAAGAAAAGTGAGACCCGCATCCCCATAGAAGCAATGTTAAAGAGCGCAACATGGGACACCTCTTAAATCAATGAATGTGTCCACTTTCATCCCATCGAATTGTGACATTGTTACATTGTCATAGAGACATACATTGAGAAAGAAAGGCACCTGCCAAAATTTCACCATTAGTCTCAAATTGTGAAATTTCACTAACCAAAATTTTGGTTGGTACCTTTTTTCTCAGTGTATTTCTCTGTGACAATGTAGCATAACGAATAGTTGTCACGATTTAGTGGGATGAGAGACGACACACATTGATTTAAGAAGTGTCCTTTGTTGCACGGTTTAACACTGCATCTACAGGGATATAGGTCTCGCTTTTCTTGACACTTACTATTATCACGCAAACATTTACCATTTCTCATGTTTTGAATTTTTTTAATTTTAAATAGTAACCTCTCTTTTTAGAGATATTGAATTTGGAAAGAAGCTTCACTACCCTCACACGCTACAATAAAGAATAAGGCATGTTGGTACCTTGTTAGATCCATTATAATAATATGCCCAAAGACTACATCAACAATATTCAATATAATCAATAACCACATCCAGCCTCACCATCAATATTAAATTGTTAAAAAAAAATTCTCATCGCAACAATTTCATAATATTTATATCAACAAAATAAACTAATATTCTCATACTCACATATTATTTAAAAAATAAATTTATATATATTATATTGAAAATAAAATATATATGATTGAAAATAAACTCCCACAAGTTACAATAAATGAATTTAATCATTCAATATCTTAAAAGATAACAAAATGACACACTCACTACCGACCTTCTCACCTAAAGAATAGTCTGATATAAAGACTTGTAAGAACATCCGAATGAAATCACAACGTAAACTCTAAACAATTAAAAAATGTGGGGCCCGCTCTCTTATTTTGCAAACCTAACACGTGGGACGCGTTCACGTCAACATAACGCGTGGCAATCGAGCACCGACTACCAAACTGCTGACTGTAAATCACTGACCGTTTCATCTACAAATCTAAACGTACCTTAATAAATGTCAAACACGCTCTTCACCGACCAATTAGAATATAATAGTCTGTTCTTTTATTAGTCCCTGTCGTAGGCATAGAGGGACTATAGCGATCGATAAATCATTGACTTCATATTAATTTGTCCTTTGACC
>SNQJ01S0008308.1:72108-87755 GCA_010110895.2 Picea sitchensis | reverse complement strand
GATTGGACAAGGGATTGGGGGTCTTATTGTTGGCTTCACTATTCCCAATGTTATATATGTTTTCATATCCAAAGTATTTGATCGTATATGGTCTTTTTGAATCATATATTTTGTTATGCATTCGTCGAAGGTGGATTAATGCTAGCATTAGTTCGAATGTTTGGTTTAGCATTTTATGCTAGGTAAATTTATTGCAATGTTTGATATGCTGGCATATCCAAAGTTTGGCCTTCGAATATATTCTCTAGTGTTCGAACTATTGTTACAAAAAATATAATAATATTTTTGGGATACGTCAGAGACCTGCCACATTGCATTTTTTTCTTAAATGTTTACAGAGCATTTCTAATAGACTTAAATGTTTACCTAACAATCTTGGTAGCATTCAATGGTTGGTTAACAGGCTTGTTACAATACATTTTGTTCCATTTTTTAAATTTATATGCTTCAGCGACATTGTTGGTTCACTAGTTCATGTTTGTTTTTTGCATCTCCACTGATTTCTTATTTGCATGTTGTTGTTGTTCTTGCTTGCATGTTTGTGTTGTTGCAGTTTGCACGTTTGGGGTTCAACAATCACGATTGGAACTGCATCATTCATGGTGGAGTGGTTGTTGTTGGCTTCTTTCTTCGCTGCATGTTGTTTATTGTTGTTTGATTCGACTTTGCAGGGTTGGGGTCATACGCCTGCAGTTGGGGCTTTTGGTGCTTCTTAACTGGGTTGTTATTTGTTGATTATTCTTGTTTGCCTGGTTAACTGGTTCATGCTTGCTTTTCGCATCTCCAGTGATTTCTTATTTGTGTGTTGATGTTGTTCTTGCTTGCACGTTCGTCTTGTTACATTTTGTACGTTTGGGGTTCTGCAATCGCGATTGGAACTGCGTCATTCCTGGTGGAGTGGTTGATGTTTGCTTCTTTCTTCGTTGTATGTTGTTTATTGTTGTTTGATTTGACTTTGCAGGGTTCGGGCCCTGGGCCTGCAGTTGGGCCTTTTGGTGCTTCTTAACTAGGTTGTTGTTTGTTGTTTGTTCTTGTTTGCCTATGGTTTCAATGTTGGGATACTGCATCCGCAGTTGGATCTCTTCTTACATTATTTTGCAGTGGAGTCTACATAGAATACTATTAAGATAAAATAACATACAAAAAAATTGCAGTCGATGTAAATTGCATCTCTTACGCGTTGAACCAGAGTTTGTTGGCCTCAAACTATATTTCATAGTTGTCGGCTTCAAACTATATTTGATAGCTGGCGATGCTTTTTCCATGGATTATGTGTTTCTATGGTTTCATAGTTATGAGAGTAGGTTTTGCTATGTGAGCGATATAGTTGTTCTCTCCCTTTTATTTTCCTCTTGTAAACTATGTTTCTGGCTCTATAGTTTCTCGTCTTTTTGTGGTCATTCCGACCGACCGTCGTTCGGTTGCATACTTAGCCAGTTTTTTGGACGTGGCTTCGTGGATAGGTTCTATTGAACTATGACAGGTCATGTTCGGTGTATACATATTGCACCCAGAACTTTTGTTCTCTAGAATTTGACCCGGCACTCCTCGAACACTCAACCATTCCTCTGCCTACAATGAGTTTGTCTATTCTACCTATCTTTCCATACTTAGTCGAGTTTTCAAAGTTTGGTCGTTTGACGCCTTTTCGAGTTCATAAAATTTAAAACCATCCCCACTACCTTCTGTTGTTCCCAATAGACATTAATTATTCTTTCAAAAGTCACAACCGACCAGACAGGTTCGAAAATATTGGCTTTAATAAGCGGAAAGCTCGAGGAAATATCCCATTAAAATGAATAGACAAGCGAATATTATGGGATCTAGTAATTTCTTTTGCCTGCATTTTGAATTTGAAAAAAAAAAAAAATGGGCTCTTTTAATTTTCTTAAAGGCTTCAACATAGTCCACGAACGTGTCACCCACAAAGGCCTTGATGTCATGTTCCTCTTTAATATTGTGCATATCTTAGCTGTTAGATTTGAGAATCTACTCAGATATGGGAATGTTAATACATGTTATTAGTCACTATTCAATGTACATATTTGAAAAGATTGGCATTAATAAGAGAAAATATCGAGAACATCTGTCATTAAAACGAATTAACACAAAATCTACAGTAGATCATCCAACATTGTTTTTAAATACTTATTTCCATTTGTCTCTATCATCAAAGAGTTGTGCTTTAGGGTGCCTTTGTTCTAATGTTCCTGGTCATGGAACATTAGAGATGTTGAGGTCCAGATGAAAGAAGAGAGACTAGTTTTATGTGACGTAAGCTTTGAGTAAAAAAAAAATTATGTTATCCAACAGAAACTCAAAGAGGAGGAAAAAAAAATAACAAGTATCTTCAGGTTGATGTTCTCCCTGTGTTCGATGCTTTGGTTGGTTGAAAAGGCTGCTTGGAGATTTGTTTGTTGAAATTCTTTGTTTTATTGCTGGGAGTTGTAATGGATTTTCAGGTCACGTGCAAAATAGTTCTTCGTTGAAGTATATAGTTTCTTCCAACAACACAGATTTGGCAAGTGTATCGAATTCTGCAGATCCCACAAGAAATTGTCTTCCTCAGGGGCGACGCACTTACCGTGGCTTGCAAAATGGCCTGTGATGTTCGTAAATGACACGAAATATTACTCCATTTGCGAATGTAACCAGAGGCGGGTAACAGAAACTGTATGGGTGGATAAAACGACATATTATCACTACAAAAGTTTTTATTTCAAAGTTTGTTGAGCTACTTGTGGGTGTGGTAACCGACTTGACAGAAAGCCATGTTCTTTGTCAAAGTTTGTTTGGTTTCCTCTGGATGTAGTTACAGAATCTACATATTTGGCGTCACCTCCAAACATTCCACAGCTTTATGTGGGCCGCCATATCTTCCACCGCTATGAGGAAAGATATATATTGATGCGATCTGCAACATTTAATACACTTTCCAGACCTATGTTGATGCGTTCTGCAACATTTGATACACTTGCCAAACCTGTGTTGCCCGAAGAAGTGATGTACCTCAACAGATTAACATTTTGCAACTGGGTTGGACGTTTCTTCCAATTTATTGTAATAAAGCAAAGAAGTTCAACATACAAATCTTCAGGCAGCCTTTTCAACGAAACAGATGATCGAATACATGGAGAATAGCAGTCACAACATACTTGAATTTTTTTCCTGTCCCATAGCTATTGTGACATAAAACGAATCCCTCCACTTTGAAATCGGCTTGAATCGCATTTCTAAATTGTCTCGGATGTCAAGGGTCAAGAACATTGCAAGGAAAGCACCTTAAACCCCAATTTTTCGACGACAGAGGGAAATTAATACTTGACAAAGAATGGAATGTTGAATAACCAGTCATTGCAAGCAGGCCATATCTGGAAGAGACAAGCTATTCAAAAAATTGGGATAGATGTAGTTGGCAACACCAATTAAGTACAAGACCCGAAATTGATATTCAACTCGTTTTTTACGAATAAAGGGTTTTCACGTCAAGAAAATTGTCAACAAGCTTCATCAATGTACATATTTTTTATTGGTCGACGGCAGGCGAAATTACAATCATTGTGGAAAATAGTCTTAGTTGTATTTTGTAACCCATCTTATTTGAATATATAATAATTCTAGTTTATTTTTTAATAGTATTTTCCAATATCTGGTATTTGTTTTAATTTTATTTTGGACGACCCGTCCTACTTCCATTCTTCGGGTCTCGTAAATAGAATGAATTAATGAGTTACAAGAAGGCAACTCAAGTGTTGACGCAATGTTCCTATTCAGTATCCTGCATATATTGCAGCTTCTTCTATTTGATAATATCCATGCATATATACTAATATCAGTACTATTGGAATAAATACAAAAACTTCCTCTTCGGTAAAGCTTAGGAAATTATGTTTGGGTTTGCGGTATTGAACAACTATGTTCCCTGTTCCATCATATACATCTTGCAGCCAAAGAGCTTCCGTGATCTACAATTTATTCTTTAACTACTGATAACTCACCAGGCGTTCGAAAAGCTTAGCATTAATAAAGGAATGGTTGAAGCTGTCTTAATTACTTAAATCACACCAAATTTTGATTACATTTAATTTAATTTAGATATTAATTTTTATGGAGAGTCGTTGTTTGATCATGTCATTGCAAGGAATACAATATGAATATATGATAAGGAGTTTATCTCGTTGAAACCACAATGCAAATTCATGTTTCTTGTTGCATCATATACATCTTACAGTCAAAATTTCCATGGTTTCAACGAAATTTACGAACCGAAGAGCATCCTGCAAATTGGGAGATCATTTGCATTTGAAACAGAAACAATCCATTAATATATATTAGTATGAATACTATTCAGATAAATATGAAAACTTTCTCCATTAATACATATTAGTATGAATACTATTGAAATAGATATCAAACATTTCTCTTGGCCAATACTTAGCTAGTTATCTGGCCACCAGGCCTCGGGTTCACGGTACCCAACACCTATGTCGCTTGTTCCTTCATATACATCTTGCAGTCAAAGAACTTCAGTGATCTGCAGTTTATGCTTTTACCAATGAGAACCCAGCACGGGTTCTAAAACATTGTCATTAATAAATAGAAAAAAAAAAGGTTTTTCGACTGTCAGATACTTATCCATTTTCCCCTTTTCCTTTTCCCGTTGATTATGGATTTCTGGTTTTATACTTAGTCTTCTTTCTATAATGGGTGGTTGCAGGGTTCACGGGTTGACATATCTTCATCTCCATCTATATCTTCACATGACGAATCCGACCGACCGTTGTTCCTTTCAATACCTAGTCAATTTTATGTCTATGGTTGCCAGGTTGGCACATACGAACTGGCCTTTTCTTCTTCCCACCCAATATCGCTTTCTGGATATATACTTAGTCACCTTTCTATGGTATCTGATTCCAGAGTTGGCGAGCCGACATGTCTTCATCTCCATCTATATCTTCACATGACGGATCCCTCTGACCGTTGTTCCTTTCCATACTTAGCCAATTTTATGGTCGTCATTGCAGCGTTGGCGCTTACGAAATCGGTTGTTTATCATTCCGTTATATACATCTTGCACTCAAAACATCCGCGATCTACAATTCCATCGCGGGTTCCTCGTATACATTAACTTCGTTCAAAGTATCTGTCACCGCCTTCCATCCCCAACAACTTCGCGTCCTTCCTGATATACATCAACTATGCTCTTACTAGTGACAATTGGACACAGTGGTACGAAAAATACTTTCGTGATCTGCAATTTATGCCTTAACGGGTGAGAACTCAACAGGGGTTCGAAAGGATTTGCATTACTAAGAAAACCCTAGATGTTCTTCTATGAGATACATAGTCCTTTTTCCCTTGTCATGTTCTCGTGTATTATCGCTTTCTATTTATATACTTAGTCGCCTTTCTATGATCACGGGTTCCAACGTTGGTGTGTTGACATATCTTCATCTCCATCTATATCCTCGCATGGTGAATTGGACCTCTCGTTGTTCCTTTTCATACTTAGTGAATTTTATGCCCCCGGTTGTCGGGTTGGTGCTTTCAAACTCTGTTGCTTGTTGTTCTGTGATATACATCTTCCACTAAAAATTTCCGTGATCTACAATTCCACTACGGACTCCTTCATCCTTTTTCCCTTTTTTTCTTCCCGTGTATTATGGGACTATAAAGTATGGAAATGATATTTTATAGAGCATGTATGGATTGTGCATTCCATACCTAGCCACTTTTTGGATCGCGGGTTCTCGGGCGAGAGGGCTCAAAATTGGGCCTCCATTGTTTCATACCCTACAAATAGCACCTAGAATTCTGCGATATATAAATTGACAAGCAGACCTGCGAGCTGGATGACTCAAAATTGCACTTCTATTATTCTGTGTCCTCCAAAAAGTGCTCACAGTTCCATGATATACAAATTGACACATGGATTCCAGGGTTGGCGGGGTGAATATTGCCATTGTTTACGGATGGTAATCCCTATCAACTATCTAAAAGTATCTAAAAACATTATTTTCAATACTAAATTAGCTCTTAGTAGTGTTAACTGGACACAGAGGTGCAAAACAGTTGGCATCACACCCTCCACAATATACAAATCGACTACCAGATTTCGACATCGTCCGCGCTTCCGTGTTACAGATTATGCATTCAAATGTTCAGAGTGATACAATTTGAACATCGAGGCCTCACGTCTTCTGTCGATACCTTGTCAGGCTATTTTGGATCCTCCTGTTGTCGGGTTCACAAAATTTCCAACTCTTGGATACTGTTTCGAGTTGGTACCAAGATTCGTTCTACCATGGTTCACAAATGTTTCAAAGTATCCCCAATAACTTCCTCTCATTCCTAATATAGATTGGTTGTGCTCTTTCTAGTGACAATTGAATACAATGGTATGAAACAATTGGCATCCGGCTGTCCGCAATAAACAAATTGACTAGTGGGTTCACATCTTGTACTCAAAAATTTTGTGATCTACGATTCCACCGCGGACTCCTTAGTCCTTTTTCCCTTTTCTTCTTCCCGTGTATTATGGCTTTCTGGTTATATACTTAGTCGCCTTTCTATGGTCATGGGTTCCAGCGTTGGTGGGATAACAGATCGTTATCTCCATCTATATAATCACACAACGAATCCGATTGACCATTGTTTCTTTCCATACTTAGCCAATTTTATGGCCGTGATTGTCGGGTTGGTGGTTTCCAACTCTACTTCTTCTTGTTCTATGATGCACATCTTGCACTCAAAACTTTTGTGATCTACAATTCCACCGCAGAATCCTTGGACTCGCAAGATTCACTCTACCACGGTTCACAAATGTTTCAAAGTATCTGTCGGTGTCTTCCATCCCCACTAACTTCTTGTCCTTCCTAATATACATTGCTTATGATCTTACTAGTGACAATTGCACACACTGATACGAAACAGTTCGCATCCAGCCCTCCGCAATATAGAAATTGACTACCGGGTTCTGACATCGTCCCCTCTTCCATGTTACAGATTATGCATTCAAATGTCCCGAACGATACAATTTGATCGTCGGGGCCTCACGTCTTCTGGGGAGACCCTGTGAGCCTATTTTGGATCCTCCTGTTCACGGGTTCACGAAATATCCAATTCTTAGTCACTGTTTCGGGTTGGTGCATTCGAACTCTGTTGCTTCTTGTTCCGTGATATACATATTTCATTCAAGATTTCCATGATTTACAATTCCACCGTGGACTCCTTGGTCCTTTTCCCCTTTTCTTCTTCCCATGTATTATCGCTTTGTGGTTATATACTTAGTCGTATTTCTATGATCACGGGTTCTAGCGTTGGCGGGTTGACATATCTTTATATCCATTTATATAATCACATGACAAATCCAACCGATCGTTGTTTCTTTCCATACTTAGCCAATTTTATGGCCGCGGTTGTTGGGTTCGCAGTTTTGAACTCTGCTTCTTCTTGTTCCGTGATGTACATCTTGCACTCAAAACTTTCGTGATCTACAATTCCATCACGGACTCCTGGAACTCGCAAGCTTCACTCTACCACGGTTCATAAATGTTTCAAAGTATATGTTGTTGCCTTCTGTCCCCACTAACTTCTTGTCCTTCCTAATATACATTGGTTATGCTCTTACTAGTGACTCTTACTAGTGACAACTGCACACACTGATACGAAACAGTTCGCATCTGGTCATCCACAATATACAAATTGACTATCGGGTTTCGACATCGTCCCTTCATCTGTGTTACAGATTATGCATTCAAATGTTTTGAATGATACAATTTCACCGTTGGGGCCTCACATCTTCTGGGGAGACCTTGTTAGCCTATTTTGGATCCTCCTGTTGACAGGTTCACGAAATCTCCAATTCTTAGTCACTGTTTCGAGTTGATGCATTCGAACTCGGCTGCTTCTTGTTCCGTGATATACATATTGCACTCAAAATTTTCGTGATTTAGAATTCTACCAAGGACTCCTTAGTCCTTTTTCCCTTTTCTTCTTCCCATGTATTATCGCTTTGTGGTTATATACCTAGTCGTTTTTCTATGATCGCAGCTTCCAGCGTTGGCGGAATGACATATCTTCATCTCCATCTATATTCTCACATGAAAAATCCGACCGACCGTTGTTCCTTTCCATACTTAGCCAATTTTATGGCCATGGTTGTCGGCTTGGCGCTTTCGAACTTCATTACTTCTTGTTCTGCTCAGATGACGAATCTGACCCACCATTGTTCCCTTCCATACTTAGCCAATTTTATGTTCACGGTTGTCGGGTTGGCGCTTTCAAACTCTGTTGCTTCTTGTTCTGTGTTATACATCATGCACTCAAAACTACCGTGATCTACAATTCCACCGCGGACTCCTCGAACTCGCAAGCTTCACTCTACCACAGCTCAAAAATGTTTCAAAGTATCTCTCGTTGCCTTCCATCTCCACTAACTTTCTGTCCTTCCTGATATACATTAGTTATGCTCTTACTAGTGATATACAAATTTCCCTCTGGACTGTCCTACCATACCCTCTTCATTGTTACGCGTATTGCACTCAAAAAATTTCGAGACATACAATTTGACCCTCGCGCCCTCACCTCCAATGATTGTACCTTGTAACCCTATTTTGAAGTTGCTTTTTCCCGTACCCGCGACCTCTGTACTTTCTTACTATGCAATTAGAAACCTTTCATGCTAACAGTTGATCATGCAGGAACCGTCAACATTGTCATTAATGAGCGAAACGCTCGAGGAGATATCCCATTATTACGCATTAAACCAAGATGTGCGGAGAGTTATTTTGTCCCTTCCAATTGTTCATCTCGAACACGCATCGTCGTGTTGGCCCACTCAAGAAATCTACAATGCTTAATCGCTCATTGTCGTATTCGCCATGTTCGCTTTTCTATGTATGCAATTAATAGTGTTTAATGTTAACAACGCATCATGCAACAGTCGTCCAAATTGTCATTAATGAATGAAAGTCTCAAGGACATCTCCCATTCACACGCATTGGACCAATATTTGCACAGGGTTATATTATGCCTTCCAACTTTTCATTTCATTCATCGTCTAGAGAAAACACACGTTCTTGTAGACTTATGGAAGTAGGTCGACAACAGTTTTGTGGAAATACAGTAAATATCTTCGGACATCAGGACCAGAAATTCCAGTGGTCCAGGGAATACTTTTACTATTCATCCCATTCCACCCAGAATGAAGTGATTTGGACCTCTGGAATGGCTTGTGCAGGCTGCATCCCTGAGGTTTTTGACTGTAAGGAGGTGGTCTCTTGGTGAGCCGAAAAATATATTCCAGGCCAAAGAATTATTCCACTGCGCGACCATTCTCCTGTTTCTTTGTCACCTCAAGTCTTCTGCAAGATGTTAAAATTGCTCGAGCCAACATTGATGTTCATAGGACAAGACTACAAGCAGTTTATGGAAAAACATGATAATGGGTTCGAAATCTTAGCTGACTTCCTCGAAGACCTGACAACAGTTCCTGAAGATATCACAAGGTTGCAAGTAAGTTCCTTTAGAAATCCATTCCAGGAAATTGCTTGGTTGTTTACAAGAATAACGGGACAGGTATCCACGACAAGCATTTCCCATATAGTTATTTATATTTTGTATTTCACAGTCAAGGAACAATACATTTTCGATTGGGGGAAGCTAATTTCTATTGAGATCTATTCCCAGTTGTCATGATTCAAAGAATCGAATAAATTTTATATGTCATCCTACTTGATTTTTGCAATAGTGCATTGTTGTCAGTTTCCAAAACTTTCTCTTTCCAATAAAATAAACTATGGATTCGACCCAGTAACATTCTGGTACGAGGCCCCATGGAGGCACAAGGCCTCCCATTGTTTTATGAATTTTTTAATGGCTTTGTCTCAGTTTTAAAAGATTTATTGTCAGGCAAGGATGCTCCACGGATGTCTGGCCAGGCAACCAAGCTTTTGAACAGGAAGGGCACACTTGAACAAAAGGAAAATCACAGTGTCCTCATGGTCTTTGGCTCTAAGGAAAATCCATCTTTCCTTCCATGCCACATCACGAACAAGATGTTTGTTGCAGAAATAACAAGGTAATACAACCACTGGTTGCATTTTTTCCATGACAAGAAAAGAAAAACAGTTCATTCCTTTTCCTTGGAAAGTCGAAGACTTCATGTGCAGAAACATCAACAAGATTGACACGTTTGTCGGCCATTTCAAGAAATTGAATCTAACGTATGTTGAAAGGCTAAAAGGGTTCGACCCTAATGGGATTTTTCTAGAACATTTACTGGAAGTTGGCTTCAACAACTCTTTTATCCATAGACACCTGACCGAAGACAGGGACAGTGACGACAACAATCCTTCTTCTGTCGATTGTGACGTAGAGACATTGCAAAGCGCGACTGACTTGTACAGACAATAGGAAAAGTATCTGGTGAGAAGAGTACCCAGTCCCCCGCCAGCACTCCCAAGAGCACGACATCATGGATCATCGCTTCGACGGCCCACCCCAGTAAGAAAGAAACCCAGAAATATTCAAATGGAGGAGGAGATAAGAACCCTCCTCGTATAAAAATTGATAGTTCTCACAAAATTCCATTGACTAAGAAGAGAAAAAACAATGTAGGGCAGGCGGAGGAACCCAAAATTGAAAGTGAACAACTCCAACTTGAAATTGAAGCTGAGCACATGCAGAAAATTGGGTCGTCCGCAGTGGAAATAGCTGAGACCAAATTTTTTTACGAAGATGAATCCTTTGTATTCCAAAGCATTGTTTTTGGCAGCCAATCTAAAAGTATGGTCATTGAAAAGAGAGATGTAACAAAGAGGAAAGGCAAATCTTGCATAGAGATTAACTTTAGGAAAATGTGGTCGTCCCAAATCTCCTCATTTCACCAAGTAACTGGTGAAATTCTAAAGGATTCCATTGGAGGAATTGAGACGGAAAATGATAGACTGAAAGACCACCTCAACGAATTTGAGCAGGCTTTCATTGCAACCCCGGAATTTGCCAGTCCTTTAGCAAAAATCGTGCATGCTACCACTGTAGCCAAGATGAAAGTATCCTCTACCCTCCTTGCATGCTCTAGATCTCTTATAGAGAATAACATCAACAAAAGAATGCAGCTAGTTACTAAAGCCTGGGAAACATCGCAAAATTTAGTTTCCTTCGGAAAGAAGGCAAATGATTTCCTGGAACATTTGGAGGTGAATTTAAAAAATGATCAGCGTTTCTGTGAAGAGGTGTTGACCCATTTTTCCAACTATGCCATCAACACATCGGAACTGAAAAGAAGAGAAGATAAACTCCCCTCCCCAAAGCGGACCAAAAAAGTAAAAGTATGCTAGCAAAAAAAAGTTAACAACCTAGAGCTCATTGTCAAATCATGTAAACAAGCCATATCAGAAAAGGAATATTTATTCACAAGCCTGATCCAAATAGACTTAGCCGGAAGTACCAATGAGGTTCAAGACCCAAACTTAATTCTCAAATCCTTGTCAATGAAGAAAGAAGCCTTCCATGAACAAGTTGATATTTTAAAGGGGTTCTATTTCGAAAATTTTTACGGCATAGTTGAACATCATCTAGATGAGCACGAGTGCTGGGTACTGGACTATGCGGCACACAATGAAGAAATTGAACAGAGATTGCATAGTATTTCAATGGATCTAAGGAAATTAGAAAACGGCCTTTATGACATAGAAATTTGGGATGAAATCAACATGGCCCCCATGAAAAGCTACATCGAAGAATGGTTCCAACAGAGAATGGACAACCTCGTCCAAGAAAGGCAGACTCCACTGACCATCGACGACAACAACAAAAACGCATCGGCTTCATAGTAAGTCTATATTGGAATCTTGTTTTCTTTATCAATCCAGTTTAAGTCTATACTGTCATCTTGTTTTCTTTATCAATCCAGTTATGACCTCTTTAAAAAGAAAACTATAACCAAAGACTCATAACTTCCAATTTCTTCTTTTCAGGTCTCCCTCTCTACCGTTGTGCACTTCTTCTTTCGACATTCCTAATTCTTGTACTTATTTCTTTTTATGGTCCACGGGAGCCTCAATCCCAGTCTATATGACAAATGCATTTAAATTTTCAGAAAGATGTAACACACATTATTAATTTTTGATAAATTTCAAAGAAAACTGATTGGGGACTGCCTTTATTGTATACTAAAGTTTGGGTGTCCAGGAACCTTTGTTGTTTGTTCCAAAGAAAACTAATTCAGGACTGCTACATTTTTTGTGTCCTATTGTATGCTAAATTTTTTGTCTTGCACGGCGTTGTTACTATTCTATTGTATGTTAACTTTTTGGGTCTCCAGGAGCCTTTGTTTTAAAGCAAGCTAATTCGGGAATGCTAATTTTTTTGTGTTTTTGTCCACGAACCTATGTAACAGACGTTATTACTATTATATTGTTTGTTTTTCAATGTTGATGTAATTTCCAGATATATGTAACAAGCATTATTAATCTTTGATAAATTTCTATAGTCCACAAGTCTTCTTGTCAATTTGTATATCGCGAAACTCTCGGTGCTATTTGTAGGGCACGGAACAACAGAGGCCCAATTTTGAGCCCGCCAGCCCGAGAACCCATGATCCAAAAACTGGCTAAGTATGGAATGAGGGTTTTGTGCATGCCCTATAAAATCTAATCCCCATACTTTATAAAAGTACATATTTCCTATGTATAAAACTAAATATCTACTTTATAAAATTAGATAAATTTCAATTTCTTTTGTGTCTAGGAGCCCTTGTTTTAAAGATAATTAATTCGGGAATGCTAATTTCTTTGTGTTTTTTTCCACGAACCTGTGTAACAAACGTTACTACTATTTTTTTGTGTTTCTCTCCACAAACGTATGTAAAACGTATGTAAAGAAAACTAATTCAGGAATGTTAAATTTTTTGTGTCCAAGAAAAGCCTTTGTTTTACAGCAAACTAATTCGGGAATGCTAAATTTTTTGTGTCCAAGAAAAGCCTTTGTTTTAAAGCAAACTAATTCGGGAATGCTATTTTTTTGTGTTTTTCTCCACGAACCTATGTAACAGACGTTATTACTATTATATTGTATGCTTTTAAATGATGTCATTTCCAGAGATATGTAACAGACATTATTAATTTGTGATAAATTTCTATAGTCCGCTTGTCAATTTGTATATCACGGAACTCTCGGTGCTATTTGTAGGGCACAGAACAACAGAGGCCCAATTTTGAGCTCGCCAGCCCGAAAACCCGCGATCCAAAAACTAGCTAAGTATGGAACGAGGGCTTCGTGCATGCTCTATAAAATCTCATCCCCATACTTTATAAAAATGCATATTTCATATGTATAAAACTAAATATCTACTTTATAAAATTACATATTCCGTATGTATAAAACTAAATATCTACTTTATAAAATTACATATTACGTATGTATAATTTATGTTGTCCAGGCTACTTTTTTTTTGTGTTTCTCTCCACGAACATATGTAAAGAAAACTAATTCAGGAATGCTAAATTTTTTTGTGTCCAAGAACCTTTTGTTCTGCATGGAAACCACATGTATTACAACTTGCTACCCACGTGTCTATACTCGGTCGCATTTATTCCCATTCCAACCTGGCAAAGACTACACTGCCATGCAACACTTGTTGTTTTTGAGAATGTTCGGTAGCAGGTTCCAATCCCCAAACAAACATGGAATTTCAACCATTGATATTTGGGTATCATAGAGGTTTTTGAGGGCATTGAAAAATACAATTTAATATAAAAAAATTGTAATTTTAGTAAGTCTTTTATAATTGGATTCTAATAATAATGATGGTGGGAAAAAGTTTAACTTGTAAAATGTTCAGACTTTTTCACATATGCATAGTTTCAATAATCGATTTTGTGATTTCATTAATTTTTCCAATTTTTTAATTAAATTTTGGATAAAAATGATCAGAAAAAGGTTCAAATCCTAATATGTTTAGGCTACAGATATGTGAATCAAGTTTTTATTTTCCTTTCGTTATGCAAATTGTGATGTCTTACAAGAATTGAATAGATATTTCCATCTAACTTGCCTACATCCATCTCATTAAATAGTAGGGAAACCCTTTCCTCTCAATAGCATTGGTTGTGTTTAATAATCTTTGTATACAATTTCAGATTTTTTTAACTTGAGTTATTCTATAGCCCTCCACATAACACCATATTGATTCTTCATTTGAGAATCATATTTCATAAAGTGTGCTATGTCCTTGTGCAACAATGGCTTAAAATGTGGAATGGTGGGATTATAACAAGAATCTTTTGGAGAACATTCTTTGTCACTTGATTAGTGCCATATTTACCAATTTTGTATTTAAGGTATTGTTTCAAATCTATGTTTTTTTCTCCATAATATATCAATTATTATGAACAATGATAGTTGCATCCTGATTACATTGAATGAAGATGATCTTGAACTTAAATGTTTATAAAGCATTTCATATTTTAGGATATGCGTGAAAAGTGTATATGAAACCCTATTCATTATTTTTAAGTTTACTAACAAACAAAATGGTAGAAAGAAGGTTTGTCTTCAACCCTTCGTATAGGGGTTTATTTGCTCGATAAGAAGGTTATCACAAATCCCAGTATCATCATCATCCATCCACGTGTGCAAAAGTGTCATGAATTAGTATATCATAATCCACGTGTGCAAAAGTGTCATGAATTAAACTATTTATCTTATCAAAAGCACAAACCCCAATATAATAATCATATTTAAAAATGCTTTCAAATTTGACCCATAAGTTGTTGATGGAATATGTAGTGCTTTTAACAATATCAATTCCTTCCCTTTATAAAGGGTTGGGTTTGGTGTATTTGTTTGAATACCAATGATCTGCCCTCCTGAAGTTTGTTGCTCCATTCCATGTGAGGGTATATCTATAAAGCATTACCTTTAGTTTTTAATTTTTCTTTTATTGAAATTATGAATAGAAGTACTAAAATCCAACACCAACTAACCAAAACACAAAATCTACACAATATATTCTACATAGGGAAACGTGTTAAAATGTTAACTCTATATTCTACCTAAGGTACTACCACTTAAAACTAAAACTTCTCAATGCCAAGTACATCAATGGGTACATAATATGTTATATTCAAAATTCAAAAACCCAAAATTAGAGGCATCATTAATAACAAATACTTTGCACCTAGCAACAATGCATTTAATGTGCAGTGACATTTAGATCATTAAATTTAAAGTAACATTTCACCAATAATAACATTAAATGCATTAATATTTAGTAATGACATTTAAATACTTTGCACCTAGCAACAATGCATTTAATGTGTAGTGACATTTAGATCATTAAATTTAAAGTAACATTTCACCAACAATAATATTAAATGCATTAATATTTAGTAATGACATTTAAATTTAATTATTTACATCTTAACAATAACAACATTAAATGGTGTTGTCTAAACCTTTGACTTTTTTNTTGATCGTATATGGTCTTTTTGAATCATATATTTTGTTATGCATTCGTCGAAGGTGGATTAATGCTAGCATTAGTTCGAATGTTTGGTTTAGCATTTTATACTAGGTAAATTTATGGCAATGTTTGATATGTTGGCATATCCAAAGTTTGACCTTCAAATATATTCTCTAGT
>SNQJ01S0008308.1:61252-72063 GCA_010110895.2 Picea sitchensis | reverse complement strand
CGTCAGAGACCTGCCACATTGCATTTTTTTCTTAAATGTTTACAAAGCATTTCTGACAGACTTAAATGTTTACCTAACAAGCTTGGTAGCGTTCAATGGTTGGTTAATAGGCTTGTTACAAAACATTTTGTTCTGTTTTTAAAATTTATATGCTTCAACGACATTGCTAGTTCACTGGTTCATGCTTGTTTTTTGCATCTCCACTGATTTCTTATTTGCATGTTGTTGTTGTTCTTGCTTGCATGTTCATGTTGTTGCAGTTTGCACGTTTGGGGCTCATCAATCACGATTGGAACTGCATCATTCCTAGTGGAGTGGTTGTTGTTGGCTTCTTTCTTCGCTGCATGTTGTTTATTGTTGTTTGATTTGACTTTGCAGGGTTGGGGTCGTACACCTACAGTTGGGGCTTTTGGTGCTTCTTAACTGGGTTGTTATTTGCTGATTATTCTTGTTTGCCTGGTTAACTGGTTCATGCTTTCTTTTTCCATCTCTAATGATTGCTTATTTGCATGTTGATGTTGTTCTTGCTTGCCTGTTCGTGTTGTTGTAGTTTGTACGTTTGGGGTTCTGCAATCGCGATTGGAACTGCGTCATTCCTAGTGGAGTGGTTGATGCTTGCTTCTTTCATCGTTGTATGTTTTTTATTGTTGTTTGATTCGAATTTGCAAGGTTCAAGTCCTGCGCCTGCAGTTGGGCCTTTTGGTGCTTCTTAACTGGGTTGTTGTTTGTTGTTTTTTCTTGTTTGCCTAGGGTTTGCAATGTTGGGATACTGCATCCGCAATTGGATCTCTTATTACATTCTTTTGTAGTGGCGTCTGCATAGAATACTATTAAGATAAAATAACATACAAAAAAATCGCAGTCGATATAAATTGGATCTCTTACGCATTGAACTAGAGTTTGTTGGCCTCAAACTATATTTCATAGTTGTCGGCCTCAAACTATATTTGATAGTTGGCGATGCTTTTTCCATGGATTATGTGTTGCTAGGGTTTCATAGTTATGAGAGTAGGTTTTGTTGTGTGAGCGATATAGTTGTTCTCTCCCTTTTATTTTCCTCTTGTAAACTATGTTTCTGGTTCTATAGTTTCTCACCTTTCTGTGGTCATTCCGATCGACCACCGTTCGGTTGCATACTTAGCCAGTTTTTCAGACGCGGCTTCGCGGATAGGTTCTATCGAACTATGACAGGTCATGTTCGGTGTATACATCTTGCACCCAGAACTTCTGTTCTCTAGAATTCGACCTGACACTCCTTGAACTCTCAACCGTGCCTCTACCTGCAATGAGTTTGTCTATTCTACCTAGCTTTCCATACTTAGTCGAGTTTTCAAAGTTTGGCGGTTTGATGCCTTTCCGGGTTCAGAAAATTTAAAACCATCCCCACTACCTTCTGTTGTTCCCAATAGACATTAATTATGCTTTCAAAAGTCACAACCGACCAGACAGGTTCGAAAATATTGGCTTTAATAAGAGGAAAGCTCAAGGAAATATCCTATTAAAATGAATAGACAAGCGAATATTATGGGATCTAGTAATTTCTTTTGCCTACATTTTGAATTTGAAAAAAAATAAAATTAGGCTCTTTTAGTTTTCTTAAAGGCTTCAGCATAGTCCACGAACGTGTCACCCACAGAGGCCTTGACGTCATGTTCCTCTTTAATATTGTGCATATCTTAGATGTCAGATTTGAGAATCTGCTCGGATATGGGAATGTTAATATGTGTTATTAGTCATTATTCAACGTACATATTCGAAAATATTGGCATTAATAAGAGAAAATATCGAGAACATCTGTCATTAAAACGAATTAACACAAAATCTACGGAAGATCATCCAACGTTGCTTTTAAATACTTATTTCCATTTGTCTCTATCATCAAAGAGTTGTGCTTTAGGGTGCCTTTGTTCTAATGTTCCTGGTCATGGAACATTAGAGATGTTGAGGTCCAGATGAAAGAAGAGAGACTGGTTTTATGTGACGTAAGCTTTGAGTAAAAAAAAACTCTGTTATCCAACAGAAAATCAGAGAGGAGGAAAAAAAAAGAACAAGTATCTTCTAGTTGATGTTCTCCCTATGTTCGATGCTTTGGTTGGTTGAAAAGGCTGCTTGGAGATTTGTTTGTTGAAATTCTTTGTTTTATTGATGGGAGTTGTAATGGATTTTCAGGTCACGTGCAAAATAGTTCTTCGTTGAAGTATATAGTTTCTTCCAACAACACAGATTTGGCAAGTGTATCGAATTCTGCAGATCCCACAAGAAATTGTCTTCCTTAGGGGCGACGCACTTACCATGGCTTGCAAAATGGCCTGTGATGTTCATAAATGACGTGAAATATTAATCCATTTGTGAATGTAACCAGAGGCGGGTAACATAAACTATATGGGTGGATAAAATGACATATTATCACTACAAAAGTTTATGTTTCAAAGTTTGTTGAGCTACTTGTGGGTGTGGTACCCGACTTGACAAAAAGCCATATTCTTTGTCAAAGTTTGTTCGGTTTCCTCTAGACGTAGTTACAGACTCCACATATTTGGCGTCACCTCCGAACATTCCACACCTTTCTGTGGGCCGCCATATCTTCCACCGCTATGAGGAAAGATATATTTTGATGTGATCTGCAACATTTGATACACTTTCCAGACCTGCTTTGATGCGTTCTGCAGCATTTGATACACTTGCCAAACCTGTGTTGCCCGAAGAAGTGATGTACCTCAACAGATTAACATTTTGCAGCTGGGTTGGACGTTTCTTCCAATTTATTGTAATAAAGCAAAGAAGTTCAACATACAAATCTTCAGGAAGCCTTTTCAACCAAACAAATGATCGAATACATGGAGAATAGCAGTCACAACATACTTGAATTTTTTTCTCGTCCCATATCTATTGTGACATAAAACGAATCCCTCCACTCTGAAATCGACCTGAATCGCATTTCTAAGTTGTCTCGAATGTCAAGGGTCATGAACATTGCAAGGAAAGAACCTTAAACCCCAATTTTTCGACGACAGAGGGAAATTAATACTTGATAAAGAATGGAATGTTGAATAACTAGTCATTGCAAGCAGGCCATATCTGGAAGAGACAAGCTATTCAAAAAACTGGGATAGATGTAGTTGGCAACACCAATTAAGTACAAGACCTGAAATTGATATTCAACTCGTTTTTTACGAATAAAGGATTTTCACGTCAAGAAAATTGTCAACAAGCTTCATCAATGTACATATTTTTTATTGGTCGACGGCAGGCGAAATTGCAATCGTTGTGGAAAATAGTCTTAGCTATATTTTGTAATCCATCTTATTTGAATATATAATAATTCCAGTTTATTTTTTAATAGTATTTTTTGATCTCTGGTATCTGTTTTAATTTTATTTTGGACGACTCGTCCTGCTTCCATTCTTCGGGTCCCATAAATAGAATGAATTAATGAGTTACAAGAAGGAAGCTCAAGTGTTGACACAATGTTCATTTTCAGTATCCTGCATATATTGCATCTTCTTCTATTTGATAATATCTGTGCATATATATTAATATCATTACTATTGGAATAAATACAAAAACTTCCTCTTCGGCAAAGCTCAGGCAATTATGTTTGGGTTTGCGGTATTGAACAACTATGTTCCCTATTCTGTCATATACATCTTGCAGCCAAAGAGCTTTTGTGATCTGCAATTTATGCTTTAACTATTGATAACTCACCAAGCGTTCGAAAAGCTTGGTATTAATAAAGGAACTGTTGAAGCTGTCTTAATTACTTAAATCACACCAAATTTTGATTACATTTAATTTAATTTAGATATTATTTTTTATGGAGAGTCGGTGTTTGATCATGTCATTGCAAGGAATACAAGATGAATAGATGATAAGGAGTTTATCTCGTTGAAACCACAATGCAAATTCATGTTTCTTGTTGCATTATATACATCTTGTAGTCAAAATTTTCGTGGTTTCAACGAAATTTGCGAACCGAAGAGCATCCTGCAAATTGAGAGATCATTTGAATTTGAACAAAAACAATCCATTAATATATATTAGTATGAATATTATTCAGATAAATATGAAAAATTTCTCCATTAATACATATTAGTATGAATACTATTGAAATAGATATCAAACCTTTCTCTTGGCCAATACTTAGTTAGTTATATGGCCACCAGGCATCGGGTTCGCGGTACCCAACACCTATGTCTCTTGTTCCTTCATATACATCTTGCAGTCATAGAAATTCAGTGATCTGCAGTTTATGCTTTTACTAGTGAGAACCCAACATGGGTTCTAAAACATTTCCATTAATAAACAGAAGAAAAAAAAAGGGTTTTCGACTGTCATATACTTATCCATTTTCCCCTTTTCCTTTTCCCGTCCATTATGGATTTCTGGTTTTATACTTATTCGTCTTTCTATGATGGGTGGTTGCAGGGTTCACGGGTTGACATATCTTCATCTCCATCTGTATCTTCACATGACAAATCCGACCGACCATTGTTCCTTTCCATACCTAGTCAATTTTATGTTCGCGGTTACCAGGTTGGCACATACGAACTGGCCTTTTCTTCTTCCCGCCCGTTATCGCTTTCTGGATATATACTTAGTCACCTTTCTATGGTATCTGGTTCCAGAGTTGGCGAGTTGACATGTCTTCATCTCCATCTATATATTCACATGACGGATCTGTCCGACCGTTGTTCCTTTTCATACTTAGCCAATTTTATGGTCGTTGTTGTGGCGTCGACGCTTACGAAATCGAATGTTTATCATTCTGTTATATACATCTTGCACTCAAAACATTCGCAATCTACAATTCCATCATGGGTTCCTTGTATACATTAACTTCGTTCAAAGTATCTGTCACTGCCTTCCATCCCCAACAACTTCGCGTCCTTCCTAATATACATCAACAATGCTCTTACTAGTGACAACTGAACACAGTGGTACGAAAAATACTTCTGTGATTTGCAATTTATGCCTTAACGGGTGAGAACTCGGTAGGGGTTCGAAAGGATTTGCATTACTAAGAAAACACTAGATGTTCTTCTATGAGATACTTAGTCCTTTTTCCCTTGCCATGTTCCTGTGTATTATCGCTTTCTATTTATATACTTAGTCGCCTTTCTATGATCATGGGTTCCAACGTTGGCGTGTTGACATATCTTCATCTCCATCTATATCCTTGCATGGTGAATTGGACCGCCCACTGTTCCTTTTCATACTTGGTGAATTTTATGCCCACGGTTGTCCGGTTGGCACTTTCAAACTCTGTTGCTTGTTGTTCTGTGATATACATCTTCCACTAAAAATTTCCATGATCTACAATTCCACTGAGGACTCCTTCGTCCTTTTTCCCTTTTTTTCTTCCCGTGTATTATGGGACTATAAAGTATGGACATGATATTTTATAGAGCATGTACGGATTGCGCATTCCATACCTAGCCACTTTTTGGATCACGGGTTCTCGGGCAAGAGGGCTCAAAATTGGGCCTCCATTGTTTCGTGGCCTACAAATAGCACCTAGAATTTCGTGATATATAAATTGACAAGCGGACCTGCGGGCTGGATGACTCAAAATTGCACTTCTATTGTTATGTGTCCTCCAAAAAACGCTCGTAGTTCCACGATATACAAATTGACACACGGATTCCAGGGTTGGTGGGGTGAATATTTCCATTGTTTACGGATGGTAATCCCTATCAACTATCTAAAAGTATCTAAAAACATTGTTTTCAATACTAAATTAGCTCTTAGTAGTGACAACTGGACACAGAGGTGAAAAACAGTTGGCATCACACCCTCTGCAATATACAAATCGACTACCGGATTCCGACATCGTCTTCTCTTTTGTGTTACAGATTATGCATTCAAATGTTCGGAGCGATAAAATTTGAACATCGGGGCCTCGCATCTTCTGCAGAGACCTTGTCAGGCTGTTTTGGATCCTCTCGTTGTCGGGTTCACGAAATTTGCTACTCTTGGACACTGTTTCAAGTTGGTACCAAGCTTCGTTCTACCATGGTTCACAAATGTTTCAAAGTATCTCCAATAACTTCCTCTCGTTCCAAATATAGATTGGTTGTGCTCTTACTAGTGACAATTGAATACAATGGTACGAAACAGTTGGCATCCGGCCCTCCACAATATACAAATTGACTACCGGGTTCACATCTTGTACTCAAAATTTTTGTGATCTACGATTCCACCGCGGACTCCTTAGTCCTTTTTCCATTTTCTTATTCCCGTGTATTATGGCTTTCTGGTTATATAGTTAGTTTCCTTTCTATGGTCACGGGTTCCAACGTTGGTGGGCTAAATATCATTATCTCCATCTATATAATCACACAACGAATCCGACTGATCGTTGTTGTTTTCCATACTTAGCCAATTTTATGGCCGCGGTTGTCGGGTTGGTGGTTTCCAACTCTGTTTCTTCTTGTTCCGTGATGTACATCTTGCACTCAAAACTTCCGTGATCTACAATTCCACCGCAGACTCCTTGGACTCGCAAGCTTCACTCTACCATGCTTCACAAATGTTTCAAAGTATTTGTCGTTGTCTTCCATCCCCACTAACTTCTTGTCCTTCCTAATATACATTGATTATGATCTTACTAGTGACAACTGCACACATTGATACAAAACAGTTTGCATCCATCCCTCCACAATATAGAAATTGACTACCGAGTTCTGACATCGTCCCCTCTTCCGTGTTACAGATTATGCATTCAGATGTTCTGAATGATACAATTTGACCATCGGGGCCTCACATCTTCTGGGGAGACCCTGTGAGCCTATTTTGGATCCTCCTGTTCACGGGTTCATGAAATCTCCAATTCTTAGTCACTATTTCAGGTTGGTTCATTCGAACTTTGTTGCTTCTTGTTCCGTGATATACATATTGCACTCAAAATTTCCGTGATTTACAATTCCACTGTGGACTCCTTGGTCCTTTTCCCCTTTTCTTCTTCCCATGTATTATCGCTTTGTGGTTATATACTTAGTCATATTTCTATGATCACGGGTTCTAGCATTGGCGGGTTAACATATCTTTATATCCATTTATATAATCACATGACAAATCCGACCAACCGTTGTTGCTTTCAATACTTAGCCAATTTTATGGCCGCGGTTGTCAGGTTCGCAGTTTCGAACTCTGCTTCTTCTTGTTCCATGATGTACATCTTGCACTCAAAACTTTTGTGATCTACAATTCCATCGCGGACTCCTGGAACTCGCAAGTTTCACTCTACCATGGTTCATAAATGTTTCAAAGTATATGTTGTTGCCTTCCATCCCCACTAACTTCTTGTTATTCCTAATATACATTGGTTATTCTCTTACTAGTGACTCTTACTAGTGACAACTGCACACACTGATACGAAGCAATTCACATCCGGTTGTCCGCAATATACAAATTGATTACCGGGTTTCGACATTGTCCCCTCATCTGTGTTATAGATTATGCATTCAAATGTTCTGAACGATACAATTTCACCGTTGGGGCCTCACATCTTCTGGGGAGACCTTGTCAACCTATTTTGGATCCTCCTGTTGACAGGTTCACGAAATCTCCAATTCTTAGTCATTGTTTCGAGTTGACGCATTCGAAATCTGTTGCTTCTTGTTCCATGATATACATATTGCACTCAAAATTTTCGTGATTTAGAATTCTACCAAGGACTCCTTAGTTCTTTTTCCCTTTTCTTCTTCCCATGTATTATCACTTTATGGTTATATATCTAGTCGTTTTTCTATGATCGCGGGTTCCAACGTTGGCGGGTTGACATATCTTCATCTCCATCTATATTCTCACATGACGAATCCAACCGACTGTTGTTCCTTTCCATACTTAGCCAATTTTATGGCCGCAGTTGTCGGCTTGGCGCTTTCGAACTCCGTTGCTTCTTGTTCCGCTCAGATGACGAATTTGACCCACTGTTGTTCCTTTCCATACTTAGCCAATTTTATAGTCGCGGTTATCGGGTTAGCACTTTCAAAATCTGTTGCTTCTTGTTCTGTGTTGTACATCGTTCACTCAAAACTACCATGATCTACAATTCCACCACAGACTCCTTGAACTCACAAGATTCACTCTACCACAGCTCACAAATGTTTCAAAGTATCTCTCGCTGCCTTCCATCCCCACTAACTTCTTATCCTTCTTGATATTCATTAGTTATGCTCTTACTAGTGATATACAAATTTCCCTCTGGACTGTCCTACCATACCCTCTTCATTGTTACGCGTATTGCACTCAAAAAATTTCGAGACATACAATTTGACCCTCGCGCCCTCACCTCCAACGATTGTACCTTGTAACCCTATTTCGAAGCTACTTTTTCCCGTACCTACGACCTCCATACTTTCTTACTATGCAATTATAAACCTTTCATGCTAACAGTGGATCATGCAGGAACCGTCAACATTGTCATTAATGAGCGAAACGCTCGAGGAGATCTCCCATTATTACACATTAAACCAAGATGTGCGGAGAGTTATTTTGTCCCTTCCAATTGTTCATCTTGAACACGTGTCGTTGTGTTGGCCTGCTCAAGAAATCTACAATGCTTAATCACTCATTGTTGTATCTGCCATGTTCGCATTTCTATGTATGCAATTACTAGTGTTTAATGTTAACAACGCATCATGCAACAGCTGTCCAAATTGTCATTAATGAATGAAAGTCTCGAGGACATCTCCCATTCACACGCATTGGACCAATATTTGCACAGGGTTATATTATTCCTTCCAACTTTTCATTTCATTCATCGTCTGGAGAAAACAAACGTTCTTGTAGACTTATGGCAGCGGGTCGACAATAGTTTTGTGGAGATACAGTAAATATCTTCGAACATTAGGACCAAAACTTCCAGTGGTCCAGGGCATACTTTTACTATTCATCCCATTCCACCTGGAACCAAGTGATTTGGACCTATGGAATGGCTTTTGCAGGCTGCATCCCTGAGGTTTTTTACTGTAAGGAGGTGGTCTCTTGGTGTGCCGAAAAATATATTCCAGGCCAAAGAATTATCCCACTGCTCGACCATTCTCCTGTTTCTTTGTCACCTCAGGTCTTCTGCGAGATGTTAAAATTGTTTGATCCAACATTGATGTTCAGAGGATAAGATTGCAAGAAATTTCTAGAAAAACATGATAATGGGTTGGAAAGCTTAGCCGAATTCCTCGAAGACCAGACAACAGTTCCTGAAGATATCACAAGGTTGCAGGTAAGTTCCTTTAGAAATCCATTCCGGGAAATTGCTTGGTTATTTACAAGAATAACAGGACAGGTATCCACGACAAGAATTTCCCATATAGTTATTTATATTTTGTATTTCACAGTCAAGGAACAATACATTTTTTATTGGGGAAAGCTAATTTATATTGAGATCCATTCCCAGTTGTCACGATTCAAAGAATTGAATAAATTTTATGTGTCATCCTACTTGATTTTCGCAATAGTGCATTATTGTCAGTTTCCAAAACTTTCTCTTTCCAATAAAATAAATTGTGGATTCGACCTAGTAACATTCTGGTACGAGGCCCCATGGAGGCACAAGGCCTCCCATTTTTTTTATGAAGTTTTTAATGGCTTTGTCTCAGTTTTCAAAGCTTTATTGTTAGGCAAGTATGCTCCACGGATGTCTGGCCAGGCAGCTAAGTTTTTGAACAGGAAGGGCACACTTGAACAAAAGGAAAATCACAGTGTCCTCATGGTCTTTGTCTCTAAGGAAAATCCATCTTTCCTTCCTTGCCACATCACGAGCAAGATGTTTGTTGCAAAAATAAAAAGGTAATACAACCACTGGTTGCATTTTTTCCATGACAAGAAAAAAAAACATTTCATTCCTCTGCCCTAGAAAGTCGGAGACTTCATGTGCAGAAACATCAACAAGATTGATGTGGTTGTCGGCCATTTCAAGAAATTGAACCTAACGTATGCTGAAAGGCTAAAAGGGTTCGACCCTAATGGGATTTTTCGAGAACATTTACTGGAGGTTGGCTTCAACAACTCTTTTATCCATAGACACATGACCAAAGATAGAGACAGTGACGACAACAATCTTGCTTGTGTCGATTGCGACGCAGAGACATTGCAAAGCGCGATTGACTTGTACAGACAACAGGAAAAGTATCCGGTGAGAAGAGTACCCAGTCCCTCGCCAACACTCCCAAGAGCACGCCATCATGGATCATCGCTTCGACGACCCACCCCAGTAAGAAAGCAACCCAAAATATTCGAACGGAGGAGGAGATAAGAACTCTCCTCGCATAAAAATTGATAGTTCTCACAAAATTCCATTGACGAAGAAGAGAAAAAACAATGCAGGGTAGGCGGAGGAACCCAAAATTGAAAATGAACAGCTCCAACTTGAAATTGAAACTGAGCACATACAGAAAATTGGGTCGTCCACAGTGGAAATAGCTGAGACCGATTTTTTTTACGAAGATGGATCCTTCGTATTCCAGAGCGTTGTTTTTGACAGCCAATCTAAAAGTATGGTCATTGAAAAGAGAGATGTAACAAACAGGAAAGACAAATCTTGCACAGAGATTAACTTTAGGAAAATTTGGTCGTCCCAAATCTCCTCATTTCCCCAAGTAACCGGTCAAATTCTAAAGGATTCCATTGGAGGAATTGAGACGGAAAATGACAGACTGAAAGACCGCCTCAACGAATTTGAGCAGGCTTTCATTGCAACCCCAGAATTTGTCAGTCCTTTAGCAAAAATTGTGCCTGCTACCATTGCATCCAAGATGAAGGTATCCTCTACCCTCCTTGCATGCTCTAGAGCCCTTATAGAGAATAACATC
>SNQJ01S0008307.1:333875-354089 GCA_010110895.2 Picea sitchensis | reverse complement strand
AATAATTACCTTAATGAAGGTATGCCAATCATGTGTTTTTACCCCACCAAATTCACCTTTCTTTGTTAAGATATTATTTGTGTTTGAAAAAAAACCCGTGGGAAATTTTATTCTCCGAATTACCTCTTTTACATCATTTCTTTGTTGCTTTGTTAATAGCCAAGGAAGGCTATTTCGATCTCCATCGCTATTTGATTGGATCCCACTTTTCATTGTATGATTGGCTTCCTGAATGTCACTACAAATCTTGATGAATTTTTCTTTATCCCTCCTACCATCTATGATTCGCCATAATGTTTCTATCACATTCTTCCCGATATGCATTGTATCAAACAAATGAGATATTTTTAGGTCCTGATAGTAGGGAAACCTCATGAATTGAGAGGGATAACTTTACATTCCTCATGGGAGCCCATTGTTAATACCTTTACGACATTGATGAAGCATAAAATAAATTCAATAAAATAAAAATTCATAACATTACGTATACAATATTATATAAACAAATTGAAATATACCATCTCAATGAATTTTGTTATATTCCAACTTCCATAGGTGAGGTGTCATTCTTCGTGGTTTTAATCCAGTCTCTTCTTTCCCATTGAAAAGATGTTTTTCAATAGTACGATACGTATGGTTCTTAGAGAGGAAGTGCCTATACTCATCAAACACCTCCTTTCCTAAAGTTTTTGAATGCCAAGATTTGATCTTAGGACCACAAACTGGACATGCAAATCTATCCTTTGTTTGAAGACCTGCAAAAGTTGGATTAATAATTATGTCAATTATACGAAGGGGATTATTTAAAAAAACATGCAGCATGGTATCTTCAAATAATTATATACTATAATTAAAGTGCAATGGATCGTTACATACCACAAAAATGTGTTAGTCCTGGGGCATCATGAATTCTCCATACAAGTATTCCACGGAATTGAAATTCCTTCTGCCTTATTGGTTTACAAATGTCATACATATTGATGTCGGCCCATAACTTTAGTAACTCGTCGATGAGAGGCTCGATATATGCATTCATATCTTTAACCTGGTACTTACCTAATTGTTTGAAATTACACATAATTACTAACGTGATGTGCATATATAAGTAAATAAATAAATACAATATATTATGCAACAAGAAATATAAACGAAATCTTACATTCGAAAAATTAATGATAACATTACATACCTAGAACAATCATTGTCAACATTATGTGCTGCCTCTTTATTGACATCCAAGGAGGAATTTTATTGTTGATAACAAAAATTGGCCACATTGAATAAATAGAACTAAGCTCCCCAAATGGATTAACACCATCAGCGGCCAATGAAAGCCTAACATTACGAGGTTCATCTTTAAAAACTGGCCATTTTTCCTCAATTTCCTTAAATGCATAACCATCTGCAGGCATTCAAAGAACACCATCTCCACTTCTATTACATGCATGGTAATCCATAAACTATGCTATGCTTTCGCACCGGAACAATCATTGCAAACGTGGAATTATGGGATATGACAAAGAGCCTTACGAGGCACCTTTTTTGTTAGTTGATTGGTACGATATTTACTGGTCTGATATTGCGGGCATTCTGTTTTCAACGCATGTTCTCCATAGTATATAATATGATCATTGGGACATGCATCTATAGCTTGATACTCCATTCCAATTTCTTTCATAATGGCATTTAAATATCGGTATGTGCGAGGTAAAATATTTGACGATGGTAACAGAAATCCACCTAACAATCTACGACATAAAAAATAAGTAATTAGTGTAGAGAATGTTATAATTTGTAAATATTTAATTCTTATTTCAAACATTAATTAAAACTAAAAACAAGCAAAAAAAATCAACCTTTATGTATACATGATGATGAACCATATTACATACCTTAGGATCTGTGTCATACAATTGTTTGACAAACCATTCAAAACCTTTAAGTTCACCAACAATAATGTAGCAGAAAGAAGATTTGCTTTTGAACCTTCATAAAGTGGTTTTTCTGCCTTCTCTAGCAGAGGTACGTCAAGATCACCAATGTCCTGATCATCATCCTCGTCTGGTCAAGCGAACAAGTCTTGGATCAATTCATTTGTCCCATTGTCTTCAACTATATTGTTACTTGTCATCTTATTCCATAGGATCATTAACTTGATCTTCAATATTCGACACTCCAAATTCCTCGGCACCTTGTAGTACAACATCATTTCTGCTAGTACTTGGCACGTTCAGACGCTTAGGGGGCCAACCTGACTTTATAATTACAAACAGTCATGCAAAATTAGTGTACTGCATAAGAAATATTTAAACATTATAAAATTTTATAAATACAATCAATATAAAGATATAATAATGAATATATAGTTTACCAAGGGATGATATTCGTTCGGTCCACCTTCAACGTGCCCATGGGTTCTGCAATGTCTTACAACTGTTTGTATTAAAATTCTTCTGACTTTTGTGCTCCCGCATTTAGCGCAAAGGCAATAACATCTCTCGTCACCTTGTCCATAATATCTCCACATTCTTCACCACAACCAAAATATTGAGATGATTATGTTATAAAGTTCAGTGATGATGTGCTAGATCTATTTGATTCTTGAAATGCAATAGAGCAAACCATACAATATATTTTACCACATAAGCTTCAAAGCTTCACCATAGCCAAGTAACATAATCAAATGACATAATAGAACTAGGGAAAGAGAACAAGTCACATATAAGCATGGAAAAATTAGCATGTTCACAGACGACATAAAATCTACATAAATGTATAAGGTTATAAAATATTAAAGGAGACAAAAGAAAAAAAATATTTAACTAACCTTCAAAGTCTAAAATGCTCTTGCACACCTTGAACAATGATCACAAAACTAAGCTCTGTAGATCAAAGATCAGTTTGACCTCTTAATCAACGAGCAAACCTTCACATAAAAACGAATATTAGCAGAGCTATAACACATAAAATATGTCGCAAATATAACAAATTAGTCGAAATTTAGTTCGAATTAACTAATTTATAGATTCATCATCGTCAGAATTCCAACGACTATAACCCTAAATTAAGGTTGACCATTTCAAAGTCAATGACCATTATGTTGACCTACAAACGACTATATTAAAGTGTTGGAACTGGGCATCGTACTTCTGACGACCTTAGAACACGTCGGAAATCCGATGTTATTAGGACTAATTTAAAAAAAAAAAAGTAAAATTTCGTTTTTTTTTTATTTTTTTCGACAAAAAAATTGATTTTATCACAATCGTCGTAATAGTTTGTCAATTTTTTAGCCTATATGTAATAGTGATTTGTTATATAATTTTTTTCCTCACCCCATGCAACTTGATCATAAGGCCTTTCATTTTCCATATGCAGACTTGAAGACCCTTGTTGTGCCTTCCAGAGCCAAAAAATAATATTTTCCACATATACACGCCATACCAATTAAACAACATGCGTATATGCAGGTTGCACCATTACAACCTGCGTACATCAAGTTTGGTGCTCAAAATTAAAAACTTATGTCTAGTTTCCATGTCATGTCACAAAATCTATGATCCTTGACCTTCCATATACTGGAAACGATCCAACTCGGTCATTCAGTTCAATTTTAAGGCTATATGTTGGGACATATCCAAACCATGGAGAAAGAGGAATTCAACTTTTGAGAGGAAAGATACTCTGGAGAAATTTCACTTCACATTAAGTCTGCATCCCTTTATCCTTGAAAGTCTGAACACATTGTTCAGCCCCCAAGATCTTCCTTATTTGTTGGAGAATATCATTGTCTCCCTTACATGTGCTTGCCTTTGGTGGAGGATTGAAGTGGTGGATGCCCAGCTGGAGGGACTTAGTTTCTTGGTTCTGATGTGTGTCGGCATAGATGTTTGTCACTTATACACTTATGTTGATCATTTTTAATAGAAATACTCTTTTCTCGTCCAATCGATATCTTGCAAATATTTGAATTGCTATTCCATGGGTGTATTTGTTATGAATGTTAATGGATTATTCTATTTTATATGCTAACATTATATAGAATCGCTATATGCTTGTGTATCTTGGTTGTTGAGGACAAGTTGCATGTATAAATCTTTGAGTTGTGTGCTCAACGATGGTCTTAATCGAACGTTCGGATGAGGTAGGATCGTGATCTTGTCCTATTAACATTTCATTTATATAACATACTTGATATTAGAGTTTATTTCTGCATTTCATTCTGTCTGTTGTGGTTTACCCCATGCCATAGAGTGATTTTCCTCGTAACAATGATATTCACCCTTTTGATGGGGAATGAAATGTAATTCCATCTTCATTTGTTAATTACAGACATCATGTAATGATTTCCTAGTGGTGTTATATATATGCATACAACATAGCGTTAATGCAACAGATCCCATTAGAACTCTACAGTTAAGTGTGTTCATACTAGAGTAGTATTGGGATGCGTGACCTCCTGGGAAGTCCTAGTGTTTTACATGCCTATGACATTTTATAAGCTTAGACCACATTATCTCGCATGCATCATGGGAATTTTTCTTCTCTCATCCTCTCTATGGAATTTTATAATTTTAGACCATATTATCCCACATGCATTATGGGAATTGTTCTTCTCTCACCCTCTCATATATAATTGAGGTGAATGAGGCCCTTTAAGCATGAAATGGAGTGTGATCTAAAGCTTGTTGTGAGTGAAGCGTAGCCAACATATCTTTCTTTTCAGAGATAAGTTTTTGGGTATGTGTTATATTCTTTGCATGTGTGTGTCTAGGTGCGTCAGATTCAACAACTGCATGTGTATGTGTTATATTATTTTTCAATTTTAGCGGATTTTGCTATTTTTAGCAGTTTTATAAATTAATCACAAATTAAGGTATTAAGATTTTGGTAGCTACGAAATACCCAAAATACTGTATATATTGTATGGTGAATGGTGAAATTAATACAATGAAGAGTTGAAAGGTGCGACACCAAGGAAGGCTGGTTTTCTCTCGGTTAAGGGTTTCTAGTGTAAATATCTGTGTAGTATGTGTATGATCCATTGATTAATTTATGTTTTTCTTAAGAATTTGTATGCATTTCTTTACTTCACAGGTTTAAAACTTACATGTGGTATCAAAGCTCATTTTTGGCTTTAGAGGGATGCCTTTGTTGCTGAGGGTTTGGCTTGGTCTTGATAGATCAAGTTTATCTTGGGTCCGTGATAAACTTGGGTTTAGTGGGAGCTTTGGAAATGGTGATTTGAGTGTATAAAGAGGAATGGCGAGATATTTTAGAATCTAGATAGAGAAGTTCAACGGTAAAAACTTTTAGCTATGGAAGCTCAAGATGGAGGACCTTCTTGTAGAAAAAGAATAATGGATCATTGTGGATCTTGGTACACAACCTACTGGTATGTATCCTACTGGCACATAGTCGATTGGTACACAACCTACTAGTACACAAACTACTAGTACACCACCTACTGATATGTCGAAGGAATATTGGGAGAAGTTGGATAGAAGATAAAGGAGTAATATTCGACTCTTCTTGGAAGATTTGGTGTTGTTGAATGTCTCGGGAGAATCTACGACCAAGGAACTATGGGATAAGTTAGGGAATTTGTATCAATCAAAGTCCCTGGTAAACAAGTTGTTTCTTAGAAAGAAGTTGTGTCATCTTAGGATGGAAGATGGAGATTCTATGACAGAACATCTAAATTCCTTTTATACTCTAGTAAGTCAACTCATATCTGTTAATATTACGATTGCAAAAGAAGATAAGTGTATTAATTTGTTATGTTCTTTTCCAAACTCTTGGGATAATCTGGTTGTAGCAATTCATAGTACCACTCAATCTACATTGAAGTATGAGGATGTAGTTGCATCCTTGTTATCTGAAGAGATGAGGCGGAAAAGAATGGATAGTAAGAGCACATATGCTTTATTTGTAAGAGGCCATACCCAAGACAAGAATGTTGGTAAGTCTTCAAGGGGGAGATCTAAATCTATGGGTAGATCTAAGTCTCCAAGAAAATATTTGAGGAAATGTTGGAAGTGTGGAAAAACAGGGCATTATAAGAAAGATTACAAGTCTAAGAAGGTTGATAAACCAAAGGGATATGATAATACCTCTTCTACAGAGGAGAAAACCTCCACTAAAGAAGGAGGTGATGTTTACCTGGCATCTACAAGTACACATGCAGACCGTGGTGTATGTTTAATTGACTTAGGTGCGTCATATCATATGACTCCTCAAAGGGAGTGGTTATGTGAATATGAAAAATATGATTGTGGTGATGTATTCCTAGAAGATGACTCGACAGCCAAAATCATGGGACATGGAAGGGTTAAGTTGTTTCTAAAAGATGGAAGTATTATAACTCTCCCTGGGGTTCTGCACATTCCAAAACTAGCCAGGATCCTAATATATGTAAGCAAGTTGGATGATGTAGGAGTGGATACTATATTGGGAAAGGGAACTTGCAAGATGGTACAAGGAGCAATGGTGTTGATGAGGGGATTTCGGTGTGGAACTCTGTACAAGTTGTTGGGAAGAAATTATACTAATGGGTGTAATATTTTTGTTGTCTCTAAGCAGAGAAATAAAGAATACAAGACCAATATTGTCCCTGGAAATAAGACCATGTTGTGGCATCAAAGACTGGGGCATATTGGAGAAAAGGGCCTTCAAACACTACACGGTAAAGGTATGGTTGAAGGTTGCATTCTGGATTTTGATTTCTGTGAACATTGCATATATGGTAAACAAAATCGAGCAAGATTCCCATTTGGTGATATAAGAGCAAAGGGGATCTTAGATTTGATACAAAGTGATGTGTTTGGACCTGTGCCTGTTCCATCACTAGGTAAATCTGTGTATTATGTTTCATTCATAGATGATTTCTCAAGGAACACATGGATTTATTTTCTTAGAAATAAATATGAGGTATTTGATAAATTTTAAGATTTTAAGGCTCTGGTAGAAAATCAGACAGAGAAGAAAATAAATGTATTGAGGACAAATAATGGTGGATAATTCTGCGGAAATGAATTCAAAGAATTCTGTAAGAACTGTGGTATAGAAAGGCAGAAGACTACTCCATACACACCTCAATAGAATGGAGTTGCAGAAAAGATGAACATGACACTTATGGAAAAATCAAGGAGCATACTTAGTGGTTTCGAGTTAGGATAGGAATTCTGGGCAGAGGCAGTGGGTACAACATGCTACCTAGTCAATCGATCACCCTCATCAACATTGGATGATAAAACTCCACATGAGGTATGGACTGGTAAGAAACCCACTCTTGAACATCTCAGAGTGTTTGGTTGTGATTCTTATGTACATGTTCCAAAGGAAAATAGGAGTAAGCTGGATAATAAATATGAAAATTGTATCTTTATGGGTTATAAAGATGGTGTGAAAGGTTATAAGCTTTGGAACCTAGAAACTAAGAATATTGTTTACAGTTGGGATGTTGTTTTTAGAGAGGTAGAATATGCTCCCAATTAGGAATTCCTACCAAGGAAATAAGACCCTGAGAAAATAGTGTTTGAGTTGGATGATCCAAAATATGAATCATTTAAAGAAGATTAAGCATAAGAAGAAGAACCCCATACCCCAATGTTGAGGAGATCGGTGAGGGAAAGAAGGAAACCAAAAAGGTATAGTCCACTTGATTTTCATTCTAATTTTGCTTTATCTATTACTGATGATGATCCCAGAACTATCACGGAAGCAACGAATTTAGAAGATAGTAAACTCTGGAAGAAGGCCATGGTTGAAGAAATGGATGCCTTGGATAAGAATGAGGCATGGGATATAGTTGAGTTGCCAGCTGGAATAAAATATGTTGGTAGCAAATTGTTGTTTAAGAAGAAGTTTAATGCAGAAGGAAAAGTGGAGAAATACAAAGCTCGGTTAGTAGCAAAAGGTTATTCCCAGGTAGAGGGAATTGACTTTGGTGATATTTTTTCTCTTGTTGCCAAGTTAACTTCTATTATATTTATTTTATCTATTGCTTTTATTTTTTATCTTGAAGTGGAACATATGGATGTGAAGACAACATTCCTACATGGGGACCTAGAAGAAGAAATCTACATGAAGCAACCATAAGGATTTGTAGTGAAGGGAAAGAAAGAGATGGTATGTAAGCTAAAGAAGTCACTATATGGTCTGAAGCAATCACCTCGGATGTGGTACCAAAAGTTTGACACATACATCCTTGGATTGGGATTTGTGAGAAGCAGGGATGATCACTGTGTATATTCCAAGAAGGTTAGTAATAACTTCATTTATGTAGTGTTGTATGTTAATGACATGTTGATGGTAGGAAATAACATGGATGTTATCAAGGAGGTGAAATCACAACTATCCTCCAAATTTGACATGAAGGATATCGATGTTGCTAACTTCATTTTGGGAATGGAGATTAAAAAAAATCGTGCAAACAGGAAAATTTGGTTTAATCAAAGAAAATATTTTAGCAGAGACGATATTAGAGGAGGTTTAATGTGCGTAGAGTAAACCGGTCCAAGGTTCCTATTCCCTATAGGTGTAAGTTATCTGCAAATCAATGTCACAAGACATGAGAAGAAGAAGAGGACATTTCCATGTTTGAGTATGCTAATTAGGTGGTAGTTTGATGTATGCAATGGTTTACTAGACTAGACATTGCATCTTAGGTGGGATTTTTGAGTAGGTATATGTCAAAAGCGGGGAAGGAGCATTGGACAGGTAGAGTCTTGGGTATTTGCATGGCACTACCAGTTATGGATTTTCCTACCAAGGAGAGACCCGGGGTTGGGCCAGTGAGTGGACATACATGCGGGTTTGTTGATGCAAGCTGAGTGGAATCTAGGCAGCAGAAGATCCACAGATGGTATGTGTTTAACCCTATTTGGAGGAGAAATCAGGTAGATGAGGAAAAAGACAGGTTATGGTGGCACTCTCAACTACATAAGTTGAATACATGGAAGCCACTCATGAAAGAAGGAGCAAATATGGTTACAAAGATTGTGTTGGTGGGGTTGGTACAAAAACTGATGAAATATTAGTTTGTGATAGTCAGAGTGCAATCATTCTACCAAAGAACCTTGCTTATCATTGAAGACAAAGCATATTGATGTTCAATAACACTTTGTGAGAGACATGGTTGAAAGAAAAAAGGTATTCTTTGGAAAGGGTTGACACTTTGAAGAATGTTGTAGATTCATTGATAGTCTACGTGAGCAGAGAAGTTCTCTGGTGTAGAGTAACAATGGGCGTGGCTGCCCTGGATTGTTGACTATGTAATCACGCCAGACCCATGTATGCAAAGAATACAACAAGTAGGATAATGTTGGTTATGTGTTATATTATTTGCATCTATGTGTGTGGGCACATCATATTCAACAACTGCGTCTGACAATCTACAATGAAGAGTTGAAAGGTCTGACACCAAGGAAGGATGGTTTCTCAGGTTACTTTCTAGTAAATATGCATTGTGTGTATTATGAATACGTGGTCCATTTACATTTTTCTTAAGAATCTGTATGCATTGCTTTATTTCATGGGTTTGAAACATACATAAGCTACCCCATTACAAGGTGTTGCTGGAAAAGGTTGACACTTTGAAGAATGTTGTAGATTCATTGACAAAGTCTGTGAGCACAGAGAAGTTCTCCTGGTGTAGAGTAACAATGGGCATTGCTTCTCTGGATTGTTGACTATGTAATCCTGTGAACCCATGTATGCAAAGAAAACAATAAGCGGGATAATGTTGGTTATGTGTTATATTATTTGCATCTATGTGTGTGGGCACATCATATTCAACAACTGCGTCTGACAATCTACAATGAAGAGTTGAAAGGTGCGGCACCAAGGAAGGCCGGTTTTCTCCCGGTTAAGGGTTTCTAGCATAAATATCTGTGTATTATGTGTATGAGCCATTGATTAATTTCTGTTTTTCTTAAGAATCTGTATGCATTGCTTTATTTCATGGGTTTGAAACATACATAAGCTACCCCATTCTGCCAGTTTGTGTTCTAGAGTGTTTTTCTCTCTTATTCATTAATAGAAGCTAGGTTTCACTATATTTTTGTGTTCTCTGCTATATTTTTTTTGTCTCGTTTCACTCTCAGCATAATCTGGATCACCTTATGTTATGGGAATCAAATTGATTTTGATCTTGTGCCTTCTTCATTTGTTAATTCTAGTCCTCCTCCTTCTCCCTCTTCTGGTGAAAGTATAGCTACTAGTAACCATAAGTATAAGTGGAATAAGAAGACGAAGAGTAAGAAGAAAAAGTCACCAACCTATGCAAGTCATGTTGGATATATGTCACCATCCTTTTCCAGCCATGTTGGGAGAAAGCAACCATCCTTTGCGAGTCATGATAGGAGTGTAAGTCTAATCACTAGTATTCATACTTACATTAGGTCACGAACCTCTGTGAGTTATGTTGGAGACTAGATACCAACCTTTGTGAATCATGTTATGGGAAAAATCCTAGTCACTTCTATCCATACTAGACATATGTAAACAACCTCAGTGAGTCATGTTAAATACATGGAACTGTCCTGTGCAAATCATACCAGGAGCATGAAACCAACCTCTATTAGTCATGTTGGATATATCTCACCAAAATTTGCTAGTCATGTTGGAGATATGTCAACAACCTCTGTGAGTCATGTTAGAGACCAACTACTAGCCTTTGCAAGTCATGATGATGTCAAAAGTCTAATCACTGTCAGTCATACTGGATATATGTCAACAACTTCTGCCAATCACATTGAAGAAATGCAACCAACCTTTGCAAATCATGTTGGGAGCACAAAACCAACCTATGCTAGTGATGTTGGATATATGTCACCAAACTCTACTAGTGATGTTGGAGATATGTCAACAACTATTGTGATTCACGTTGAAGAAAAGAAACCAACCACTACAAGTCATGTTGGGGGAATCAGACTAGTATCTGTGATTCATACTAGAAATAGGTCATCAACCTCTAAGGATCATGTTGGATACATGATTCTATCCACTATGAGTCATGTTGGGGGAAACCCACCAGCCAATGTAAGTCATGTTGGTGGAATTGATATTTTTGAGAAACCTAGACGATTAGGACATAAGCTCAAGTTCCCTTCTAATCTTTGCAAGGGATATCACCTTACTCATCTGTGCCCTAGTATTACACATGTACTAATATCGTGGTCCTTTTTTGAAGGCCCTTCCGATCCTATGTCATATTCAGTTTCCCAACACCCTAGTCAATCATTGGTTGATGAAGTGGTCATGTCGATGCAATATTTAGCCAATCCTACTCTTGTTTTGGAGGGTGATGCATCTCTTGACCATATTGTATTGTAGTATATTCAACCAATAGTTAAGAAATTGGTTGAGCCGATGCAATATTCGGTCAATCCTACTCTTCTTTTGGGGAGTGATGTGTATTTTGACTTTGTCTTTAGCATTTCTAGTTCAATACCTTCTTAACAAAGGGGTATTCCACTTTCTTCGAGTATGCTCCCTAGAATTCCTAGGATGATTTCCATTGATTGGAGTGACCTTTTTAAGCCTCACCTTCCTTCTTCTGCACCCTTCCAAATAATGGTTAAAGCTAATTCAAAAGGAATGTACTGATGTATTGTAGATTAAGGAGCCTCCATAAGTATTTTATCCTCCTCGACTTGGAAAACTTTGGGTTCTCCCAAGCTTGTGTTAGCTATTAATGAGATGTTTCATTTCAACAAAAGACCTAGTGAATATTTGAGGATTATTCTTGAGTTCCATATCATGTTAGGTGGAAATATTGTCTGATTTGATCTGTTAGTGCTGCAAAGCCCTTTAGAGTTCAATATGCTTCTTGGGAATGATTATGTGTGTTGGAGAGTTGGTTTGGACAGTTGATTTTCATTGATGTCAACCCTTGGAGAGTGGTCTTGGAGATTGATGTCAACCCTTGGAGAGGTCCAAAGATGTTGTAAAATTGATTGAAATTTGTATGATCGTGATTTATGATGAGTTCGTTGGGCACATTCGATGTAGTCTACATGTAACCCTGAAGGTGTGGTTATGGGACCCATAGTTTATTGAGGAATAATGACATGAAGGATAGTGAAATTTCAGGTAATAATATCATATATTGATAATACATATCATTCCATTTCTGGTGATAGGTGGTACACCATGTGGATCCTCACAGTTGAAGAGTTACGGCCTTGCGAAGATGGAAGCCCCAAAGAATGGTCAAGAAGCCCCAAGTTGATTACAAGTCAATGAATGAAAGGGAAAAGTGGTTGTAACAAGAAAATTCAAGAAGCCCTAAAGTTAAGGAAAGTGGTCCCAAAGTTAAGGAAAGAGGTTACTTAGAAAAATTATAAATACACCTCAAGAAGTCTCTCATAAGTACATTACATATACACACAAGTTCATTGAATATCTATCTAATTTATCAATTTGTTCTTATATAAGTTAAAAAATGATATTTGAGAAAATTTTTAGAGGGAAGATGAAGTAAATAAGGTTGAAATTCCAAGGGAGGATTAAGTCTCATGAGGATGTGTTCTAAGGTATGTTATTTACAAGTCATTTTACCATTTTAACTATACATTTTATTCTCTAATGATTCAGATAGTGAAATCTCAAGGATACTAAGAAGACATATTGAGGTACATGTGATAGAAACTTTAGTGTCTGGGTCATTTTATTTTGGGAGATACACTATGTGGAAGATAGGGTTTTTGGCCAATCCTGGAACTAGTCTCAAACAAGTGTTCCGGGTAAAAATGTCATAACTTCTTCATAGAAGATCCAAATTAAGTGAGACCAAATTATTTGGATATTTTGTGGTCCTTAGTACATTGGGTGTGATTTTCATATCAATATATTAAATATTCCATGAGTGAAATTATCTACAAGGTCGCTCTCTAGAATAACCCATAACTTAGCAAGGTTTACCATTTTTTCTATAACACCTTTTCTGGGATGTTCCAAGTAGTGAAACTTGGAGGAATTGAAAAGAAGATACTTAAGAATATTGGGTACATGTTTTAGACAAGATATATACTTATTAATTGCAAAGAATATACTTAGGAATATTATAGGTACAAAGTTATGCTTGTTGAAAGTTAGTCTTTGTGACTAATCAAAAAACTAGTCCTGTGAGACTAAGGTAATGTTTGATGAAGATGTTATTCTCTTATTTCTGAAGTTGAGGAAGGTCTATAGGTCTGTGATCACATACACCAGATCTTTCACAGAGTTATAGGTATGTTTATATGCATGTTTTTAGGGTTACATGTTGATGGTATTATGGTGTATAGCATGATTGAGACATATCATGAGTGATATGGTATATGGTTGAGGCACATGGTTTGAGGAGCATATTGGATATTGGGAACATTTTTTGACATACATTTTGGTATATGTATAAGTCACTTGTTGGTGATCTATATACATTCTTGGTACACATTTGGCACATATTCTTGGCATATGGTTGATTCACATTTATTGGTACATGGTATATGGATATGGTTGATGTATATGGTTGGTACATGGTATGGTGTTGATGTACATGGTTGGTACATAAAATGGCATTGATATACATAGTTGATGTACATGGTTGGTACATGTTTGATGGTACATGTTGTAGTACAGGTTGATGCATGGTATAGGTTTGGTACATTTTATGGTACAAGCACATATCTTGTGATGGTATGTTGGTGATCTTGTTGCATGCTTGGTAGAGGCATGTGTTGTTGATGTTGAACATATGGTTTGAGATATGACCTTGGTTATCTTGGAATGATTTGCATGTGGATAAGAGTGGATCTCATTTTGTGGATGAGACAGTGATAGGTCGAACAGGTTGATGTCACAGTGACAATGACAATGCTAGTGACAATGACAATGACAGTGGCAGTGATAGAGTTTGTGGTAGTCACAGTGGCAAAGTCTGTGAAAATTGGTCTACATTTATATTTCAGAGCGATAGGATGGGGAAAGGAAAGGGGATTGTAGCCTCCTTCCTATTGGATTCGGATAATCAGGGAGTTGGAGCTTCCTTCAGGTTGGATCCGAAGAACTAGGTGGTTGTAGCCACCTTTTGCTTGGAGTCAGAGAATTCAGGGGGTTGCAACCTCTTTCTAAATGGATCCATAGAATTCAATGAGTTTTGTATTTATTTGGTTTAGACCCTGATAATAGGGGGTTGTATCCTCCTTCCAGTTGTAGCTCAAGAATTTGGAATTTGGTGCTTCCTATAAATGAATTCTTGATATATATAAGAAATCATTATATGGTTTCTCCCATTTGGGTTTCCACGTAAATATTGGTGTATTGTGTTCTTGATGTGATGTTGATGTGATGCTTCTTATTTTTAATTGCTTATGATATATATGATTGGATGCATTCATAGATTATGCATTGATGATAAAATTATGAATATTGTTGGTAAAGATAAAGAATATATATTGTGGTTAAAAGTGGTATAATTGCTCATTACTGATTCACCCTCCCTCTTAGTAATCCAAAAATTGGTATGAGAGCGGGTTCCTTCAAGAAATAGTTTAACCATTGGAAGGTAGATCATGGAGAGCAATTGTTTGTAAAAGAATGGAATACCACAATTCAATGGTCAGAGTGGTCTAGATTATTAATTATGGAATTACTACATTAAAACATTCTTACATGCAAAGGGACATAACATTTGGAAATCAGTTGTTACAACATACAATGGTTCAAAGAAAGAAAAGACTGCAGCCAAGAAGGAATTGAAGAAGAACAACAAAATTGCAATGGATTTCATCTGGGAAAGTTTATGTGATTCAACAAAAGACAAAGTGGGAAAATGTTCATCAACTAAATAAATCTGGGATAAGCTACACAATATCTATTTTCCCCTCATCATAGAGTCAAAGAATGCCAAATAAGATGCAAGTACAAAAAAAATTCTATATTCTCATCATGTCAAACAATTAATAAGAACAAGAGTACGAAGTCAAAAGAAGTGAGTTGTTTTTTTTTTTTTAATTCTGAAAAGTGAGGACATATTGAAATTGAATGACCTTTCTTGAAAATTAAAAATGATACTGAGATTGAAAAGGTAGACCTGATTATCTCTTTATATGAACTAAAGAAAAAAAGAGAATAAAATAAGTCAGTCAAGATATAATTTATGAAGAAAACAAAAAGTGTTCAAAGTTTTGAAGAATCCAAACAAGACATCGAGAACTTAAGAGCTTAGCTAGAAGAAGCTAGAAAGGTTGAAGAAACTATAGAAGATCAAAAGTAGTGTTTGGAAGCAAAAATAGAAGAAAATAAGAAAGAAGTAGAAAATAGAGAGAATATATTAACAGGTCATCTCAATGAAAGAACTAATTATTGAAACCAACTTGAGACAAAGTTTGGTCAAGGAGAGAGAAGACTTGAAGAAGAAATAATTACATTGAAGATCCAACTTGAAGAAGCAAAGAGAATAAAAGAAGTCATGAAGATTCAAATGATGAAGAAAGAATAATTTGTCACATTGAGAAGTAAAATCGTCAATCTTAGCAAGAACATTGAAGAGATAGAAACATCTGCATCAACAGTAGAGAATGAAGAGAAGCATTCCAGGGTGCCAAAAAAGAAAAAAGAAGAAAAGAATAAGAGTTATGCATAAGTACTCAAAGGAAGGAATCATGGTCAGTAAGAATCAGATAATAATAATAATAGAGATACATCTTCAACAAGACCTACCACGTTCAAGAAACAAAGAAGATTCAACCATAAAGAAGGGATCCACAGAAGAGAATATTATGATCATCCAAGGTAGGAATTCAAAAGGACTACACAAAAAAGAAGATCATTCACTCCCAGGTATGTAAATTTATTTTATGGTGATTGTTTTTAGTGTTCTAGCTTTGGACATAATGTTGCAGATTGTAGTGCTTATGAAATAAATGTTCAAACAAGAAAATATTATGTGGCCCCACATGACATTGAATGTTACAAGTGCCATAAATATGGACACAAAGCTCGTGATTGTAGAAGCGGGATGGATACTTTTATGAAAGAGAAAAATGATATCATATATAAGAAGGTTTGGAAAAGAAAAAAGAACAATTAAAGGAAGATCAAATACTCTCAGGATTGGTAATAGTACGAGATGAAGACAAACCTACAAGGAAAAAAGAATATGCCAGACATAGGAAGGTTTGGAGAAAAAATGAAAAACCATAAGAACAAATGAATAAAGAACAGGTCCCAGAGATCACGTGATTTGGAATAGGGAAAGAAAGAAAAGAAGAGTAGGTGAATAAAGAATAGGTTCAAGGGATTGCACTTTTAGGAATTTTAGTGCAAGATCAATTCATGGGAAGAAAGGAAGAATTCAAAGTTCAGAGAGATGATGAGTCTACAGATAAACAAGAAGATTACTCTCCATCAGAGTAGATATTTTTTTGAGCCACCTGGCTTGGAGACTCCCAGGAAATATGTATTTTGAATAGGGGGAGTTCATGCAATAGATACTACAGATCAGTGAACCATATTTCGAGCAGTATGAGGTATTTTGTAACGTCCTCCTCGTTACGACAACCATTCTAGTGACAGGTGCAAATTTTTTCTTTTTTTCTTTTGTGTAAAGTGTGTGCGCACGTGTAGAAGTAACAACACACCTAACTGTACGATGCCACTCGACGTCCAACAAGACGCAACCACGCCAAGGAAAAAATGACGGCACACAATGAGTAACTGTGACAATATACGATCACAGGCATAAGACATACAGCACAACATTTAGACATACTGGGGGTGCACAGTAAGAATACAGAGGGAGGAACTCAAGGTTTTAGGGTTACTATTTCTGCATAGGAAAGCAGGGCATTTAGTCTTATGTCTTCTCGAAAGAATATTAGACAGGCTCTTGGTCGACTGCTCAGGCAGAAACTAGTAACCCAACCTAAAACGAGACGCAAGCAAGACGAACACAACAAGACGACCTGACATAACACCGTGACAACAAGCGATGCACAGCCCTAGATATAAGGTGTACAACTAGCAGTTGAAATCAGGAAACAACACCGTTTGTTAAGTACAGTACAGTCACAGAGGGAAGAATCCAACAATAGAGTTTACTATTTCTGCACAGAAAAGCAGGGCTTTTAGTCTTATGTCTTCTCGAAAGAAGATTAGACAGGCTCCTGGCCGACTGCTCAGGAAGAAACTAGTAACCTCTGTCAGGTGTGTCGCAAGAGTGGAAACCCTGCCTTTAAAGGGCCCGAGACTCTTGATACGGCACGAGATTCTTTACACGAATAAACACACAGGCAGACATACATACTAAGGCTGGGAGGAGACGTCTTCCTCCCGCCAGGCACAAGCAGACCAAGAAAAATAATGACTACAACCGTGTACCATAATACGTAAAGAAATCCACGACTCAACCAACATTAAATTATGATCCATTACTACTTGTAAGTACCACTAGCTAGAATTACATCTAATGCTTAATCTCAATACACATCTAATAGCTAGAAACTTTAGAACCAAAATTAATGCATAAACTACCCTTTAAACTTATTAAACTTAATGTGCATGACTTTCATATAGAATCAATATACATCCATTACGTCTAATTACATCTAATCCATTACTACTCAAAATACATCCAATTACATCTAATTACATCTACTTCCATAGCTTGAAAAAAAACCTCAATTAAACATTATCTGAATTAAAAGCTTGCTTATTATTGAATACTAACTACATAAGTAAATGGTTGTTTCCATAAGGCTGTCATAAAACAATCTCTCAATCTACCCCCCCTACTTCTAAGTTTATTCAACTAGCCACTAATTTTCTGCAATGGTAAAATCTTACGGTGAAGGTAAGGGTTCAAAGCATAGGTAATATGCTAAACTAATTACAATGTTATTGATCATAATATTATTAAGAAACACATCCATAATAACCATGCCATCATAATTTAGATCAACCTTGCAATTTAATTTAACCCTAACATTACTATCATGTCACTGACACTATTATCATATTCTTATTCCACTTTTTTTATCAATAAAATAAAGTTTCCTAACTTACCATAAATATTCCAATGCTCATTTATTACCGTGACCTGGCCAGATCATTACCTTTACATCCACACATTTAATTATAAGCAAGAGGTCGCCTTTTACTTGCTGATATAAAGGACTCTAGGGTATCAATCCTTAACCTAAAAGAAGCTTTTCCTTTACGTTTCAGTACTCAAAATAAGGAGTTTCCATTTACAATGCTAAAATAAATATGACAGTAAGGTAAGAATTCATTTTCCCTATCGTATCATTACCCTTACGTTTCAATGTTTGCTTAAAAATGGAGTTTATATTACAGAGTTAAATCGCTAACAGTTGGAACTACCATGATCAAGCCCCGTAAACAGCCATATCATTTGCCTATTAAACGGTAAGGCCATTAAGAGCATAAATAAATCACTCAGCAAAAATGCATGACCGTTCTGGATGACCCCAGGATCAATGCAGACCAAGAATAAAGGGAAAAACGTAGCTTTTAAAGTCATGATTAAAATGCAGGTTAAAACATGATTAAAACGCAGATTAAAACATGATTAAGATGCAGATCAATACATGTTTAAAACGCATATTAAAACATGGTTAAAACGCAGATGAAAACATGATTAAGACGCAGATCAAAACATCATTAAAATGCAGATTAAAACATGATTAAAACGCAGATCAAAACATGTTTAAAACGCATATTAAAACATGATTAAAATGCAGATTCTTCTATGCCAGCACAATGCAATGAATGCCAAAAAAAATACGCCCAAGATGGCAGCGACCCAACACGCCCCATGACAGTGGCAAATGCCCAATATACCCGTTTACAACTACGCCCCACACCAGAGTGCAAAACGCCCATTAAAACAGTATACACATACACCCCAAAGCAGTGGCAGAAACGCCAATATACAGAAGCCAAAAACGCCCAGTAACGGTGCCAAAACGCCCAAAATTCATGATCAAAACGACCCATGTAAAATCACCAATGATGGAAGGCTCACTATACAATATAAAATCGACCATTGATGGAAGGCTCATGTATAATATAAAATCAACCATTATCCCAACAAAAACGCCACTGTATCAAGTTGTAGTCCGTGGAGATAACGTTATCCAAACAATAACAAAAGGCCCATAAACAATGTGAACGCTCATAGAGGAATTCACTCAACGTGTAAAACCAAAATGCCCAACAAGAATGGCTCACTGTGCATAGTAAAATACCGAATAAGGATGCTCGCTGGGTAAAGAAGGACGCCCAAAATAACAGTGGCTAAAAACGCCCAATACACAGTGGCAAAACGCCCAGAAACAAAAAGAAAAGCGCAGCTCATTAACCTTTTAAAATGTAGACCAAACTCCCAAACGCATTGCCAGAAGATGACGAATTGACAGAAGATAATTTGAATGCCAGGTTACATTGATTGCCAGAAGATAAACAATTTTCCAGAGGTAAAAATGAATTGATGGAGGTATTTTTTTTTTCTTTTCATTCAGTGACCATTAAATAAGATGAATCGCCAGAAACAAATTAACACTAACCATTTATAAAACGAATTTGCCGGGAGCAAGTTTTTCAGCAAGACATCAGAAACATTTTAACGCTAACCATTTATAAACAATTTTTCCATAATTAAAATCATACCATTGCCACTCGCCCGCTTCGGAAGACGTCCCGCGCTCTGTGCCACGTCCTCTCTCCTTGCCGCTCCCGCTCTCCGACCGCAGAAGGCTCACCGGTACCTCCCAGTCAAATTCTATGGGTACTCTGCTTCCCCCCTTAGCCCCCTGAGCCGCAAAGGGGCCACACTAGAACCAGAGATAAGACTAGCTTCTCAGCTCACCTCCACGGCTAAGCTACCACTCCAACACAACTGAGATAAACCCAACTCCTCACAAGGAATCCGTCAAGACACAATTCGACAGCGTAACGCTACGCTAACCGTTCATCCCTTCTTCCTTCTTTTATAGAAAAATCAGACCCACCTACTTTCCTAAATTATTATTAAATAAATTTTTAATGACAAACCTCTAAACATTCTCCGCCATCCAAGTGTCCCTCATCCCCCATGTTTCTCCAAATTAAATTACTTTAATTTAAATAAAAGACTCATTTCCTTCACTCCCCCTAAAGTCGCTCCTAAAATCACTCCTAGGGTTCCTAGATCCCCTCTCATGCTTT
>SNQJ01S0008307.1:300332-326801 GCA_010110895.2 Picea sitchensis | reverse complement strand
TTTCAGAGTTGAGCGTGGGTATGCCCACCTTGGGAAGAGAGTACTCTTAATTTTTTTTTATAGGTTCTATTCTTGGATCAGACTTTGGAAAATTTCACTTCGTCCCAATGCATCCTTACCTCCGAGATTTGTAATGTATTTCAGCCAACAATTTCTATTCTAACCTCATACATTAGGGGGCATATGCTATAAAATCAATTTCCACCATATATGCATTGATTACTTGTTTGGCCTCTTCCTTTCCTACCTTCATAAATTAATCCCCCTTTCCTCCTCTAGATTCTTCAAAAAACATTAATTTTGGACATATACACATGTTTCTCTATTGAAAGGAATGTACATATGTATGTTTCTCCACTGCAGGGTGCGAACAGCTTATTTTTTCTCAAAACCATAATATTTTTCATATTTTTGGTTGGGGTTCATGGGTTCACCCAATTCCTGACCCCTATTTCCGATGCAAAAATGTTTGTAACCACTCCAACCACTTGGACAAGGTATAAAATGAGACTAAGGCTAGAGGAGGAGAAGAATCATACTTGAAGCAACATAGTGCTGACAATTGTTTTCCTCATTTGCAAGCCCTTATTCCCTCACTACTGATTCATTTCACTAGACATGGAAACCCATGTTCCCATCCTTTCCTTTCTCCATGTATTTTGTCAAGAAGTATACCATTTATATTATTTGTGCCCACATGAGAATTGAAGTTATAGGTGCTACCTATAGTCAATGGCTTGGGTGGAGGGACTTAGAGTCAGATCTCAAAGAAATGTCGCAGTAGGTGCAAGTGGTAACTACCTTTATCTTGTTGTCTAATAATAAAGAGACCTCCTTCCCAATATTTTCTTTCATTTTAATACACGATGATTATGTTTGAACATCTAATTTTTTAGAACACTAATTAATGAAATCACTTCACTTTCAACCATTTTTATGAGAGGTAGTTATTCTATAACTACCCCCTTTTGTAGTTTTCTATTTCATTGTTTTGCAAGTGATATGAAGGTTAGTTTGGAAGGAGAGAAAAAAAATTTCAACCATGGGATATTCATCAAATGTGGGACACCCGATATGTTTCTTCTTCCTTTCTATTAGTAGTTAAATAATCAACTAAGTTACAAATATTTTTTATTTCGTTCCTAGGATTGGGTTTATTCTTTAAAAAACCATCACTATGTTGTTGCTTTAACCCATATCCATAGGGGAATTTCCATGTACCACTAGGTATGATGTTTACAAGTGAATTGAAACCAATTATTATGGATATAGGGATGAAGAGGATGGTATATTGGAGAAATTTGAGTGGCTCGTGAAGGAGGAGATGTGGGATAGAGCGTTGAGGGAGTGGTAGAGGATTGAATCTGTCAAGAGGGAGATTAGGTTGATAGTTAAGAGGGAGGAATTCACTATCATTAAGATGATCTTGTTTGAGGAAGAGGAGGATGTGGAAAAATAAATGGGAAAGCAATACAAGTGAAACTAACAGACACACACACACACACACACACACACACACACACACACACACACACACACAGAGTTTTCCATGTGCCCCTTTCTAATGAGGAAGATATCAAACACATGGTTGTGGAGAAGAAGAAGTATGATATTCGTATTAAATACACGAGTGAATATGTCATTGAGGATCAGGCCGAGGACAAGGTAATGTGTAATATTCAATGATAAGGTATGCTGGTGAAGCTTATGGTGTTGGTTGTGGAGCCTGATTATCTTCTTGATTCTGAGGTATTGTTTCAACCACGTTTTAGACCCCATTCCATGATGGGGAGTGTGCGGGGGATTTCCCCACCACATATGTCATCATGGGAGTCCAAGGGGGGCTAAAAAAGGTAATGGACCCACCCCCTAGTAGGGGATTCAGGGACAACGCCCTCGAAGAAAAATTTTGGGAAAAAATTGTCTTGTAAAATATTGTAATTTTGTAGTCAATCTGGATGGTTCATTATAAGGTCACAGATCTGATGGTAAAAGTTATGTTAGGGTTTTTTTCCCTAGAAGACAACCCTATTTTATGAAGAAATGTATTGTGGTTGAGTGTGGGTGAGAGAATATTGTATTATGAGAGAGGAGACTATGAGAGAAAGAAGAGGAAGTTACAATTGGAGTGTTGTAGGTTGTATCCCTTCATTTGTTGGATAAAAAAAAAGTTAAGGACCTAGCAATTTCTTTGGTGGACGTAGCCCACACTGGGTGAAACATGCAAATATGTATCTCTATTGTATTTTTTCTTTCTTTGTTTTATTTCCACATTTGTTTTATTTTATTTCTTCGTGATCCTGCTTTTCTAACATATATATCATCAATTTTTTTCAAATGTGATTCTTAACTTCTATAAAAAAATACAATATGGGTCTTAGTTCATCATTTAGATTTAAATGATATTATTATTAAGACATCTACTGGGGTTCATTTCTAATTGATCAAGAAAAAGGGGAGCTGGGAAGCTCTGATCGTAGAGATTGATGGTCCTAATTATGCCAAAGTAGGGATCACAATGACATACTTCGAAGGGAATGAAGTTGATGTGCCTAGTGCCAATGGAAAAGGGACCCTATTATAGTTACATTAGGGTTGTGAAATTCCTCCCCAAAATCAAATAGATATTCGATAATCCCTCAAGGTGAAGAAGATGAGGTCTAGGTATGAGATTTACAAGAAAATTGAGACCAGTTATTATGGCTAAAGGAATGACAAGGATGGTATCTTAGAGAAAGTCTATCAGCCCATAGAGGAGGAGATGAGATCCAAATCACTAAGGGAGTGACATAGTATTGAGTCCATGCACTAAATTATGAGAAGTATCAAAGAGTGACCTCTGTTTTTTCCTCCGCAAAGCAAAAACTTCACAAAACTTTAATTGCAGAGGTTTCCATTTGTATTTTGTCAATTAAATTATTCATAAATGTGTTTTTACATTAAAAATGCACCAATGTGTTTTGACGCACATAGGTGTGCTATGAATAATGTAGCACACTAAAAAATTAAGTTACAAAAAAATAGTGCATGCATTTATCATCAATGCATTGAAATATACAATGAAAAAATGAGTAGAAATATCATTTTTTATAAATGTATATGTTAATAAATGAAAACCATAATCATTATTTCATTATTTTGCTAAAATTTAGAGGGGATATTTTTACAAGAGATATTTACTTTGGAGTGGGTGGATTTTTTGAAGAACCAAATTTTCAAGGGATCGCCATAGGTTACACACAAATCTGTAGAGGATAAATTTCAAGTATGTGATTTCATTCTACTGATCATCTCAATCTTTCCCCTATTTGATTCAAATAATTTTTAGTTCATTCCCAAAAAAATAAAAGGGTTTCATAGTTACTTTCGGTATTGGAAGCCCTATCTTCCTTGTTGTTTCTCTTGGTTTCCCTCTCTATATTTCACAACGAGATTTTTTTTCAAGCAATATATTTTTATAAGGTTTCATTACTTGTATATGGGAAGTTTGGTATCTATTGCAATGGGACTACTCATTTCATTAGATCCCAAACCCTATCGATGTCAGTTTTCTTTTAAAAAATGCTTTCACGATTATCAGTGTGAATTGAACAGGAATATCACATTGGTGCACATGTTCTTGTCAACAACATCACTGAGTTTAAAATGAAATAAAATTATTTTTAATATGGAAAGAATCATGTTTTAAATTTGTCCACGAGTTCAATGATGCACAATAAACCGTATTGAAACATTGATGCTTCTATTAAGTTATAAATCATAGCCTAAATATAACAATTTGTAAACAAAATGTTTTCATATTTGTAAGAGAACGATTACCATATACCAGCGTGTATATTCCTAACACACTGGTGCATTCTATTTTATTATATGCACCGAAATCCTATTTTGTCAAAAATATTCGTAATTTGTATATCTGATGATTCTCGACATTTTTTTTTATAGAAGATGGACAATAGAATTTCACGGAAAACAAATTATTGCAATGAGTATAATAGTAGCTCATCCTAAAAAGAGAACAAGGAAATTTATTTAAGTTTTATTAAAACTTTAATAGATTTGAATTATTTGTAGATTTAAATTGATGATGTGTATTAGCTAAGGTGTGTCATGTAGAGAAAAAACTTGAAGAAACTAGATAAGATTGTTCGTAATCTAAGTGAAAAAAGGAATAAATGTTTTATGAAAATGTTGCAAAGAGAGGAATTAGGTGAATCAAAAGGTAATGAACATGAATTTTTTCTTTTACCTTTTACTAAAAATGAATTTCTTAACATTAATCACTAACTTGTTTTAAACACTTGATTTCATATATTTTTAGTGTTGTGCGGGGATCGATAGCAAGGGAAGGAAAACTCATCCTAAGAAGATAAAAATTATGAAGGATGTAAATGATGAGGAATTGGTCCTCAGTTCATCTGGAGTGCTGCTAGAAGTTAATGAGAGGGGAAAATTGTTTTACAAAACTTTTTTTTCTATATTTACTTTCATGTCAATTTAAAAAAAAATATTGTTCTTTTATCTTTTCAGGAAGATTATACAAATTGTAAGGGGAAAACCAATACATGCCCGCAGGGATGTCCAAAACATTGTACAAAGAGATGGTAAAATAAATTAACTTAATTGCAATGTAGGAGGAGCCATCCCAACAACAACGTGCATCAGAGGTATGTAATCATTAATTTATTCTTTTATGTACATTGAATTTAAAATTATCACATGAAATACTAATTTTTAATTGTTTTATTGCAGAAAAGAAAAAAATGGAACATATTCAACACATAAGATCGGACAACGATGAATAAAAGGGTTAATAGAAAATTTTGTGAGGACTTGTGTTTTCATCCTTACTTAATATTTCACATTTGTTGTGATATTTATATTTAAATAATTAATTTACACTTGTATATGGATGTATTCTAATAGATGCTAACATACAAAGATGAACCAATCGAATAATAGACATTGAGTTAAGTATGGGTTGTGAGTATATGTTGAAGTATCAAGGCTTAATTGAATAATTTGTAAGTATCTATGTTGTTTAACTTCCCTTGTTTTATAATTAATGGAACAATAAGAAACTTTTATATTAATTATATTGAATGTGCTTCGTCATGGCATATTAAGCATGCAGTAAATAAAGTATGGAGTGCAATCAACAAAAGAGATTTTGAGAGATGACATGAAACATGGATTCAAAAGAATGTGTATTGTTTATGAAACACCCACTGCTATGGTATGCCTTTTTATTTACGTAATCATATATATATATATATATATATATATTACAATTTATTTCTATGTTTGTAGATGGAACATCAAGAGGTGGAACATCAAAAACAAGTTGATCAAGAAAAATTTAGGAAAACTAACCAAAGTACAATATCGAATACAAAGGCATCTGATTGCCTTCCAAATAATAGAGCATGGTGTACACTATTTTTATGGATTCTTGATCCAATCCACTACAATTTCAGGATGAATATATTTTTGGATTGCCACACTTTTCCATAAAATACTAGAAGTGATTAGTCTGCACACTGACTTTACAACAAATTCTTTTGAGAATGTAAAAATATTTTTTAAACCCCATCCCCCTAAGGCTTTTGGGATTGTCAGGACTTCCCATTTCACCAAAGGAAAAACATTGTTTTCCTAGGATCCAACCCATAGGAATTTGAAGCATATTCTATGAATATTTTCCAAGATCCATTTTGGTATCCAGGATACAGACATCCAGTAAAATGGTATGGCTTCCAATGTCGATTTGACAAGTATAAGTTTACCTCCTCTATATAACCACCTGAAACTACAAACTTTTAATCTTTTTTCTAGTTTAGCTAACAACCAATTCCAGTATGATTTTTTATAATAGTTTGGCTTTAAATGAAATCCTAGATATTTCAATTCTCATTCAACATACTTGACCTCGTAAGGGAAGAGAGAATGGAAGTATAGCTTCTCTTCCTCTTAAATATTGTGTACATATATTGTTCTTTTCCATTCATTAATTTTCACCCCCGATGCTCTAGTAAAGAGGTCCAATATAGATGACAAAGTGTCTGCATCACCCCGTTTCCCATCATAGAAAATAAATACATCAACGAAAAAGAGTAGGTGGTAAAGGAATAAAGAAGGGGAAATGTGAATTCCTCTTAACAAACCATGTAATATTGCAATTGTCAGCAATCTACTAAGACCTTCAACCATTAAAAGGAAGAGTAAAGGGGAGAGGGGACAACCTTGTATTAATCCTCTTCTTGCATGGAAAAGAGGGACATTTCTCCATTGATGAAGACTGCAAAAGAAGTTGTTGTGATGTAGCTCATAACCCATTTTATGAAAGGAAATTCAAAACCTAGATGGGTAAGAAGCAGACAAACATAGGTCCAACTAACCATGTCATAAGATTTTGATAAATCAATCTTCACCACTGCTCCTTTTAATTATATGTGTTTATGTTGTGTAAGCCTTCCTGAGCTACTCCAATGGCTTCATGAATTTGACATCCTTCCAAAAAACCAAATTTCTCACTTGATATAGATGTTGAGAGAATAGTCTTTATTTGTCTAGCAATAACCTTTGCTATTATTTTATATATACAATTGCATAAACATATTGGATGGAACTCCCAAAAATGTTGTGGGGAATCCTTTTTTGGAATTAGTGCTATGAAGGTGGTATTTAGAGGAGCATGCATATGACCCATTCTTCTTATTTAGAGGGATAATGCATATGACCCATTCTTCTGATTCCTCCACCACTTTGAATATATGCTCCTATCCATTAAAAAGGCCTAAAAAAAAAAATCTCTTTTTAGGAGGGAATTATATAACCTATTTTAAAGATAATTGTTTAAATTATATTTCCTCATTAAATTAGATTTAAAAAAAATTAAAAATGTATAATTAAAATTAATATTAAATGTAACCTAAATTTATCATTATAAAAATTTAATCTAATCACTTTTGTAACACAACTCAAAAAATTAATTTTATAATCAAAGTATTAGTTTTATTACCAAAACTTAAAGTGTATAGAAAATGTTGAACCATTGAATTTTATATCATACATTTCATAATTAGCCACTCAAGTTTAAGGCCCATAACATTTGAATAGTGTAACATCTCAATTTTAATACTCGTAAATTGTGATGTAAATGTGCAAATAAGATATAGGTTGGTGAGACAATATGTTTTGGGTAGGAGAGCTTGTACTAATAAATATGGTCATGTGTTGATCTATGTATATTGTATGTTGAAACTATTAATAAATAAATAAAATACATGGCTGTGATATTAGAGGGACAATAATGTTTGGAGGTTGTGATTCCACAAGAGAGGGAGCTAAAAGAGGTCTAAGGGTGTTCCACATGATTAATAAATACAATCCATTTTATTATCAATGTTTACATCCTTTCACTAATGAAAGTAAGAACATAATTCATGTAAGAGGATGGTGGTTAATATTATCTCACCGATTTATGACAGTATGGGCCGGGTACAACCACTTTCGAGGAAATGTGAGAATCAACAATCTTGGAGAAGAAAAGAAAGAAATTCGAGTGGGTATTGTTGGTAGGTTTTAAATCTTGGAGAAGAAATAAAGTGGGGAGGTTTGTTTTGAGAAAGAGAATTGTTGGCCCTTGAACAATTTTTGAGGAAACATTGGTCGTGTTCGATCACTTTTTGGACTTCAATGGGTTGGTCGAAGATGGAGCACCGTGGAAGAGATGAGATCACGGGATCTCTCTTGTTTTGTAGGCTTGTGGACCAAGTAAAGGGTTTACTAGGGTTTATGTAATGGGTTATGGGATGTCGGCCAATGGGTTTACCCATGATTAGGCCTTGTTGTAAATGTATAAATAAGTAGTAGCTAAGCAATGTAGGTAGCCATTGGCTTATTGCATGACTAGTTGGCTTTGTGCAAGAGTATGTTAAGACTTGCGGAGCTAAGCGCAAAAATTTTGTAAGTTTCTTTGTGCATAGATGTTGTATGTAAGGCTCTGTGCTTGACAGAGGAGTTGGCTCTGTGCCTTGACCTGATTTTGGGAAGGAGGATTTCGTGCGCAGCGCACAAATCTCTTGTCCTTGGCGGAGTTTGTCTCTATGGATTTGTGCACAGGAGAAGATGAATGTAAGAAGATTGAAGACTAATAAAGAAGAAGCATAAATTGGTGGATGTAGCCCCACATTGCGGTGAACCACGTATATCATGTGTTTTGATGTGCTTTGTGTGATGTTGTTGATGTTGATTATGTTGTTTATTTGTTGGTGCGTTGATCTATATATATGTTAGATAGATATATGAATGCTTAGTGCTCTATTGATGTTGAGTATGCTATATCTGAGATAATTCTATGTGCTAAGTGATTGAAAGTGCTTGATCTTTATTATTACTACGTTGTCCTGTAATAAGGGTTTAATCTGGGTTTAATCTGTGATGTGAATGAGACTCATGAACTAATGCATATTATTGTCTAAGTTCTTTGCTAAGTGTTGTAATCACAGTTCTGTGTCCCAGCTTGGTTGTAGACACATGAGTCCTGCAACCCCCCCTGCCTCTACCTCGGGTGAGAATTCATTTGCTTCGCAGGTGTCGCCGAAAGGGCCGGTAGTTAGGGTTTTTTTGGTGCGTTGTTGAAGTGTTGAAACCTGGGTCTGCCCTTGTGCCAACAAATGGTTTTGTTTCCAGGACTTGAAACTTTGATTGTTGGGAGCTGAAGAAAAGAGAAAGCTCTGTGCATAGATCTATTGTTGTAGTGCGCAGTATTCTACTTAACTTTCAAAGCTCTGTGGTAAGAAAGAAACATGATATAAAGAAAAGAGGTAAGATCTTAAATCTTTGTGCTCTGGTAAGGGTAAGATAAGTGGAAATTTGTGCTTCGAAAATATGAATCTAGATATGTTTGATAGATTTTGTCCTAGTCTGAAAGATAGGGCACAATTAGAATAAAGAATCGATCTGAATAGAGAAAGATATATTATTCCTATGCATAGAAAGATTTGTTGGACTAATGAGAGGATGCAGGAACATAGAAAGAATTTTTTCAGAATACAGGTCCAGCACTGTGATCCTAGTGCGTAGTACAAGAGAGGTCGGGGATCGTTTAAAAGAAAGAGAGGATTGACACTGTGTTATAATTGCAGAAGATCGAGACATCTTGCTAAGAAATTCCCTGGTATGGGTCATATTTGTCTTTGTTGTAAAGCTATTGGTCATGAGGTTGAGTATTGTCCAAGAATGATTGATAAAGTTGAAAAGATGAAAACAAGACAAGAAAAACCTGAAGAAATTCAAGAGGCTAAGAGAATGTGGGAGAATCATAAAAAGAAAGAGTTTGAGACTATGTTATTACAATTGAAATAAGTAATGAATGATCACAGTGACATCAGTTTACCAGAGATCCTGAAAGAAAAACAACATGTATTTACAAGAATAGAAGACTTCAACATAGACTATGTATTGGATGAAGAAACACATGTGAATATTATGCCAGAAAGCACTTGGGAAATTTTGGGAAAGCCTGCTATGGTACCTTCATTCGGAAGGATAGGCTTGTTCAAAGGAAAGATGATAACCCTATGTGGAAGAATTACTAATGTACTTTTTATTACCCATGGAACATCGACAGAAAAAAAAATTGAAGTTATTAGGTTTGTTGAGAACAACACCCCCTTTCCCCTTTTGTTAGGAATGACTTGGATCGACAAGGATCAGATCAGAAGGAAAGCAGAAGAAGAAGCTATAGAAAAGAAAAATCAAGAACTAAGGTATCTCATGGCTAGACAAATAGAGCAACTAATAGAAGAACAAGAGGATCATTCGAAGAAACAGAGGGAAAGAGAATTAGTTGTCAAGGTTGAAAGAATGCAAAAAGGTTTGAAGGACCTATCCATACAAGAAGAAAGTATGTCCACCTAGAAAGTAGTAAGCAAAGAGGTATTACCTTTGAACCCTTTGAGATCTCATCAGAAGCATAGAGCTACTACACTAAGAGAAAATAATAATAAGAATGGAAAGAGGAATCCAGAGACTCAGATCATAGGAAAGAAGGAAAGGAAGCTCAGTAAGAAGAAAGACAAGTTAGAAAAACTACAAAAAATTCCAGAGAAGACTTCGCAGGAGGCAGATCTGCAGAAGTTGAACCTCACCGGAATAGTAGAACCACGCAGGATGGGACTTCACCACAGAGAAGCTATATGACTGTTGGAGGCACCCCAACCATTATAATAACACTCTAGAATGGCTAGAAACACATTTATTATTGGAAAGACTGTCGATGGACCGTTGAGACCGCACCCTAATAGACATATTCACATTGAGGGATGCATTCCGAGCTGTTGGAGGAATGCGTTAAACTCCTCTTGTCATGCTACCATGGAGGATATCTATGGCTCGACAGGCACGTTACTGTGGATATAGTGCTAATCCACTTGATTATAGGGGTGAGCATGCAGGGACTGGACCCTCAAAAGTTCTACCTAGGGAAGACTTCACATTTCTCCCTGGAACAACGCATAAAGGATGATTATGGTGATGTAGAAAAGGGAAAGCGAGGCTACAATGTAGCCTCTATCCAGGATGGTGCATTATGCCTTGCTTTCAAACTTATAGCTGGCAAGCTCGTCAAAAAGAACCATTCAACACAGGTCACTAGGTTCATAATAGACCTCGTAGGGAAGTGCGTAGAAGGAATGCAAATGAACTGGGTGAGTTACCTCATCAAAGAGCTCAAGAAGGACTCTCATGAAGCACATGATCAAGGGTTTGAATTCCATTTCAGTTGGTTACTTGTATTAATCACATTTGTCTCTTGGAAAATGTCGGAAGGAGTGACACTTCCATAAGTTGAGCCATCGGAGCCATTGGTCGTAAGGTTCTCCACCTTGTGGTATATGAATGAAATGTTGAAGAAATGGCAGTCGAACGTGATGTTCCATACCTACTACTAGTATTTGAAGCATGCTATTGAGGCATTTCCATGCATGACACTGAACACATTGCACCATGCAGATCGACACTATATCTATATCATTGCGCGTAGGGATGAGAGAAAGGAGTAGTTATAGTCCTATTATAAGCTGACTAATGAAGACATGGAGGAGATCACCAAAGAATGGTCGACAGAGTTCCTTGTACTAGTTGAAGATGTAGAAATCTATGAACCTGAAATTATAGGAAGTCCTTTGGTCACCTGGGCCGAGCATGACGGATAGGGAAGCGTGACGAAAAAGAAAAAAAAGGTAGAAGTACAGCATATAGAAATTGATGAGGAGGACAATGCCTCTGAGGAATATGGAACTGGCTCACTAGAAGGAGGGTGAGAATACTAATGTAATGGAGAAGGAGGAGGAAATGACAGAGAAATGCAAGAAGAAGGCGAGGCTACACCACCTCGGGATCTCCCTATTGGAACAGAGGCTTCACAGAAAAGAAAGGCTTCTCCAGAGAAACCTTCGGCAAGAAAGAAGACCCATGCCACTAGGCCCCAATCAAAGAATGTGCTCAAAGAGGACGATGTTGGTCTAAAGATCACAACCTTGGAGGACGCTTTAGAGGATATCTTGCAGAGACATGGAGCAAAGTAGGAAATGTTGTATGAAAGAATCAAGAAGGAGTAGGAGGAGATATAGAAAGCCATCCATTCAAGCCGTGTAGTACATACTATGACTTCTTCGTCGAAGATTGTTTAATTGGGGGATGAGACCGCCTAGTTACGAAGACTAAGAGACGCAACAGAGGCTTGGATTTAGCAAGCAAGGGAAGAAAAGGAACAAGCTACATAAGCCTTGAAGCAAGAAAAGGAGGAGGTCTTAGAGAAACTACGATTTGCATAGTCTTGTGTAACTTCCTACGAGAAGGAGAAAGACAAAATTCGGGCAATGTTCAAGGAGGAAAAAGAAAAGATGCAGAAAGAAAAAGACCAGTTTCTCACAGAGTAGATTGCGGTCAAAGAAGCGCTAACTAAAGCATTTTGCTCTGTGTCAGGCTTGGCACAGGAGGAACCAGAGTCAAACGAGATTCAAGTGGGGAAGCTCGTTGAGGCCATTCAACAGCTTCAATAAAGGGTAACAGAGTTAGAGATCCAAGCAATGCTGAGAAATCCATAAGAAGTGCGCGATCATAGGGAGTGTTACACATTATTTTAGTCACTCTGGTGATGTGTCTACAAGTGATGTATTCAGGTTCCCACAAGGACTTTTTGCCTGAGAAAAGTGACTGTTGTCTTCTTCCAAAAATCACATTTTTAAGATGAGTTCATAGGCTGCCTATGTTATAGGGTGCGAAAATCCTTCATTCTCCTAGGAAACCCAAACTTAGGGTGCGAACTGTTTGCAGTCTGGTCTATAGGTAGGGTGCGAGCCTATTTCAAATCTTGGAAAAAAGACGTCACAAAGATTCTAGAAGGGAATCTTCTAGAAAATGAGTTGGCATTCACATGGTTGACATCGTACTGATTTCTTAGATTTAGTGGGATCATCCTCATCCATCTAACCATCTCTCCTTCTCCTATATATTGAAAGGTTTCTCATCGAAAAGGTTAAGCAAGATTGAACGAAGAATTGGTGAAAGAATTGTGTGAAGAAATCTGCTTGGATAGAAGCTTGAAGACTCTATTTGGTCTATCAAGTTGTACCAGATCTTCTTCATGCAAATGTAGAGCAAGTGTGTGTGTTGGAACCAAGGGTCACTGAAAGGAATCTTGTGACATCAAGGCGATCTAGTTGTATCTACTACTTTCATTTAATATAATACAGTGGCATGTCCCTTTCCCATAAAATCACTCTTATTTTATTGCATAATTCCTTGATCGTATGCATAGGTTGACATTGAATATATTTTGCCATATTTTCTTTGGTTGGTTTGTGTTGTCTTGGACCTGATTTCACAAGAGCACTGGAGCGAAGCGGGGACAACAGAGACCTAAGGAAGTGATATAAAGGTATGTCACTCATTCCTTCTTAGTAGTAGATTCAGTGACTGCAACTTAGAGAAAGAGTCGTGTCCTATCCTATTTTGTTCTAGATCCAGGTGGATCTAGGGAAATCTGTTAGTGTCCACACGTACTAATTTATCCAGTAAAAAAATTGGCGACTCCGCTAGGGATACAACACATTTTGGTGGTTTTTACTTGGCCATTTGCTCTTGACCTACCCTTTTTCTTTCCCAATCAATCACTGAGTCTTGAGGAGATCCTCATAGACTCCCTGGATCCAGAAGTTCCCTCAAAAGTTCTTTCATTTTTCCAAAATTTTCTTGATTACAAACCTTCTCGCACTGCACCTTTCTGTAGCCTGTGAGAATCACTGAAGTTCGCACCCTAATGTTCAATTCAGTGCGAACTTCTCGCAATCTGCCTATGTCTAGACTGTGAGAATCCTTAATTCTTGCACTATACCCCACTACCAGACTGCGAACTCGCTTGTAAAAATTTTGGATTAAGTCTTTTGTGTCTTCAGGTGCCCAGATTTGTTGATGTGTCTAGAAAGAACTTCTCTGTCCAGTGATTGAATGTTTCTTCACTTCAAATCTCCTGAATGATTAGTTTTCGGAAATTGAAAACTCTTCTTGATCATTTTTCTCAACTTTTACCTCTTGACCTTTTCTTAACAAGGGTATAATCTCTGATTTTGAAATCTGAGTGCTTGTTTGGTCGGGAGCCTTTGATTGGATTAAAAGTTGAGATTAATTGTCCTTTTCAATTGATTATTACTTGGAAAATAGTTACCCATGTGAATTTGAAGAGATTGGTCTTGTCAGTTTGTTATTTTTATTTTCATTGAAAGATCGATTTAGGTGTTTGTTGTGTATTTCTTTTTCATTGGTTGCTTACTTTGTCTTAGTTCCATCCCTGTTGCTTGGTTTCTAATAAAAAATTAAAGACATTTTCTTTTTTAAAAAGCACCCTTGTATTCGAAAAATATTGGCATTCAAGTATTGAAATAGAATGAATAGGGAATTTGCATTGTTCATGATTGTTTGATATTACATTTCAGAGAAGACCATACATCATAGTTCACATTGCTCCAAAAAACTCCTCTTTCCCTCCTGTAAATCGGATTCATCAAATGAAAATTTGTACCATTCATCCTTATTTACGCATTATTGGTCCAGAGTCTCACACAACATCGGTTTCATTTCCATCTCCTTTTTGTGTAACAACAACCTTTAATAATATTGCACAACTTTAAAATTCAACTAGTGACTTTTTCTAGGGATCTTTTACACCAACATTAGCTAGGCTAGAGATTTGGAATAGGCAGTGAGACACACTCTCCAAATCACAAAACACACAATAATATCTTGTGATAAGGAGTGTCAAATTCCATTTGCAACATTTTTTTCTGGGAAGCCCTTCTCACACAAGGGTCAAACCTAAGGTCATGTTGAGATTGACAAAGTTACTCACCCTGCTTTGTTGATCTCGGCGTAGAGATTGCACGTATTACGGGGTTCACTTGAAGGTATACCCACAATGATGAGTGGAAGCCTTTCAAGTTGATTTCGGGCTAGATATCGTGCCCTTGCGTGTGGATCAAACTGTTGACTGTTCCCCCAAGAATCATTGTTGTTTGTGCTAACCTTAGTAGCCTATCTCCTTAGGGTCTTACACATGGTGACTGTGAAGGGGTAAGTCTTCGTGGTACCTGGAATCGACATTGACTAGACTCACTCAGGCTCCTTGGAGGGTATACCCACGATTGTGTGTGGGATCTTGCACCAGGGTGTAAGTCCATTAAGCAGGTTGTCAATGTAACTTTTCCACCCTTGCCCAGCCCCTTCTCATATCATCATCGTGACGTTGGATTTCTTCACCAACTAGTGAATTCAGAATTAGAAGGTCTTGTTTGCTTGGTTTTGCTTCCTAGATTTTATTAGCGCATGTTGTTTGTTTACCCAAGTTGGCCATAGAATTTCTTTCGTAAGATTCTAACTCGATCACAATTGACCCTCCATGCCATTCACATAGAATGAAAGGCCTACCCCCAGAAGATATGGAAGGTTCTCAACCCTTTCCTACCAACTCACCAGAGGGATCTCCTCAACAGAGTGAAGTCCAAGATGTTGCCACTCCACAAGTGGAAAGAACTAACTCTTTAGAAAGGTTTTGAATTACCAATTCTCGTGAGGACTTCCAACTTCCTCCTGACTCCGAGAGACATATTGTTCGAGTGAATTATTCTAGAGATATAGTTGTTTAGTCTTCTGGATTACCAATAGGACCTTTCATAGGACCTGAGGGTCAAGATCCTTTTTGGACTACTGGCATTTTTAGACAGGATCTCTTTGGCTCAGGAGTAGGCGTTGATATCACTGTCACACCTGAGCTGTCTGAAACATCTGATCTAGAAGCCATACCTTTTACTACTTCCATTTATTTTCCTGGTACAGACACTCTGCCAGCTAACCACATCTTGACTATCCCTCTACAAATGTTCCATTACAAAATGGTCCCAGATACTACAAGTCCTCTTACCGAGATTACAGTGGCTAGACAAGCCCCCATTGGCACACTGCTTTTGCCTAGATTCACCCCAACACTTACACCACGATATCATGTGTTGAATGCTTCTATTCCCACTCCTACACAAATCTCATCTGGGACTCCTGGCGTTTCCACTCCTTCTGGGCACCATCTCGTTCCCGGTTTCATTCAGACACTTCCTCGACCCCCTTTCAGAGGAACTCTTCCATCCTCTATCAGAGGCATTGACCCTAGTGGCACCATCCCGTCTTTCACACCTAATTACCAGATTCCTGTAGGTGGACAATTTCACCAAGGAGGCCAAACCCAATCCCCTTTTGTAGGACACATACCAATTGGGACGCAACCCTCAATTGGAGGGCAACCCACACCGACCCCTCCCTATGGACAAAACATACCTCCATCCTTGGCCCAGTATTGGAATTATCTTATTCAAAATAATCCTCACTTGACTGGGGGGAAACAACCTCAAGCTAGCTCCTTCATACCCCCTAGTACAGGCCAACCATATCCAGGCATGTCCAATCCTATTTGGGGCTTGAACGCTCAACCCCACGCCCCTGTTCAAGGGTACAACCCTATCAATTACTTTCCTCCACACCAACAACCGAATCTTCCTAGACCTTCACATTATATGCAAACTGCTTATGGCCCACTAGCCTTCTGACGAGACTCCCTCCCCAAAGTCACCAATACCCACAAGTGAATAGATAGTTACCCTTCTTAGCCACCCTTGACCTCCATGATCTATCAAGAATTTTAAATGATTCAATTCGTCACTCTCCTCAATGGCCTGCCATACTGGCCAAACTACCATCCAAAATCCCTAAATTCGATGGTAAACCGGGAGAGGACCCAAACAATCATGTAATGACTTTTCACCTTTGGTGCTCATCCAACTCCTTAATGGATGACTCTATTCATTTACGCCTTTTTCAGCGAACCCTCACAGGTTCCGCCGTGAAGTGGTATATAGAATTACCATGAGGCTTCTTCACCGACTTCAACACCCTCGCTATGGATTTCCTCACCCACTACCAGTTACCGATCCAGTACGAAACGAGAACTGAAATTTTGAGTTCTTTCAAACAAACCAAAGCCACTCATATCTCTAATCACATTCATGAGTGGCGATGGAGACGACGTCTCATCAAAATCAAACTTCCCGATCAGTTGCTGGCAAAGTGGTTCATGAAATCATTCATGAAAGACATCACTCGTGACATCGAGATGGGTGGAGTTGTCACAGAAGAACAGGCAATCAGTCATTCTCAATACCTCGACCTCGTTTACTCACAAATAGGTACTCTTTACAACTTACTCCCTGATGCACCCCATCCTTCTACTTCTGCTACTTCAACTACTCCTGCTACTTCTCATGCAACTGACGGTGTGATTGGCACTTTCCATGCCCAACCTCATTCTGTCCAAACCTATAGAAACAACCCCAAATACATTTCTTCTAATGTTGAAAATGCTCCGTCTCCTACCCCTCCCACTGACAAGACTTCTAAGGTGAACTCTGTTCAATTTTCCCCCACCGGAAAAAATAAATCCAAAAAAGGAAAGGGTAAGAACAAGGAGGATAAAAATAATATGCAATCTGAGAAAACCAAAACACTACCTGTTGATGATAAGGATAAACACAAACCCCAATACCCTTGTCTTATTTGTGGTGATGATCACTACACTAAGGATTGTCCACAATGAGCGGAGGTTACTAAGTTCCTTCAAGGGACCCCAAAACCCCCCACTCCAGCCGTGTTGTCACAACCCTTCTTTTCTCAACAACAGGCCNCAGGTGTTTCAAAGAAGAATGACATCACACTTACCACTTGAGCCAAAGATTATTCTTCCTCCAAACAGAAGGTTGATGCAATACCTTCTTCATTGGTCCAACCATCTCACATGACTCCACCTACCAACAGTCCTCTTCATCTCAAATGACCAAGCCCAGATACAGTTTTTTTCCCTCCCCCAAAGGGTGTTGTTCGAAAATCTACTTTCAATCTTCATGCACGTGCTACCCAAAACTACAGTATTGTCGAAGATCTAGCCCAAGAACCATCTGCGATGTCAGCCCTCGAAGTCCTTTAGAATTGTCCTATACAATGGAAGGCACTGTTGAAAGATATTGGTGGAATCGACCCTACAGATACAAATTTAATAATTTTTGACTTGGAAGATCACATTCCAAGGTTACCCCCTCAACTCGCATTCCAAATACAAGNCAGGTGTTTCAAAGAAGAATGACATCACACTTACCACTTGAGCCAAAGATTATTCTTCCTCCAAACAGAAGGTTGATGCAATACCTTCTTCATTGGTCCAACCATCTCACATGACTCCACCTACCAACAGTCCTCTTCATCTCAAATGACCAAGCCCAGATACAGTTTTTTTCCCTCCCCCAAAGGGTGTTGTTCGAAAATCTACTTTCAATCTTCATGCACGTGCTACCCAAAACTACAGTATTGTCGAAGATCTAGCCCAAGAACCATCTGCGATGTCAGCCCTCGAAGTCCTTTAGAATTGTCCTATACAATGGAAGGCACTGTTGAAAGATATTGGTGGAATCGACCCTACAGATACAAATTTAATAATTTTTGACTTGGAAGATCACATTCCAAGGTTACCCCCTCAACTCGCATTCCAAATACAAGTTATTGTCTCTGACAAAAACATTTGTAGAATAGTTATTGATGAGGGTGCCTCGACGTGTGTCATGTCTATTACCTACTGGAAAGCCATCGGCTCTCCTCCTTTAACTGAATCCCACAACATGCTCAAAGCCTTCAATGGCTCTGGTTTTAAGCCTTACAGTGTCCTCCCTTTGTTGCCTATTACGTTAGAAGGAAAAACGGTCAATGTTGAAGTCGAGGTCTTTGACACTCCTCTCGATTACAACCTCCTACTTGGTCGTAACTAGATCGATTCCATGCGTGCAATTGTGTCCACTCTTTTCCGTGTCATACATTTCCCACATCAAGGAAAAGTAGTTACCGTAGACCAATTGGCATTCTTTCACTCTGATGCACATACCGACAATGTACCTTTCATTGAAACCCCCCCCGCTAGATATGAGAATGTCAGTGTTGGTATTCTTAAAGATTCCTCTTTGATGGGTACTTTCCCCATTCCACCACCTGATGTTCCACATCCATTTTTTGCCTTGATCAACATGATCTCCACCTCTGTTCATGGAACCCCTGCGCCTTATGACCCGTGCATGGTACCCAACCCAGGAGATCATCTTCATTATGGAAATGAAATTCCTTTGAGTCTGGTCGAATCCACTTATCAAGCCATTCAATCGACAACCCCTTTTACCCCCTCTCTTGGTGCTTTATCTCCGGATCCATTCTGCGTCATTTTTCCTACAGACGAGATGATTATGTCTGTTATGTCTGTGGAAGATACCCATTGGGACAATGGACATCATCAATCAATCCTCTTCCTGGAATAAAACACCATCGAGGGTTACCAACGAATCTCAACCCCGTCGACCGTTGTCATCATTTCTACCATTCCCGAGTCTACACACGATATGTTATACGAAGGGAAATCAAGTAATATGTCACCCACCATCCCCCTCGACATATCCATAAAACCTGGAGTGGTTGAAAATGTGCATATCAGAGCTTCGTGTTCCCATGACGAAGTTGTCACCTACAATTCTCATTTCCAATAATTTCGTGACGTCTTCGCATGGAGATATGAATAAATGCCAGGGATTGACCTCGACATTGTGGTACATGAGATTAAGACATATCCGGGTGCTAAACCCGTTCGACAATGAATTCATCCAATCCACCCACATAAAGGAGCCACTATCAAGCTTGAAGTTGAGAAACTTCTCAAAGATGGCTTTATTTACCCTATGGCTCTAACTGACTGGGTTTCCAATCTTGTTCTGATTGACAAGAAACAAGGCATAATCCACATGTGCGTTGATTATAGAAACATTAAAAAAACTTGTCCTAAAGACAACTTTCCTACCTCCTTCGTTTACCAGATCGTCAATGATTGTGTCAAAAGTGAAATCTTCTCTCTGATAGATGGTTTCTCCATATATAATCAAATCAATATCGTACCCATGGACCAACACAAGATCACTTTTATTTGTCCTTGGGGCACTTTCGCCTACCAGAAAATTCCATTCGGTTTAAAGAATGTTAGTGCAAGTTTTCAACGTGCTATGTCTTACAACTTTCATGATATAAAGCACATTCTCCCACCATATCTCGATGACTTACCCACTCATTCCATGCACCGTGTAGATCATCCAATACACCTCCGCACCATTTTCCTTCGATGTCGGTTTTAACATATACGCTTGAATCCCCACAAATGTGTTTTTTGCGTAGAATCTGGCCGACTTATGGGCTTTATTGTTTCACGTCAAGGGATCAGGGTAGATCCTTTGAAGGTCAAGGCGATTCTCAATCTCCATCCTCCTTCCTCACTTCACCAGTTACAAAGTTTGCAAGGGAAGGAAAACTTTCTCCATCGTTTCATCTCGAACTATGCTGAGCTAACTCTTGGATTTACGTGACTTCTCAAGAAAGGTTCTGAGTTCGTATGGGATACCACTGCCAACAAAGATTTCAAATATTTGAAACTGCCTTTGACACGTACCCCACTACTCTTCCCACCTGATTACAATTAGGATTATTTCATTTACCTCACAACCTTGGACTATACCATCGCTATGGTTCTCATCCAGGAGGATGATTCTCATGACGAACATGTCATCTATTACTTGAGATGGAGTCTCACGACTATCGAAACCAAGTATTTACATTTTGAAAAACTGGCCTTGGTAGTCATCCAAGTTGTTCAACGTTTCCAGCACTATATCCTTTCTCACAAGACTATGGTAATTTCTAACTGCAACCCTATGCAGCACATTCTTACACGCCAATTGCTAAGGGGAAAATACTCCAAATGGATTGTAATACTCCAGGAGTTTGACTTAGAATTCGAACGTGCTAAGTCCAAGAAATCCTTGGTGTTTTTTGAGTTGATATGCGACCCTCCCTGCTCTGAGATGGAAAATGTAGAAGAAGATTCATTACCTGATGAATCCCTTTTCCTGATCAGTTCTGACGACCTTTGGTACGAAGATATCTTCATATATATCCAAACCCAGACTTTTCAGCCCAATTTGTCTAGCACTGACCACCATCAAATACGCTACCAAGCCCGTCAGTATATTATCCTCGGTGATACTCTTTATCGTCGTGGGATTGACTCCATTTTTCGACGCTACCTCACATTTGACGAAGCCGAGAAAGCCCTAAATGACTGCCATTCTGGAGCCTGTGGTGGTCACATGTCTGGGTATGCTACTGCCTAGAATATCTTACGAGCATGGTGTTTTTGGCCTTCTTTATTCAAAGATTGTATAATTGTTGTCCAAAAATGCCACGCTTGCCAAACCTACAACAAAAAAATACAATCACACCCTGCTCCTCTACACACTGTGGTCTCCGTTGGTCCTTTTGCAAAATGGGATATCGATTTCATGACATGTCACCCTCACTCGGTCGAGGGGCATGGATACATTATTGTAGCCGTAGATTATTTCACGAAATGGGCTGAAGTGATGCCAACATTCGACAATACCAGAAGGAATACAACATTATTTATATTCAATCACATCATTGCTCGGTTTGGTGTTCCTCAAGCTATCGTTACTGACCATGGTAGCCACTTTAGAAATTTCATGATGTCCAAACTCATTGAAAAGTTGGGTCTTCACCATGAAAACTCAACACCCTATTACCCACAAGCCAATGACCAAGTTGAAGCAATAAACAAAATCCTCATTACCATGCTTTGACGACTGATAGGGATTCACAAAACGAGTTGGCACACGGTGTTGTTTTCATCATTGTGGGCTTACTGAAAATCCGTTAAGTCTGCTACTAGGTTTACACCGTTCCAATTAGTCTATTATCTAGAAGTCATCTTTCCGATTGAATGTGAGATACCCTCCCTAAAACTAGCCGTCAAACTTCTCCCAAACACTTCTGCCGAAGAAGAATGTCTGTTGTATCTCATGCAATTAGACGAAACTCATCGCGATGCCACCCTAGTTATAGAAGCCTAGAAGAAACACGTCAAATCCCAATACGACAAACATGTCAAGCCACGCTTTTTCTCAAAAGGTGATCTGGTTCTCCTTTACGAACAAGATCGAGATACGCTAGGAGCCAGAAAATTTGAAACTATGTGGTGAGGTCCTTATATCTTCATACGAGTTTTGGGGAAAGGAGCTTACGAGTTGGTGGAGTACAATGGTATCCCTTTGAGTGAACCCAAAAATGGATTGTACTTAAAGAAGTACTATGCTTAAGATCACCTGTGCATAAGTGCTTGTATTTTATTGTATCATACTTTTTGTGTGTTACTTTAGTATGCTTTTTTCATTATTTGGTCTCTTCCCTCAACCGCTTATCTTGCATTGTGCTTGGTTTCCAGATGTCGGAATCTTTTCTACCCCACATTGGCTTCACCGATGGCACTAGTCGTAGTACTCAAAACCTTGCTTCTGCTGCATGGGCAATTTACACCCCTACAAATGAACTTATCAGTCTACAAGGTGTGTGCCTCGGTCGTGCGACCAATAATATTGCAGAATATAGCATCATCATCAAATTTTTGATTGATGCTATTTTGCCTGATATCTGCCACTTGGTTATACGACTCGATTCGTAGCTGGTAGTACTATAGTTAAGTAATGTCTATGCTATCTGAGGTCCTACTTTATTATGGGTATATTTACGAATTCGCCTCTTGGAACGTTATTTTGATTATATTGAATATCAACACATTCCTAGATGTCTAAATACATTAACGGATGTCTTAGCTAACTATGTGTTAGATATACATTTGGGACATTTATAAACCAATCACATAACACATGTATAATACAACAAAAAATAAGCCGGCAGAAGCCGTATATATGTATATAATGATCAAAAGTTTTTACAAAAGGTTTATGTCCAAGGATCAAAATCTCAAAATACGAAGCCCATAGATTATACAAAATAGCATCATGGATGAGGCTCATGATAACACACAACTGCTTGGGCTACCCTATGGAGCAGTCGATTGAGAGACTTGGACACGCCCACAGTATGGCGTTGGTAACGTCTCGAGATCTCCCCAATAGCAATGTCCGGGACATCCGCGGTCAACCCCTCTAAGTTCTATTTCACTGCCTCATAGTCTTCGGCATCCCATATCGCCATTGGAGCCACTTCTCCTCGCCTTTGAATGGGAGACATTCTTGGAGGTCGATATGGCCCCACATCTGTGTCATCAAAAATAATTTTTTTGATTAGTCCTTGGATAAGCATAAAAACATTTCATATGATAAAATTTGCAAAAACATTTAAAAAGAACAAAATGTGTACTTCTCACCTAAGTCACCCCACTGAGCATCCTCAGGCAAGACCAAAGTCGGATCCCCTCGAAAATCCAAACTGGCATATGCGTAGTCATCAATCATCAGCATCTGGGGCCTCAACCAATCAAAAAATGAATCATTATACTTGATTATAGGCCTTGTTATGTGTCGAGCCATGAAGTTACACCACCTCATCATCCTCAGATCCTGTGGGGCCGGTAAACCCCAATCAACCTGTAGTCACAGCAGTGGGACTCTCTCAAGGAAGAATGACACCAAAAGTGACCCATACCAAAACTGCTTCGAGTCACCCTTTCTGCACTTTATCAGTTGTCTCTTCATACTGCGGAGAACTATGTTCGACCAGTTAAAAAATCGAGGCTCTGTGTACTCTATGACATATTGGAAATATCTCTGGAGAGCCATGTGCAGAGCCACGCTCCAAGACATGCATGCAATAGTAAAAAAGATAGTCTGTAGGGTCAGATATTGGACCCCCCAAATGGAAAACTTACACTTGCTTCTCTCTGCCTTGGGAACACAATATTCGCGAACATAGTCGCTCATAGGGAGTCTGTCGCCTCTACCTCCGGTCAAAGTAGCATGGTATCCATGTCGTGACAACCCCATCATAAAATAGATATCCTCGATATCTAGTGTTAGCGTATGGACTCCCATGTGAAATAACTATTGATTCACGTCCCACATGTGGACCAATTATTCTAACAACCAGAGTTGGGCTCTCATGCCCGGGATCCTAAAAAATTTCAAGAGCCCACATTCCTGGAGGGCAGCGACTGTGCCCGAGTCATTTCCAGCAATGAAATCATCCTCCTCATGTTCTCTTTCTCTCCATTCCAACCTCATGATGGTCAAACACTAGCAATAGAGCCATGAGAGGGAAGTCAAAAACTTGTTTTAAATTCTTGCATAATTTTTATTGAGCAAAACCACACATTAAAATCCATTTTTCGGTCGCCGCAGGTGAACCTTTTGCACAGTGTGAGATTCTTGTAGGTTCCCTGATGCCCACTTGTGAGAATCTTAGATTCTCGCAGGTTCCACATGACCCACCTGCGAGAATGCTTGAGTGCATGTTCCAACCCTAAAATGGACTCAAAACTCTAAAAATTGCCAATAAAAACCAAAAACAAACCATGGAAAAGTTGGAGAATCAAGAGATTACCTCATTGGATGAAACCGTTTGCTGAATGATTGCTTGTGCCTCCCGCAATCGAGCAAAGAAATTTGGGGTAAAATGAGGTATGTTGGAGAAGTTTTTGGCAAAGTAACAATGAAATGGTAAAAAGTCCTTTTCACCCATATTTATTCACTTTTTACTCATTCTTGTTGATTTTTTATATTATTTTTATTTCTTTGTTTATAAAACCTAATACCCTAATAGCCTTGTGAGTATAGTTTTTCGCAGATATAGCAACTTCGAAGTCTGAACGAGGGGGTACGGGTGTTTTTTCTTTTTGTCGCATGTACGACTACCTTTTAGTGTTTTTTAGGAAAAACCTTGAGTTCAGTCTTCGTTCGTTCTCGTGCTCGAAAATATATGAGAACGTAACCGAGTATACTTTTTATCGTCTTTTCATACTCATCATGGTAACACGAAAATGACGAACATAAGGGAGTATACTTTAATCTCTTTTCACACTCCATAAAAACAAAAAGATTGTTTAGTGACCTTGTTCTTTTCACACTCGTTAAAGTATTTGAAGAAAACATATGTTGAGCAATAGTTTATCTCTTTTTTGGTCTCATCAGACTACTTTACGAAAAATAGATTGGGAGAGTTTTCTTTTCAGTGTTTTTCAGAGTCTCAAAACATGGAAAAACCCCGAGTTTTCTATCCTTGGACTCGTTAAACAAACATCGAAAGACCCATAATGAGACCGAACCACTCCTTCCTAGGGTTAGTTAAATATACTCCAAGGGACTCATCTGAAGGATGAGCTTACATCGACAAGCATATGTTATCCTCCTCAAGCTTGTGTAAAAATAAAGAGGTACTCGTCGGAGATGGTGGGGGAAATTCTGGGAAGGGATATGTTTTCGTATTCGTATTAATGGCAGTAAGTGTCTCTCTTGAACATGACACCCCCTATTCCTCATTTGAATCCAGGTTTGGAAATCCATTTGTCTCTCGTTCGACTTGCTACAAGGTCATATATTGGGTCGTCTTTGAGTCAGTGTTGCCAAGTCCTTGGTCGTGTCATTCATATGCTCAAGAGAAGTTCGAATGAGCCCTCTATTGAGTCAGCCATCCACAGTTGTCCATTCTTACTATGTCGGCCTTCCCTGTGTCTGTTTCAACCCGTATTCATACTTTTTTTCACCCTCAAAATCTATTACTTATTTCATTTCATTGATGGGGGATACATCAAGGCCCTCCTGTGACGCGTTTTGTTCCGTCAACTCCAACTCATTATCCAGAAATGAGACTTAGAAATCATTTAGTACCTTGGAACCTACATGCCTTAATGACAGGTATCCTCTCTTTCGACAAGGGTTTCACATCATTGATCTCTGATCGAGAGATTCCACCGAGTGCTCGACTTCAGCTCATTCATTCGCATTCGTTTGGATTGTACTTCGATACCTTGGGAGTCATTGACATCAATGGTGATTTCCCTCACATTTGTTAATAGTTTTCATCAATGAATGGTAATCAAGTGGTTTCTACCATGTTCAACTTCAACACATGTAATTGCATGGCTAGATTCGTACTTTCAGGTGACGGGAGTGAAGACCCTAGGTCTCATCTTTTTGATCCAGGCTGTGATGGAGTATGTATGATTTGTATTGGCACATAGATCCACTTTGTATGTCACGTGGCTATGTATTAATTCAAGTCTTCTCTCATAGATCCACAGTGTATTCCTGGTGGCTATGTAGCATTTTGACGACATGGATCCATGGTGTATGATTGGTGGCCATGACCTACATTTATGATTCCATTCATTTGTGATCTGAGCATGGGAATTCCTACCTCAGACCTGGTATTATATTCTGCATATGCTTGGTTGTTTACAGGTTTCTGATTAGGTGCGCTCCTTGTTTCCGACACACACACGCATTTTACAAAGTATTTTGGCTGCCACAAGTTCTAGCCTCATACTTTGGGGGGCATTCTGTTACACATTATTTTGGTCACTCTGGTGATGTCTCTACAAGTGATGTATTCAGGCTCCCACAAGGACTTTTTGCCTGAGAAAAGTGACTGATGTCTTCTTCCAAAAAGAATATTTTTAATATGAGTTCGCAGGCTACCTATGTTATATGGTGTGAAAATCCTTCATTCTCGTAGGCAACCCAATCTTTGGGTGCGAACTATTCGCAGTCTGCTCTATAGGTAGGGTGCGAACTTGTTTCAAAGCTTGGAAAAGAGAAGAGGTCACGAAGGTTCTAGAAGGGAATCTTCTAGAAAATGAGTTGGCATTCGCATGGTTGGCATCCTACTGACTTCTTAGATTTAGTGGGATCATCCTCATCCATCTAACCATCTCTCCTTCTCCTATATATTGAAAGGTTTCTCATGGAAAAGGTTAAGCAA
>SNQJ01S0008307.1:289036-300282 GCA_010110895.2 Picea sitchensis | reverse complement strand
TAGAAAATGAGTTGGCATTCGCATGGTTGGCATCCTACTGACTTCTTAGATTTAGTGGGATCATCCTCATCCATCTAACCATCTCTCCTTCTCCTATATATTGAAAGGTTTCTCATGGAAAAGGTTAAGCAAGATTGAATGAAGAATTGGTGAAAGAATTGTGTGAAGAAATCTTCTTGGATAGAAGCTTGAAGACTCTATTTGGTCTATCAAGTTGTACCAGATCTTCTTCATGCAAATGTAGAGAAAGTGTGTGTGTTGGAACCAAGGGTCACTGAAAGGAATCTTGCGACATCAAGGTGATTTAGTTGTATCTTCTACTTTCATTTAATATAATATAGTGGCATGTCCCTTTCCCATAAAATCACTCTTATTCTATTGCATAATTCCTTAATCATATGCATAGTTTGACATTGAATATACTTTGCCATCTTTTCTTTGGTTGGTTTGTGTTGTCTTGGACCTGATTTCACAAGAGCGTCGGAGTGAAGCGGGAACAACAGAGACCTAAGGAAGCAATATAAAGGTATGCCACTCATCACATCGTAGTGCACAATTGAGTGATCGTAGTGCACATACCTATGAATGCTTCGGAGAATATCCAGAGATGAGGAAACTGGAAGCACAACAACAGGACGCATAGTTGCAGGCCTCCACTGTCTAGGCACAGATGAAGTCACTCACTGTAGTTGAGAAAATGAAGAGATTGAAAGAACAACACGTCGTCTAGTAGTAGATTACTGATATCCAGAGTAGAGTCATGGAAGTTACACAGAGACTATAGTCGGTGCAAGATGAAGCCCAGATGATTTTTGAAGAGATTGAAGGACAAGGCTCGCAGCTAGACCAAGTGGTTGTGACAGTAGAACAATGCTTGGAAGAGCCTATTACAGAGAAAGTGATTTAGGAATTCACCGAGAAGGAGGCTCTAGCGAAGAAGAAAGTCAAGGAATCTTGAGCTACGCTCGAGGCCTTCGATGTAGTGTTGCCCAGATCTGAGTGACTTGGGATGAGCCATAGGTGAGTTTTGGGGGCCTGTTGGCCTTTGACCAAGTTTTGAGGAAACATTGGTAATGTTCGATCACTTTTTGGACTTCGATAGGCTGGTCGAAGATGGAGTGCCCAAGTGGAGTTGAGATCAAGGGATCTCGCTTGTGGACCAAGTAAAGGGTTTACTAGGGTTTATGTAATGGGTTATGGGATGTCAGTCAATGGGTTTACCCATGATTAGGCCTTGTTGTAAATGTATAAATAAGTAGTAGCTAAGTAATGTAGGTAGCCATTGGCTTAGTGCATGACTAGTTGGATTTGTGCAAGAGTATGTTAATACTTCCGGAGCTAAATGCAAGTATTTTGTAAGTTACTTTGTGCATTGTCATTTTATGTAAGGCTCTTTTCTTGATAGAGGAGTTGGCTATGTTCCTTGACATGATTTTGGGAAGGAGGATCTCGTGCGCAGTGTGCAGATCTCCTATTCTTTGCGGAGTTTGGCTCTGTGGCTTTGTGCATAGGAGAAGATGAATGTAAGAATATTGAAGACTAATAAATAAGAAGAAGAAGTTGGTGGATGTAGCCCCACACTAGGATGAACCACGTATATCCTGTGTTTTGATGTGTTTTGTGAGATGTTGTTGATGTTGATTATGTTGTTTATATGTTGGTGCGTTGATCTTTATATATGTTAGATAGATATATGGATGCTTAGTGCTCTATTTATGTTGAGTATGCTGTATTTGAGCTAATGCTATGTTCTAAGTGATTGAAAGTGCTTGATCTTTATTATTACTGTGGTGTTCTGTAATAAGGGTTTAATGTGTGATGTGAATGAGGATCATGAAATAATGCATATTATTGTCTAAGTGCTTTGCTAAGTGTTGTAATAACATATCTGTGTCCCATATTGGTTTTAGACACCTAAGTCTTGCAACCCGCCCTGTCTCTACCTCAGGTGAGACTTCATCTGCTTTGCAGGTGTTGTCGAAAGGGCCGATAGTTAGATTTTTGTTGGTGCATTGTTGAATCTTTCAACCCTGGGTCTTCCCCTATGCCAACAAGCACCGACCATATTGGGTATGGAAAACAACTCTATTAAGCGGATTTTTATGCTAAGGATTAGACTATGTGCCTATGAGTGAGTTTCATGTTGAGGAAATTTCTTAAGAGCCCATGGTAAGGTTGATGTGTTGACTCCTATGATAGTTGCAATTCCTAGAGTCCTCGGATAAGTGTTTTCCTAACCAACCTTGTGGTGGATCCTTGGAGGGAAGTGGTATAACCTGAGGGACTACATGGAATAGAAGGGGATCACATTCACTGGGTTATGTAGATTGAGGGAAAATAAAGCTAGTGGAATGGAATTACTGTTGGAGTTGGTACTCTGGGTATTTGGTTGTGGAGTGGACAATGGCTAACCATGAGAGACATACTTCCTTCAAGAATCATATCCCCAACTCAGGGGTGGCCTATTGTCGAGAGAAATAGAACAAAATAGCCTATAATTGAGGAACTCCACTTGTATACATCCATTTGGATATTTATTAAAAGATAAGTTATTTTCTATATTTTCTTATGTTTAATTCTAATGTGCAATTTTTTTATTTGAATGTTGTATTTGCTTAAATAGTTGCATTCATGAAAAAAAAATTGTTGTTAATTGCATAGGCATTCTTATCATGATGCATGCATTCATTTTACTAGGTACCAAAATATTTCATTTTTTCTTAGTAAAGTGTACATCACATGTTGGTATCAAATCTTGGGTTGCAACACCCAACCTATAGGGGTCTGCTACAGAGAAACTAAGTTTTAAACCTATGTGGATTTGGGAAAAAATTGATTTTTACCAGCATGAGAAAAATTTGGGTTGAAATCCCCCATATTATTTTTTGGGTATTGGGATTATCTAATGCAGAGGTTGATTTGGTAGCTAAGGGGATAAACTTGACTCAGTAGGGAAATCATATAGGTTCCACAAAATTTGTAAACCCAAAAGTTTGGAAAAATGACCAAGGGAAAAGTGAAGGAATTTTAGTGATACTATGTGTATCACCAAAGATCAATTTTGTGGGTGATACTATGTGTATCACCAAAGATGAATTTTCTAGGTGATACTGTGTGTATCATAAAATATAATTTTTGGGGGCAATACAATGTGTATTTCCAAAGATATTTTGTGTGAGAGATACATCATCGGGAATAGAAATTGTTCATTGCGATAAGGTTTCCAAAGGGATAAAATGGAAAAGAATTAGGAACTTGGGGAAAAATCTTAGTAAAACATTTTGGTGTATCGTGTAAGACAAATGTTTTCATCGATATAGCATGTATCGCGTAAGATAATAAATATAGTGATACAATGTGTATTGACAGGCTTAAACAATGCTTGGAATTAACACTCCAATAACCATAACATACTTTAATTACAACCAAGAAACATAAGACTTTTCAAAACACCATGCACTGTATATGCATTTTTAGGATTTGTTATTATTAACTATTGTTTTTATTTTATTTGGGGGGAATCATTTTTCTTGTTCTTACTAATTTTAACAGAAAATCAGAAGCAAATACTGAATTATATTAATTAGAGATTATACAATAAACTATATTAATTACATTACAGAAATTGTATATAACAAACCATAAATTTAATGTTATAGGATATTCTTACAACAAACAAACAATTTAATGCTACAGGAAAATACAACTACTAAAATTGGTGATATCCAAACCTATCTTAATTCATTTCAACCTATTTCATTGCTACAATTTAGGTATTTCTAATTAATTAAGAAATTTCAATTTAACCATAATAAGAAAATTGAAAATTGGAAAGAGTTATAATCTACCCAATGCATAAAAATAAGTTCCTTAGCATAAATAAAAGTAAAGGAAAAGAATTAAATTGCAAAAGTATAAGACAACCAAAAATAAAAGGTAATATTTGTTGGATAATGAGATGAAAGAGAACAATACTAAATAATTTTGTAGAAAAAAATAGGATCGCCATGGCTGTAGAGTGGCCCTTGCTCTAGAATATGTTGAGTTTCTTGCATGCTAAAGCATGCAACCACAAGTAATAGTAGAAACCAAGATTAAAAAATGTATTTTGTATTAAGAAATATGTATTAACAGTTGAACCCATTATGTTCCTTTTTCTTTTTCTTTTTCTTTTATACAAAAATCCCCATGAGTTCTTGAGTAGTTGTTCACTTTAAGAAATTAACTGAATTTTTTTTTAACTTATTTCCTCAAAGTGAGGAGAAATAAAAGAAACCACTACTTCAAAGATAAGTCATATTTATAATATATATATACTTCAACAACCTACACAAGCCATATTTTACTTAAGATAAGTGGAGCTAAGTGCATGCATTTATGGGCACTCGTAGAAATAGTGCTTAATATGATCTAATGGCATTTTGTGTAATTCTCTATCATTAGATTAGTAAAAGGATGAATATGAAACTATAAAATAAGACATTGATGTATATGAGAAATTATGTAACAACAAACAGTTTCTGTAGTTGGTATTGATGCTAACGAAAAACTCTGCAGCCCTACTAAATTTTAACAACTAATTCTAATTTTAACAACTAATTTTAACAACTAATTCTAATGGTAAATGGGGTAAAAACGGATAACAATAGGCAAGAAAATGATCAGGTTATCTATTTAGATAAGGATAATGGTGACAATTTTGATTAATAAAAGAGGGTAATAAATCTACCCATCATACTCCTCAACTTAGCATCTTCCATGTCCCTTGTGCAACTAATGAGAATCTAAGGAGACAAGTTGAGAGTGTTCTACATAACATGTTTCTCTTAATTAAATATAAGGAATTAGTTGTGTAGTTGTCTCCTATGCATGCAATCCTCCCAACACTTCTATTAACTACCATCTCTTCCTTTTATGTTTTTTTTCAACATGACTATATTCCTTGTAATATGGTTGTTTATTCATTTCATATCTCACCCTCTAATCCCAAACCTTGTTTCTTAATCCACTATTCTTCTAATTCCATTAAACAATGATTTTCCAAAACTTTTATACTTATGCTGATATTCTTTTACAATCACCATATCCTCACACTCCACATGGGACCTTTCCCCCCACTATGTGCATCACCTTTCCCCGCACAAGTTAAATTATGCACAACATATAGTCCAATACTTAGTCTATTTTACTCTCTAGTGCGGAGAACTCGCATCCTTTCTTCTTCTGCATTCTCACACTTCCGCACTCCCGTAGTTCCACACAACTGATTCTCATGATCCATGTACATTACACGATAATTAAGGAGTCATTTGTGGCATGATTAATAGTTTGATTCATGAGATAAAGGAAAGGATATAGAGTTAATATGAAGTAAATATCCTTCTTTTCAATGAGCCACATGTCTTTCAAAATGGTTTTTATTTATGATCACCCATAGTTTGAAGGTAATGTGTATGTGTGGAGAGGACATATTAGTAAATACCTTCCATGAACTTAGTCATTTAATAGCTTGAGATATTTAATTCATAACTCACAATTTATTTCACATGTATCAAAGTGCATTGAAGAAATAAGAAGTATGACAAATAGGAGGAAAGAAACATTTTGTGGAGATACAACTAACTCTCTTGTGTGCTAAGACAAAAAAAATTCAATGGTCTACTTATTATAAGTGGTTTTTAAATAGAAGTCCTAAAGAGAAAAAATAACAGACTTTCAACCACAAGTCTCGTGAATGATGGTTGTGCACTAGAAGTTTTTGACTTCAAATAACTAGTATCCTAGTGTACTTGGAGATTTGATTCGAAGACAATAATCATTCAATAAACCGTGGAGGGAAAGGATATTTTTGTGTTGAACCCAAAAGTTTTTATAAGGATACTATGCCTCCCTACTCCTAATAAGAATCTCAAGCTATTATATGCAAATGAATTCCTTGATTCTCAGGGTGGTGGTTCGAATTTGTTGAAATATTTCTTACTCCAGACTATAAAAATGCCTACATATCTTTCCACCATCAACATATATTTTTTGAAAGATCCATATCGATACTTGTCATGGTTGTTCGTGTTCCTAATAGGCCTTGAATCCACCTCCCATATACCTAGGTCATATTTGTATGTACTCCATTTATCTTTTTTAAAATATACCATTTTCGACTGGGGTGAGGTGATTTCAAATGAAATTTCCTTTCAATTGGGTAGTTACTTAAATACTCATAAGTCTTTTGTGATTGCAAATTTGTTCTTCACAATTTATTACTATAATGTTTTTGAGGTGTTTTTGAGGGGCTTCCTCTAAGAGAAAATGTGGATGCCGATAAGGAACCAGTTTAGTTCTGGTATCCTTCTCTCTAGAAACATCAAGCACCCTTTTATTTTTTACTTGTACAATACAAATTTTTCAAAAAATTCAAATACATATTGACTAGAGTAGAGCCAAGAATAATAACTCAGGAGGATGAGGGTTTTCTTAGAGGAAAGGGTATTTGCGTGCAAGAAGAATATCACACTTACATCATGATATATGGTTGTGAATAAAATCCTCTTCTACTCCAAATATTTGTTTGTGACAAATATTTTGTCACGGAAGTTTGTAGACAATATAAGGCATGGTATATTTTATTTGTTAAAAAAATAAAGAAACAATTCATTACATTACCTATTCATGTGGAAAATACAATAGTAAATAATTATTCCCATCTAAATGAAGTATTTTCTCTGAGACACTTAATGCATTTAATCTTAAATAGGCACAACTTTTAAGAGGCTTTGACCCTGAAGGATTTTCCTCTTAACATCTATCATATATGAGGTAGGATAATCATTTTACAAAAAAATTTGAAGAAATAGACGACAAAAGCCCCAAAATAAAATACAAAAAAATTATATAATGAAGACTAGGTCACAAAAATCAATTCAAATACCCAAAGACAAAGTAAAACAAGGCAAAGAGGAAAATACACATATATTTGAAATCTTATTCAAGATCTCAGTTATGGAAGAGATCCTCCTCTACAGAATGGAGACAAGATTCAAACATAAAAATAGGAGAGAGTAATGAATAATGTGCCCATGGAGAAGGAGGAGACAATGGAGTATATCCACACCCTATTGATCTTGAGATGGGACATACATTGTGCCCCCCAAAAAAAAAAAAATGAGTAAAAATGATTCCTAGAATTCTAGACAACCCAATAACATAGTTGACATGAAGATATATAGTGTTGAAATACCCAACTAGGTATCATGTCGAGTTGTTAATGTTGGAAAATTGGTATTCATTGATGTCAACCTTAGAATAATCCCTAAAAAAACTCCCATAAACCCCTAAAAGTTATGATGATGTTTCCACTTAAAGAAGCCTTGAAGAGCCTTGAAGGAGCCTTGAAGGAGACTTGAAGAAGCCCTAAAACCAAGAAAAGAAGCCTCTAAAGTCAAGTGAAGAAGCCTCTAAAAACAAGAGAAGAATCCCCTAAATCCAAGTGAAAAATCCCCTAAAGCCAAGAGAAGAATCCCCTAAATTAAAGTAAAGAAACCCCTAAGGTTGTCCATCCTTAAGGAAGATATGTGACACAAAAGTTGTGACCCTTGGTTGCACCCCCTAATGCGAAGAAGACTCATATAAATAAGATGAGCCTCACTTGGAATTTGAAACACACCAATTCTACTATCCAATGAATATGAGTGAATTTTATCCTAGAAGAGGGAATTTCCAAGGGACGATGAAGTGAAGAACAACGAATTTCCAAGGGAAGATGAAGTCTTGTGATGATTTGTTCTAAGTTTTTTCTTTGAAGGTCATCTTGGAATTTTTGATATAACCTTTTCTATAGAATGATTTAGATAGAAAAACTTGGAGGTCCTTCATAATAGATAGTGAATCATTTTGGGTATGAATTTCAGGTCTTGAATCATTACAGGTTTGGAGTTATACTCAGTGGAAGTTGAGGTTTTTAAAACTAGGGTTTTCTTCTTCAAAACAAGTCATCTTTCCATTTTCAGTATAATGTTGTTTTGGGGATGATTCAAGGAGAGAAAATTGGAATAATTTTAGGGACGATATCAAAAAATATTGGATACAAGTTTCATATCTTGATTCATTACAAGTAAAAATTTATTCTTGTTGGAAGTTAGGGTTTGTGACTAATCTAGAAACTAGTCCCAAACAAGTGTTTGAGATAAAAAGGTTATATCTAAATCTTGGTATGTCCAAATTGAATTCCACTTGTTGCATTAGAAGGAGAAAATGTACTAATATATGATATCTAAGGTTCACAATAAGAAATGGAAAATTGACCTTGTGGTGAATCTTACAAGTTTGCATATTTGAGGTACAATTCTGAGCAGTTTTGTATGCAGATTTAAGAAGTAATTTTGGGATTATAATTGAAGGTTGATTTGATCTTGTATTATAATTAAATATATACCAAGGGAATTGGTGTCTCCTTCTAGTAGGTGTTGGAAAACTCGGGGAGTGGTCGCTTCCTTCAAGTTGGTGCTTGTAAAATCTTGAAACTACTTAAGAAAAATTTATGTGGTTTTCTCCCAATTGGGTTTCCACGTAAAACTTTGTGTGCAATGTGTACGAGTTTATGTGATGATTAATGACATGATTAATGGTTAATTTTTATATAGTGCTTGAAGGTTAAATTTTTTTAAGTAACTCTATATCGATTCACCCCCCCATCAGTATTATTGAATATTTTAACAATTGGTATCAGATCGGGTTCCTTCAGAAATAGTATAACCACTGGAAGGAAGATCATGGATAAGAAAGAAGAATTAAAAAAAATGGAACACCATTGTTTGATGGGAAAAAATATGTTTTTTGGAGCATAAGAATGAGATAATTTTTGTAGGCATAGGGATTTGATGTTTGGCAAGCTATGGTAAATGTATACACTGCACCAACTCTCCCCCAATGGATAATGGTAGGAAAAATATCAGTGAATACAATTCAAAGGATATAAATGTGATTCTAAGTGGTCTAATAGGTTCAAACTTTGTTGATCTTATGCATTGTGATTCTGTAAAGGAAATTTGGGAAAAACTCAAGAATGTTTATGAAGTAGATGATAAAGTCAAAGGGGCCAAGATTCAAACTTAAAAAGGAAAATTTTAACATCTAAGAATGAAGGAAGATGAAGATATTGCATCTTATATTCTCTGAGTTGATGAAATTGTGAATGTTATAAGAGGACTGGGAGAAAATATTGAAAATTCATTTATTGTGCAAAATATACTAATATCTCTGCCAATGAGATATGACCCTAGAATCTCAGCTCTAGAAGAAAGAAAAGATTTAGATATGTTGAGCATGGATGAATTACATGAAATAATTACAACATATGAAATGAGAACATAAAAGGAAAATCCTTTTAGATGGGGGGTAGATTTGAAAGCCTCCAAGAAGATAAAAAAAGAACAAGCCAAGTTCAAACCTTGCTCCAACAATAGTGATGATTCAAACAATGAATAAGAAGCCAACTTTGTGAGAAATTTGAAAAGAGGAGTCAAAAAGTACAAAGTTAAGATTCCTTTCAAATGCTTTAATTCTGGTAAAGTTGGCCATTTTTCTTCCAAATGTCCTTACACAAGGGGTTCAGATAGTGGTGAATAAAGAAAATAAATATAAAAAAAGAGACAAGGAAATAAATAAAGGAATATTTTTGAAAAAGAAAAGCCTCTATTCAAAATACTATAGTTCATTACATGACGGAGATGATGACAGTGACAATGAATCAAGAAGAGTACTTTTCATGGAATTAGAAACTTAAGAGGAAACTACTGAAAATAATGAAGGATGCTATGAAGAAGAAGAAGAAGAAGTGAATATTGAGGTAAAATTGATCAGTGCCTTAAGTGATCTAAGAATAGAAAGGAAGAAAAAAAGTCTCTCAAAGAAGAGTTAAGTAAATTGAAGGAAGTGTTTAAAAACCATAGAAAAAATTATGAAGAAACCAAGTAGACTATCATATATCTAAGGATTCAGTTTGTAGAAGACAAATTGACTTAAGAAAAACTCAAGAGACAACTGGAAGAAAAGAAGAAAATAACAGAGTCTAGAAGCTGAAATAGTCTCACTAAGAAAGGAACTATATAAGAAGAGTTGGATTACTAAGAGGGGGGGTGAATCAATAATGAACAATTTTATTACTTTTAACCATAGTATATTCTTCAAACATATTCAATAATTTATTGTTAACATTCAATATATCATCAACATTATAATCATAAACAAAATCACATCACAATAGATACACAGTACACCAAAATTTAGGTGGAAACCCAAATGGGAGAAAACCACATCATGTTTTTCTTATATATAAAAAGAATACATTCATTGGAAGCACCAACGTCCTGATTCTCCAGCTACAACTAGAAGGAGGCTCCAACTCCCTGTTCTTAGACTCCAACCAGAAGGAGGATACAACCCCTTGAGTTCTCTGAATCCAACTAGAAGGTGAATACAACCACCTATCCTTGCTCCATCCTGCCACCATGAAATATAAGTGTAGTCCAACTATCACTATGACAAACTCTGCCACTTTCACTGCCACTATCTTTGTCACTGTCACTCTATCTCTGCCATTATCTCTGTCACTATCTCATCAACATGTATATTCTCATAAACTAGCTAAACCCATACCATACCATGCATCAACTATATACCAACATACATACCATCACATGCATCAATCATGAACCAAATGTACATCAATAAGGAATAATGAATCATGAACTAGAGAATCAACTATGTGTAACCTGTACCATATACCTTAGCATCAACCATATGCATATATGTACCATATCACTAATGAAGTATAATAAATAACCAATGCATGTCCCTCATGAATATGCCACCATACAACATGAATATTCATCAACCATGTACAATCGACTCAAAGAGATGAACTATAAGAACCATGTCATATGTTGAACTAGTTATAAGATTCCTCCTCACTCAGCCAAGCAAATAAGATATACCATATCCAAGTACCAAACCAACCATACCAAGTATACATCAAGCATACACCATATCATGATCAAAATTAACCATAAAAAACAAGTATACAACCATACCAATAGCTTTGTAGCTGACCTAAAACATTGAGTTGTTGATGTAACATCCCGCTCTGGCGCACTGAGAACACTTATTATTTGAGGACACTTTCTCGCAAGTGATCTAGACCCCTTTTTGATGTTAGGCCTATTATATTTGATTATGATGTGATTTGACAGATG
>SNQJ01S0008307.1:277524-288986 GCA_010110895.2 Picea sitchensis | reverse complement strand
GGGGTTCGGGGCAACGCCCCGAAATTTTTTTTTTGGGCGGTTTTTGCTATTTTTAGTGGATTTTGCTATTTTTAGCTGACTTGTAAATTAATCCCGGATTAAGGGATTAGGGTTTTGGTATCTATGGAATACCTAAAAACATTCTATATATTGTATGGCGAATGGTGAAATTCGATATAATGAAAATAAGAAAGGTTTTCCCGGTTGAGGGTTTCCGGTAAAAATCTTTCTGTACTCTGTGTATGAGCCATTGATTAATTTCTGTATTGCTTAAAGATCTATATGCATTGCTTTACTTCGCAGGTTTAAAACTTACAATTATCCCTAAGTCAAGTAGTTCCTTCAACTGCATCTGCAACTCACAAAGTTCCAGTGCCGTCATCCTATACAGTGTCTTGGAAATTAGCTCCACACCAGGTTTTAGCTCAATGGTAAAATAAAGCTCCCTCTCATGAGGTAACCCTAGCAACTCTTTTGGAAAAGCATCCTCAAACTCCGACAATACTGGATATTGATCCACAGAGGGTCCTTCCCTTCATTGAATTCTTCCACTACATATAATCGACAACCTTGCCTCAAGCAATGCTTAACCTTCATGGTCGAGATAAAGTGTAGAGACACCTTCCTCTGTACACCGTGGATCTCTACTGACCTTCCTTCATCGTCAACACAAACCACCCTTTTCGCGAAACAATCTACCATAGCTCAATGGGATTCTAACTAGTCCATCCCAATGATTAGGTCATACGTCCCTAGACCAGTGATGTACACCTTCAACCTAGTAGTACACACTCCCAGGTCTACTAGGCAATTATCGACAGTAGGAACTACTGCTTGTTTTTCCCTTGAAGCCATCTCAACTTGTTTAAAGTCATCGTGCTCACAGGCTGCCAACCCACACTTTTCTAATGTACAAGGTGAAATGAAACTATATGTAACACCAAAATCAAATAAAATTTTAACATTGACATGATTTAGCGTACCCGACGACTCCACCACAATGGATTGATGCTCTGCCTGGTGGTTATTAACCGCTGCATAAATTTGGTGGCTACTACTCACTCTTCCCATCGAGGCCTTTTCCTTCTCTATGCATAAATCCTGCTTGTGACTCTGGAAATTCATGCTGGTAATGAGGTCCTTCGCATCCCCAACAAGTAACACGGGGTGGAGCGTAGGTGCTTCCCTGTGAAGGCCTTTGAAATGAGTTCCTTCCCCTGGAGCCCCTACCCCTACTTGTTGCTCCCTAAGAAGGTCGTGGAACTTTCTGCGTCGTTGGCGATGAGTGGGATTCTACACTTGTTGCCATTGAAATACATGTTGTAATTGCTCTAGGTGCGACTCTATTTCCATAAGGAGGTGGCCTAGAGCTTCCTCCCTTGGAGAAAGTCCTAGGGGCCTTCCCATGAATCCAGGATGCTATGGAATGGTCGATCTCATACCTCCGTTTAAGCTCATATGCTCCTCCGCGTAATGAGCATTTTCAACTGCTTCAACTACTGACGACGATTTCATCTTAGGGTTTAACCCGTACACAAAACGTTCTTCTTGTCGTTGATCAATATCCATGTACGAGACATATTTTACTAACTCCATGTACCTAATCTCGTACTCTTCCACGGTCCTATTTCCTTGAATTAGGGCATGAAATGCTCCTACCTGTTGTTCCTCATAGTAAGCAAGGAAATATTTTCTCCGGAGCCTCTCCTCAAAAAGCTCCCACAAGATGGTGTCTCGGGTAAGGTGCAACTACCTCTCCAGATTACCCCATCAGTTCAAGCACTGTCCCTCAACTAAAATATCACTATCTTCGCCTTTGATGTGGAATCATAGTCTCTTAAGGTGAAACATCGTGTCATTCCTTCAAACCATGCCTCTGCACGTTCACTTGCATGACCCCCAACAAACTCTGGGAGTTTTATTTTGTACAGTTCTCTAGTGATGTTCCCTGGTGGAGGTCCTCCCTTTGAGTCCTTCGACACTTCAGGGTTACACACTCCAGAAGGTGGGGGTTCCACTTCGACCTCCGCTGAGTGACATCTCTTTAATGTCTCATTAATAGCCTCTAAGGAGAGCAAAATGAGAGATAATTCAGGTGATGGTGGTGGTAACATTGACGTTGGTTGTCCTTGCGATGATGCCCCTCGACCTCTATTTCCCTGAATCCTAACCATCTTGATTAACTGAATCTCCATCCAACCAAAAGCTTATTAGAAAAGGGTTTAAGTCATTCAACGTTTTACTCAAACTTATATATGTAAACATAGAGTTAGGCATAAGTTTCTTTATACTTGTCTGTAAACATACATTACTCCCATAAGGTAAGTGGCTAAAGGTTGGGGTCGAAAGCCTCTAAGCTTGGTAACTTCGTCAGGGTAAGCTACTAACTTTCTTACCTTGCTAGCTATGCTAGCCCTATAACACATTCACTAATTACTCTATCTTACACCTTTGGTGTGCATCAAATTCTTCCACCATCAAAGCCCTTATTAAACTATAAACACAATTATATATATACATATATATTTATATTTGAAGCATTATAAGACTATACTTTAATGACATTAATTTTAATTAAATTTGAATTAAACCCAATTAGGTACTTAATTGGCATCCTTATGTTTATGTCCATAAAGGTTTTATATATTTATTTAAGGGGTAAAATATATATATATTATTATCGTAAAAAATATATATATTATTATCGTAACCCTAACCCTGCTTGTTATATCAATTTATATATAAATTAATTTATTTCCTATCCAACTATATCCAATTAATGATATATTTGAATTAAGCCATAACACGAACATTATAGAAAAATGGAAAATATATATCAAAGTTTGTTGTGTGTTTAAATGAATGTGTCATGCAAAGCCAATTGAGAGAAACTAAAGGAGGGCTCAATCCTTTACATGGTAACTTCAAACATAAATAGGAAGATGAGCATGTGGAAAAATTAAAAAAAAATAGAAAGGATTTAGGATATAAAATGCAAAGTTGTGCGACGCGAAGGAGGTTTTGTGCGGCTGGACCCGACCCCTTTGGGCTTGGCCATAGATGTGGTCGGATTGGGGTTTCGTGGGTAAATAGTGGTGGTCGTGGCCCATGGATGGCCACTTTGCTCCAGAGATGCGCATACTATGGGTGTGTGAAGTTGAAAAGCATACATGGATTGGAGCAACACACAAAGCTTCAATAATTAATTGTGTCCAGGTGCTCCGAGTTAGAAGTCCTACCAAGTATGGAAACATTGACATCTTTGGAGCTATTCCAGGCAGTCCATACCATATTCAAATCCCGTCCCTTCAATCACGTCCATGGCCGACCCTTTGAAATGGTTTACGTCTCGTCGTCCAAGCCCTCTCCAGCCGAGGATTTGTCGATCTGAAGCTACTTTTTCCATGAAGACACCGAAGTGGTGCTTGTGCTCTTCCGTCCTCGAGTACTTCTTACCATAGTGGTCGATGAAGTGCCTGAAGTGGGCTTCAACGTGGAACAGGGGGCTCCGAGCATCGATTTTTCGGCCTCTAGTAAAAGCTTCTCCATCAGGACATCAAAGGACGGTTGAGCTTTGGGCGTAGTGGAATTATTGGTGGCCTTGGTAATCATTTTCTTCTTGGGAGGCATGGAGGTTGGTAACTGCAGGTGAGTGTATGAAATCGAGCACAAAAGGGTGCCTTCCCTCGATCGATTCCTGCGGCGAGAGGAGGAAAGTGTCGACCGCATGGATGCCCTTCCTCCTCACTATTCTCGAAGCTGTCTCAGTGAAAAGCTAATGGGCCCTTGGGATGTTCTCTTGGCTCTTTGTGTGTCCCATGAACTCCCTTTCCAGCGCTCGAAATTGACACTTAATGCCTGTTGTAGGCTTGGATCTTGGTGCTCGGGCTTACATAAGTTGGTAGGGCATGATGACCTAAACCCATTTTTTTTTTTTATGAGAATAAATGGATTTTTTTTTTGTGACAGTGGAAAAGGGTTCCACTCTAGTCCCATTTAACTTAGGATCTTTGGCATGTTATTGTAGCTGATATTGGTATAGTAGTAGATTTTTTAAAGATTACAAGTTTTTTTTTTTTTTTTTTTTGGTTTACATTTTAATTTACTTTGCAGGTAAGGGTTCTTTCTTACAGTGAACATGTTAAGTGGATGAAACAAGGGGATGGAGGTTGGAACATGTCACGGGTGATTTTCTCTCTTGGGTTTCTCTGGTTACTTCCCTTAGGGTTTCTGGTGTCCTTTTTGGGTTAGCTCAGGTTATTTTTAATGGTTTCAGGGGTCATTTCCAGGGTTTCATGGTTGTGTTTTCAAGGTTGTGCGTGGGTAATCCCTAGGTTTCAATTTTGAAACTAGGCTTTGATGCCATTTGTAAGATCCTAGTCACTGGGATTCATAACTAAAAGTACAATTGTAATTAGATACCATGTGTAAGTCTAAATAATAAATTTATTAACAACAATTTCCAGGAATTTAATTCTTATATTTCACATTGACAACAAAATATCAGTATTTATAACTTGATTAAAACAACATAGTGGACTAGTAAAATACCTCTTGAAGATGAATCCCTTTGAGATGAAAGCCTTTGAGTTGTTGAACAATCTGCTACCAAAAGCTTGAAACTAAAACTGCCTGAAACTGTTTCCTCCCAGCCAACTAGGAACAGAGCCTCTCCGGATCCATCGTTCTAGGAAATCAGATTTCTTGTCCCCTGAGCGCAAAATCCCAGCAACAACAATGCCCTAGTAAAGATCCCCAGAGAAATTTTAGCTTTCAGTCTCCTCCTCCCCTTCCTCCTTCTCCCAATGTTTTCTCCCTAAAAAAAGACCTCTTCCAAGTCCCCTCCTATCTCCCTTATCCTCCTCTCTCGAATCACCCTCCCTTATTCAATTCCCAATTGCCTTATCCCCCCATTAATTCCCTCACCTACCATTAAATAATAATAATACTAAAATGATTCAATATTTATTTTAATAATTAATTTAATTTAACTTAACAAATTATGATCATAAAAAAAATCAAATTGGGTTGTTATAGTTTTAAGCAGTCAGACACTTGTCAAAGATGAGGTGATAGGTTGAAGAGGATGGATGCCTCAATTAATATGTTAATGGCCTACCCTTTCCTATCACATAGATGTATGTTTATATTCCATGGCATCCAAAGAATGCCCCTTCATTCACAAGGTGGGTGGAATACAACCAGTGACTTAGAAATGAAATGCTCCAAGCCCAACATCAACTTGGGTGCAACAAAAAATATTTCAAACAAGACCGTACCGGGTTTATTCATCTTTATGATGGCCTCAATGGAGTTAAATATATCTCTATGGAATATTATAAAGTACAAGAATCATCCCACACTAGAAAGCATGCTCTGATTGGTTTCAATTTCCATTACTATAAGGACTACAACATCGAGGCTACCTTGAATTTCAGGAAGGGATTTTATTAGAGAGATAGGGTGTTCTTCCTATCTTTGTGGAAATCATAGGGTGACACTTGGTAAAATTGTAGAGAGCATTGATGAAGCTTGTTGTTTAACATGGGGGTGTACATGCTTGAATTTAGCGACTCATATATTCACATTTGGTAGGATAAGTTCCCATGGAGAGGAGGGGATGGGTGTTGAAATACATTTTTATATACGCATTGCTAGGAACATACCTTCTCTTAGATTCACCAATATAATATCTGTCATGCACCTACATTTTTCCCGGGGATCCAACTTGAGTTGGTGCACCCAAGTCGCCCGACACCTGTGGTCATGCAACACCACAATGTTTTACTAGACTAAAGAAAAATTAATTCATTCGAACTATGCCTTACTCAAGACACACCCACACTCTACCTTGAGCCAATCGTGCCAACTACACTTGTGGTATTTACTTAAACAAGTACATAGTCCTTATACTTAACCGATTACACAACCAAGAACATGCAACCATTCATACACAAGAGACACAAATATGGTTGGGAAACAAAAAATGTGCCTAAAACCCGTATAAGTCTTTATATACAAATGATGTTACAATTCTTACAAAGAGGAGCTCACAACTCAACATATACATATACAAGAATTTGGCTAAGTCACATCCTGACATGCCTACTTTCTCATACACTCAAGTCTCCCTGTCACAACCTGAGCTTGATTGTCACATCCTTCTTCCTATCTCAGACACCGCTCCACCTTATATTCATGCCTCTTAGTTGTGGACCTTGCCCAAGACACTCCAACAAGAGACTAAGGCAATCCTTCACACTTCGCCTCCATTGTCATCACACTTCATCTCACCTCAGCCCGAGCCACATAACTCACTCTCCAACTCGAGTTGTGATGATGTGATGTGTTGTCTCTAGCTCATGTGCCTTGTGTTCTTTATATGGACTCCAAACATCATCTTCACGAATTGTCGTGTCCTTTGGGGTATTGTGCCCCTTAATGGACCAACACACCCAAATAAACCAACGTGCCCCTTCATGGACCAATGCGCCCATTAAACATGTGCGCTCATGAACCATGACATTCGTTCAGACCAATGCACCCCAACCTTGGGTGCACCATTTCCCTATGCGTTTCCTTGAATCGACGGACATGACTCTTTGTGGGTGTGCCAATGTGTAACATCCCGCTCTGGCGCACTGAGAACACTTATTATTTGAGGACACTTTCTAGCAAGTGATCTGGACCCCTTTTTGATGTTAGGCCTATTATATTTGATTATGATGTGATTTGACAGATGACATGATGTGCTACTATTTGATTAGACGGGTGCTATTGATTCAGTTTGATTGAGTGTGCAGGGTTTTTGACCTTGAGGATGCAGAGGCATCGGTAGAACTCCCTTGGACTCCGGACCGAGTCAGGGAGTGTGCTTTTGGGTTGATATGTTTATTATGATGTGTTATTTGATTGATGATTTGATGATGAAATTTATGACATGATTATTGGTGATGTAGGCTGACGATAGCTTGCCGACTTGACTCACATATGGAGTAAAGGGGCCACACACAATTGCAGAGAGGTTGAGGGAGAGGGGTGGACAACAACCCTGNGGGGGAAGAAGAGTACCCCTAGCGTTTGGCTGGGAGGTACCGGTGAGTTCATTGCGGTCGGCAAGCAGGAGCAGGAGCGGCACAGAGTGGAGCGTGGAGGTCCTCGCGACGGGCTATAAGGCAATGGTATGGCCTTGTTTAACAATTTCAGTCGAGTAGGCTATGCTGGTATCAGATAGGGTTGTATATGTATCGCCTTCTAAATCTATGCAGAGGTAATAAAAATTTGTTAACAATGGACTCTTCTTGTTGCGTGAAATGTTGATAGATTGACTGTACAGGTATTTTTCTCCAATACTCTACTAATGTAATAAAAATGTGTTCTGAACGTACCACCCTGCCGGCCTGAAGCATAATAGATTGGGGTTTTTGTATGCTCTGCTTCCTAATTCTGTGTAGGTGTAATAAAACCTGTTATCCATGAATTCTCCTTGCCTCTTGAATGCAATAAGGGCAGTCGTATGTATTTCCCAGCAGTTGTAATAATGATGTTTTGCCAGTCGTAATCTCTTTTTACCTGAAGGCAATAAGACTGAATGTAAAGGTTGTAGAAGAAATGTTAAGCTGCTAGATGGGAAAAAGGGGACTGGAACCCTTGCCTTCTCATCTGTCAACAGTTATATAAAATGCGAACTGGTACAGTACCGACGTTTCAGACAAGGAATTTCGAACATATAGGGTTCCGTTAATGAATAGCTTATAGTTATAGTTATAGTTTGAATGTTAGATTGCTGATGGGTAAAAGTGGACTGGAATCCTTGCCTTCACCTCTGTCCGCGCTGTTGACTGATACCTTTCCTTGAGCTCGACTTTGCCAGAAAATTTCGACCTGGCGTAATGCGCGTCTGAGTCTGATGGTGATGCGTTCCTCTGGTTGAGTCAACGTATGGCGTTTTCTCCCTTGCAGAATGTATTTTGGTTTTAATTATTTGATGTTCAAATTATTAAAATGCAATCCGGTGGATTCAATAGGTAAAGACGTTTAATATAAGCCTCCCTTTCATTGCAATTCAACCAGAACTAGAATAAGCCGGATAATGGCTTAGTTCCGTTAAACCCTATTCCTAGATACTAAACAGGGTTCAGAACTCGAACTTGAACCGAATGAGACTAACCGGACCCTTCTTTTTCATGACCCCATTTGTACACCCACGCCTTGATAACTGGGATTCCGGCGATTTAGGTTTCACGTGATGTTCCATCACCGGGCGTTGGGTTACTATCGCTGGTATAGTCTGTTTTCGGTTTCCCTTAACCCGTTCCCTTAAGACAGAAGTGTAGAAGCCTGGCCGTGTGCTAAGTTAGTAGATATGGGGTACAACGGGAATAAACCGTAATCTGATTCATGGGATTTCATTTTTTTTTTACCACTATCGAACCATGCAAGGAATAATTCTGATAATGATGTGCAGTGGATTTATGACTGCGCTGAGCCTTATGTACAACCATTTAAGTCATATTATATGCTTGTGCACGTCGGTCCTGCCCATATCTTTTTACCTGTTGCATATCCAGATTTAATGGCTGATATGATAACATTGGGCAGAGTCACACAGCGTGCATGGCGACTGTGGGCAGCATCACCCACCAACGGTCGACACCTGGGACTTGGTCAATTGCCTGACTTAAACAACATTCACCGCCTGTTCCTACTTGCGCCTTGTTCCTGTAGATTTTCCGCCACCGTAGAGATGGATGCTGTAGGTTATCCTTGCGCTTCATGATGGATTCTGACAGCGCATACTTCCATGCGCGCTGGGCGCAAGCTTAATCTATTCTTTTGCTCAGCCACCTTAGTAACCCTAATCCGCTGGTGGAAGTTCTTTACGGTTGGAAGGTTGGATGTTTTACCTACTAAATAGTTTTCTGGTTAAAAATAAAAATAAAAATCGGCAAGCATTAAACTTTTAATGGGAGTGAGTGCAACGGATATGCTTCTGAATTTCTGGAATTAATTACACACCAGTCCGTGGTTATAATTTCAAGGTAAACTATAATTTAAAACTATAATGGTTAGGTGATTGCAATGGATACCTTTTCCTCTTAAATGTCGAGTATGCTTTTAGAAATCTAGAAGGCAGCCAGTCCACCCTTTTATATATAAAAAGGGAAATCATGATAAAAAAATAAAAATAAAAGTGTTGAATTACTCCTGTAGTGGGGAGGAAAACTTCTGGGTTAGTTAGCCTCCTTTTAATTAAAAAAAAAAACCAAAAAAACTTGAGTTAGATGGATTGACTTATTGTTCTAGTAGTGAAACTCAATGTACAATGAATTTTGAATGTTATTTCATTTCCTTGTTATGGTCTTATGATTTAAAGTTATGATTATCTTACGTTATGGATATGGAAAATTTACACTAAAGGATAACCTAATGGGATGGTAATGGGTGACCGCATTGCCACTGTATTGTATGGTTGGCATTACGTAAGGCAAATCTTATGGCAATATAAGGAAATAATATAATGTTAGTGTAGGTGACATGATGTTCAATTTATTGTTAATTTAAATGCAAGGTTATGGGATTCAAAGCTAAATGACATTGTTATTTTGCAATGCTATTGAAACTTTACTGCTATTGAGGACACTTAAGACGTGAGGTCCTTGAACCAAGTGCTCTAAATTCTAGGAATGGTAATTAGAGGAAGGGTGTGGTGAAGGTGTAGAAGGTTAAGAGGTAGTGTGTTGGTCATTCTATGAAGTTTGCAATATAAAATGAATGGTGTTAGGTTATAGCGTTTATTGTTGGCATCATACCAGAAGTAGGGTAAATAATTTTTGTTGCAAAGTCTGTATATTACCAAAATGCAGTGATGTTATCCGTTATGGTGAGTCGTGGGAGTTTATCATTGAAACCTGTAAGGGTAATATCCTCGCCTCTTGGAAAAACGCTATGTAGCCTTGATAACCTAAGAGTGTAAGGTCATTGTTAATTGTTTACCTTGTTGTTGTAATATACAAGTAATGGTCAGTGTGAGGACATCTTAATTCTTTTATAATTTCAACACAAGGGGGTAAAGTCCTTAAACTAAGGGCGATAAATTATATGAGTTAGATTTAGCATTTAATTATGTGTACTCATTTTAAGGGTAGGGTTGGTAACTCTTCGACTTTAAACGAAGAGACTGGTCTTTACCTGCTGCAAATTGAGTCGTGGGAAATGTTGAGTCTTAGCTAGCGGTTGGTTATTGTTAGTATCCTTATGACTTGCGCTTTCCATAGAGGAGTTGGTGGTTCTCTAATCTTTGTTGTACTTGGGTATAAATGATTTTTGCTCGGATTGATGGCGTCGGGCGGGATGTAGAGACCTCCATGTTCCTCAGAACAGACGCCAGCCCTGAGACCTTAAATGGTTAAAATCAATGGGAACCTGGGCTTGAGCGTTGCTTATGTGTCTGGTAGGTCCTAACCATTGCCGGGTAGGACGGGCGGGTAGTCAGTTCTACTTTTCGTCGTGTGATCATCGTTTAAGCATGCAGTCACTTGTCGCGCGTCCTTGTCATCCTTTACGATCATCATGGTTGCATCTCAATCGTCGTCGGGTGGCGACGCAGAGTCGAATGGGTTGATTGTTTCCTTGTACACGCGCGCTAGCCCTTTTTAAACACTCACACACAAAAAAAATTGCACTAGTTACTAGAGATGGGTCGCAGTAACGAGGAGGTTCGTTACATAGAGAAGGAAAATACTAAGCACCATACAATTTTGAGATCATTGAAAATATATTAAATATAACTATCCCTAACTCTATGTATATATTCTAGTCATTAAGAAACTATGACACATGACACCCAGCATCATTAGAACTCAACGGCAGATGTCAATCATATTGATCAATGTGATTAACTTTTAATGGTGCTCTCCGGAAAAAAGGAGCATATAGAAGTAGAAAATAAAAATAGCATTACAAGAGATATTGTTAGAAAGAAACAGGTTACTGATCGATTTGATATATTGTTATAAAAAAGTAGGTTACTCATTGATTTGATATATCGATCAATTGGTATAGAACTGATATTGAAGAAGCACCAAGTGAAGGATTCTCCCGATTAGATATACATTTTTAGTAAGAAGATTACAGGCACTAGAAGTTTCCATAGAGACAGGCAAAGTTCCAAAGAGATCAGCATAGGCCCCGTTTTGCTCATTCAGTGAGATCTTGGCTTAAGCAATAAGCCGCAGCTGCTCCTCTTGACCGCCCAACATTTTTGGAGCTCCCTGTATCTTCTTCCCATATCCCACGCAAAGCTTCTCTAATGTTGTGAATACTTTCAAGGGCAAAATCTGCTCCCTCTGTTCGGACTGAAGTGCCCACCTGTTGACAGTGATAGCTAATATTAAAATTAGATGAAGATTGGACAACTTTTGCCTTCTTACAAAAGCATCAGATCCCATTTAGAATCACAT
>SNQJ01S0008307.1:239841-268813 GCA_010110895.2 Picea sitchensis | reverse complement strand
TGATATAATCTAAATTTGAGATTTAATTTTACTGTTCATTATACTGGATTTATTGTTACAGTTTAGAGAAGTTACTCTTTTTAGATGCTTGAATATGTTTCATAAAACAAAGTGATAAATTTTATGGTTCTTTCAGATGAGTAAGATGATTAGGATGGATATCTAAAACTATGAATGTAAATCTCTTACCAAGGCTTCCTGAATGGTCTGGAAATCTTTTACCAAGGCTTCCTAAATGCTTCTTGTTTTTGTTTTAATCCTTGATGTTGAGAACCCTATGAGAACAATAGCGTGCTCTCTAAGTAACTTCATTGAATAGAGATTTTTTTTATAATGATGGTGTAAAACCTGAGGGTTCATCTGACCTTGCTTTTGCCTAAAACAATGTTGAATTTTGAGGATGTTGTGCTCCACAACCGATTGGTGCACATATAAAGTGGTCTTAACATCATAAGTTTGTTGAACTTAACAATATAGAAGATAATATTTAGTAAAAATATGTTTAAGAGTTATTTTACATCTAAATTTGCATAACATCAAATCCAAGAGTTGTTTATCATCTTAATTTGCATAACATCAAATTCATCTTAACCTGAAACTATTACCACATAAATATTAAAATAAAATTTCTTACAAAATCCAAAATTCATACCCTATACTTAAAAAATCCAAAGACTTAAATATTAAAACAAATTTCATATACAAAACCTTCCTGTGCTTACAAAATCCAACCTGCTTACAATATCCAATAATAGCCTTTATAAATCTTAATACAAATACCTTTGTATCCAAAGATACCATTTTTAAATCTTAATACAAATACCTTTGTTTATCTTGCCTTTGGAAAACTCAGGAGTATCCATTGAAAATCTATATGAGTGATCTGTCAATATAAAAGCCAATAAAATGAAGCAATGAAGAAATTCTAGCATACTAATATAAATTAGTTCTACATTTTACCTATTTCACAGAAAAAAAAGCGGAAACTGTTTCACAGAAAAAAAGAGGAAACAAGATATAGATATTTAAAGAAATCACTCTTTAATTTTTCATTCATATAAACTTAGGTTTTGTCACCATTATATAAAAGATAAAAAAAACTTAAAATAACAATTTTTTTTACAAACCATTTATCTTCCTTAAATCTATTTTACTTATTAATAATTTATAAATAGAGTAAAATAAGTATGTATTATTTATCATTTCTTTAAATGATGGCTATAAATTAGGTCGAAATGGACCCTCTCACATCTATTCCCCTATCTATACTCTAAAATATTAATATATTAACTCACTCTTCATCACATTACATAAAATATTAATATATTAACTCACTCTTCATCACATTACCTTCTCTCCTTTGCTTTATAATTAATCAAGCTCACGATTATATAACAATATACATATCCAAATCTATGGGTCTCCTTGCCTTTTCTCTGTATAATAGAGAGTCTAAAAATCCAAATGAGACACATAGAGAAACACCTCCAAACTTACCCCCGCCCCCTTTCATTGTTCGTCCTCATCAAGATAGGGATAGATAAAAGGACAAGCCTAATCCTAAGAGCCATGACCCAGAGAATCCAATATTAGAATTGAAAAATCTAAAGCTACGAGCATGCATATAGAGCCTGAAGAATCAAAAGATTCACACTGAAAAAGATGGCACCAAATCTTGTTCATTGCCACTCGCACAACAAAAGAAATATTGAGGCACATTTAGCTTTTTGTTAAGGGGAATAAATTGGGTCATCATGATGGGAAATTAGCTACTACAACACCTATTAAAAGCAACAACAACATTATTTTGGGTTGGGGGGCTCACAAATTGTTGTACAAGCTTCGATATGCCAAACTTTGAAAGATATCTCTGTATTGCATCCACCACGTTGACATCTTCTAAAACATTGTTTTTTGTTTGCACCTGAGCTCCATAAATAACAAAACAATAAGTACAACAAAGCATCAATAAGAGGATGACAAATAGAAATCTACTCTGGAAAAATTACCTGTTTACTTTTACAGAGCTCCCGATAGGGCATCAACATCTCCTCAGTCTCGGCTTCTACTTGTTTCATGTAAGCCTCTGCAACTTCATTGCAGAATTGTGTGATTGGAATATAGTTTCCCATTGCAACAGATCAAGAAACCCTAAACCTCAGATGCTATATATAAAACAATTTTAGAGGAAAATAAAATGAAGTTTGAACAATAGCCTGAGAGGATTTATATACTTGGAGTGGGAACCCCACAAATTGGGTGTCGAACATGTATGAGAGTAACGATTTGTCCTGGAAAGAGTAGATTATCTAGAGCCCATCCATTAAGATATAATGCTACCGCTTTACATGATTTCAGTCTCCGGTGAAAGGAAAATTCTTATTTTCAAGAGGATCGACATTTGAGAAAGAACATGCATTGGGTACAGTAGCAGCTTAAGCCAGGTACATCCAGATGCAGTAAGAAAAAGACCAGGTAGATGGATATGAGGCTTCTTCCATGTATATGTCAGTGGTCATGGTGTAGCTGTCACATAACAATGCATTAGTAGAACGCTCTCTGTATTACTCAACCTCTGACAAGAAATCCTTACGAATTGTATTACTCAACCTCTGACAAGAAATCCTTGATTTCTTACCAATTCCACCTCGAGAGATACACCTTAAAATCGACATTAATGTGTATAGCCGTCACTTGTTTCCGTTCAATGATTTTTATTTTTCAAATTTAAATATTTTAAATTTAAATTTATTTATGACAAAATATCCTTGACCAATAGAAAAATAGAAATATATAATTTTAAAATTCTAAAATATATATTTTTTTTCAAAATTGAATTTAATATATAATAAAAAATAAACATATACCAGGTTAGAACGTACAAGCATGGCGCATGCATGGGCTGAGAGTTTCAATAAGCAAGGTATGGACAACTGTATGATGTACACTATTTTGTACTGAAGCGATGGTACCATCGGTTGTAACAGAAGCAAAGAATTGACCTCTACAAGGAAATGTAAATGAAGTCATGGCTGAGTAGACAAGACCATCCGTGTGCATTAAAGGAAATGGTAAATGCAATGGCCGAGTAGATGTGGCTATCCGTGTGTGTTAAAGGCATTAAATGCAATGGTAAATGCACGCCGCCACTACGGCAATAAGACCTCAATATTGAGAGCCAATAATATTTCAGAAAAATATTATTTTTCTATTTATTTTAATTCAGTTTAAATTATTATTCAAATTGTGGTATGTTTAACCATTGCAAATGCCAAAAAAATCAAAGTCAAAGGTAACACTAATAGGAAGTTAGTGATGAACTCATCGCTATAGTCCCACGCCTTTGGCAGGGACTAATAAAAGGAGAAGGAAAAGGACAAAATAAGAAGGAGAATCTTTTTGAGAGAGGGATGTCTTGTAGATTTTTACCTTGTGCTTCACTACCATTGCTCTATTAAGTGTCCAACTTAAACTTTCTTCATTTTTTTTTTATACTTGGCTATTCTATTGTATGAGGCTTATTCCATCTAGAATGATTAAAGACAAGAACTCTAGTATAGAATGATTAAAGACATGGTCCAAGATTAAAGACAAGAACTCTGGTCCAAATCTATGAAAGGGCTTGAAAACTTCAAAGAATCATGGGGTTTTATTTAACAATAAAGATCAAACTCTTACTCTTTTTAACTCTCGAATGTATTTCTCTTTTTATTATTTATCTCTTTTCTTTTAATATTTAAAACTTAAAAATACACTTCACTTCTTTAATCTTGTATATAAACCTTTTTATCTTGTTTTATTTTATTAGTTTATTTTTTATTTTTTTCCAAAACACAAAAATTAAAAAAACAATATTAATTCATTTTGTTTCTTTAAAACAATTTACATTGCACATATTCACATTTTCTTTTATTTATTTGAACTTTCATTTTACTAATTGTAATGCTTAAAAAAAACAATAAAATTCATTTCAATATTTTTTTAGAGTAGTTATTGTAAATACAAATTAAATAAAATTTATTTCAATTATTTTTTAGAGTAATTATTGTAAATACAAATTAAATTAACTTTCGATTGTATATCTTTCTTAACTATTTCTTTTTGCAATTTTATCTTTTAAACTCCACACTAACTTTTGTTTTAATTTTCATTTCATGTAAAAGAAAACATAAAATTATAAAGGTTACAAATTATATATAAATTAAATAATTGCAAAAATAAAAATTTCATTTTTTTAACTTTAAGGTTTTCTTTTAACTTAGAGTTTAGTTAGTTTAATTTTCTTTTTAATTTTTGCACTTATATTATCCACTAAAATTTTGTTTAATTTAACATTTCATTAAAAAAACAAAATATAAAATAATATAAAGGCAAAATACAAAAAAATCAAATATCTTCAAAATACAATTTTTTTTTTTAAACTATTTAATTTTGTGTTATTTATTTTACAATAACTTTAGTTTAATTTACTTCTCATGCACATAAGTATACAAATCATATAGTTGCAAAAACACATTAAAATTTAATATTTGAAAAATCATAAATAAATATTCATGCTTAGATTCTTAAGCTTTAGAGTCTAATGTGCTTTCTTTCAGGGCTTAAAGGGTAACATCAACACAATGCTAATCTCTTTTAGCTCTTTTAACATCTGCGACAAATTTCACTCTTGTTAGTTTGTAGTTACTACACAAGGCTTGGCCTCACATCCTCTGTATGACTTTTCCCCTCTGAGTAACTCCATTCTTACAATTTTTACATAAATCCATATAGCTTGGTATGGATGCACCTTTGTGCAAATAATGCAACCACAACATTATTTGTCTTGATTCTTACATGATTCTTAGGTTATGGAGCAACAGATACTTAAGCTAATTTAGACATAAGCATAAACCAATTCAAAAAACAAACAAATACATTGGTGCAATAACTTAGGCGACAACTTGACTCCAAATTTCATTCTTAAGATGAAACTATACAATGGGATATGAACAATGAAACTTACAACACACCTATCAATTCACTACTAACCAACCACCAATCTATTTACAATTTTAGGGAGGTGTACAAACAATCTACCAAGAGAATGTAAGAAACACTATTTTTCTCGTCTAATCAGATCCTAAATTACATGTGTATAAAATTTGAAACAATGAAGAGACAAATAAAAGAAGACGACCTATCATGATTGTTGGTCCTCTGGACATGATTACTTATTGAGTTGTCCATTCACATCAACACACCTAGGCTAAGTTGGGTTGTGTGTTTGTGACCATAGTGCACATAATAAAATAGTGTGTGATGGCATATAATCATAATTAATTTTGGAGCTATCTCAATGAGTCATAATGCCATAATCATGAAATTAAATATTAAATTGTCTGCAACATAGTGCTAATATACAACTATAATGCGCATGAGAGTATATCATTGTAAGGTGCTTCTTGCATTGATGATTTCATGCAACTTTCCACTTTATGTACAACAACAAAAAATTACATTTATATACTTAAACAAATTATTTATATAAATTATCATTAACAACAACACTAGTCATAAACTTAGTCGATTTTACACTCATTTTAAAATCACAATTAATATATATTTTTATGAGATTTCAGTAGAAACAAGTGCTGCATGGCAGCGTAGTCCCTGCCAGGTTGGAATGGGAATAAATGCACAGGTATGGGGGGACCGTGGGAAAATGAGAATCCCTAAGTAGCGGAGGCAAATGGAAACTGTTGCGGACATGTGGCAAGCAACAAGAAGTACATGTGGTATCTATGCAGAAAATGACACGTGGCACTGTGAGTCACGCCAACCATTAGACGTCACGCTGCTACATGACTCCAAGAGAAGGTCACTCCGAGATTTTTCCTTCCAAAACAAACAAAGTTCCCTCGAAGCACAGAGTCCCGAATTCCTAAATTAGTTAATGATAATATTATATTAATATCATGTTAACAAGTAATTAGTGAGAAAGTCACTTTGTGAGAAATTTGTTCTATCACTAAATATGGCTAGGGGAGTTCTAAAATTGGCAGGTCGATAAAAATTTAGCATGGACGCTAAAGTGCCAGGGTCACCCATATGGCGGAGTGGAAACTAATCGATGACTCACATTCATTTTGAAAAGAGAAGGTGCCTGAGCGTTAATCTCCTAGAGAAATTATGGCATTGAAACCATTTAGTTTTTGAAAGTATTCTCATTCTAATTATACTGTATTTTGCATAATCCATCTTGCTTTTATTTTCTTAATAAGATTATGTAATTTTTCCTATTACCATTAGTACAAAAGATAGCTACTAAAGAGCACAGATATCCCCATCACGTGTAACTTGATATATTGTTGGAGTCTGACTTTCCATGTTCAAAACTTCAGTGGTTAGTGTAATAGAGGTACAACGGTGACAAGATAAAATTTCCCTAGCTAGTAGGGTTACCAAACCCTCCTCGGTCCAAAATTGTGTTGTGCCTCATTTCTTGCCCCTATCCCGATAAAGTGAAAAAGCACGCTAGTGATCCCTAGGTTGCAACATGTATGATTGTTCACTTAGTGTTGTCGTCATTTATTTTTAACGCACATCAACCTTGTGATAGGTATTTTGAATTCAACCCTACATCTCCTTATCAACCATTAGGTTGCAAATCAAAGAAGTCAAGCCTTCGTTTACTTATAAACCCTTAGTTAATAAAGTAAAGAAGTGAACTCTCCATCTCTTTATCAATCTATTGTTAACGAATCAAATAAGTGAACTCTCCATCTCCTTCTCAATCCTTAATTAACATAGTAAAAGAGATCAACCCCATTAAAAATCGTTAGTTAACAAAGAGGTATTGTGAATTACATAATTCATTAAATCTAAAGAAGAGTATAAAACCTGTGGAGACCCATTTCCTACCAAGTCTTTTATGAGATGTACAAATATAAAAAAAATGTAAGATAAACATGCAACAAAATACTCCAATTTATGAGCAAGGTTCCTAATGGAATCTAAAAATTTAATCATAGTTTAACTAAAAAAATATGATCTACATATGGTTCCACAATGCTCGAGAGTTTTGAGGGTGGTTTGCGAATCAACTCTTGACCTTAAAGAAGCTTGAAACCATGAAGATTTGTAAGAGTTGACTAAAAATGGGGTGTTTTGTGCATTCTTTATCAAACACTGATATACAATACAAAATTAACTCAAAGCTACTTATGAGGGCAACGAGATTTGGTTAGATGGAAAAGTGAGGGTGTTTTGTGTCCCCACTTTGTTTCAATTCCCTAGAGATGTCTTGCCCTTTGTAGATCATATCACAAACCATTTGAAGCAATTTGGGCTAGGTGCCAGCCCCGTGCAACTTTGGTGGAATAGATACCCCCACTTGTTGAATCTTAGTCAAAGGGATCTTTCTAGAATGTTGTAAGTTGGCTACATTGCATTATAATATTCCTAAATTGAGGAAGGCCATGTCCACTACACAATAATATTGGGCAACATCTTGTCAAAAACAAAAGCTAATTACTTTTACAATGAGATAAGTGAGATACAAAAGATAAAATACAAATATAACACATATTTGGACAAAAATTCACAAAACTAAGGCTCGTCACAAATTCCTTATTTAATTCATTTATTATGTTGAAAATGTGTAACATCGGGTGAGTCATGCATTCTTAACATCAATCATCCAAATGAGTGAGTCAAAATACTATAGACACCAAGCATCCAACATGACTAATGTAACAACAACACTCAAATTTGATGAGTTAGAACATATAACAACTCGACTATATTCAAGGGCGACATGTGAAGGTGGGAGTCTCCACAATCCTAGAGGGAACAAGATTATGCATTATATTTCTTGGGGTCTAGGAAAGGTGACAAATAACCCTATCGAAGCCTATTCTTTATAGTCTGGGCTCAACATCGCTAGAAATCATGGAATTAGGTCCCTGATGGTGTTTGGGGATTCGATGTCAATCATCTAGGAAATAATTACCCAATCGATCCCGGGAGGGAATCAAATTCAAGGCCTTGTAGCTTGAATTAAGAAACTTACCTCTCAGTTTGATAAGGTCTCTCTTTACCACATCAGGAGGGACTTGAATGAAGAGGTGGATGCTTGGGAAAAATTAGCGTCCTCGTTGAGTCCAAGCAACATTATGCAAAATGGGTTTTTTCATTATGCCACAATCCCCTAATTATTTATTTAGTGGGAGATTAATTATTGTTAGAGTGACCAAGTGGAACATATATGAAGTTCAAACAATGTGGCTTCCCTCGAGGTCACGTATAGTGAGCAGGTGGCAGAGCGATAATAGGATCAAGCGAGCCTACATACATTTACTAAGGTTGATATCATGTGAAGGATTTCAATGCTTTGTTATGGGGAGACGTAATAGATATGGGATTTTTTGTGGGAGGGAACCACTTTGGTATAGAAAATTTTTGGTTCCGTGACAGGTGGATTTAATCCAGATTTATTCGATGGAGGTCGAGTTTCCAATGTCTTAGTAGAGATGGAGCTATGTGTTGTCAACTAAGGCGGGACTAGAGTTGTTTACAGTGATTTTGAAGGAATTTACGTTTCATTTCCCAGTTGATTTGGTCATGGATGAGACTTCTCTGTCCCAACATTCATTAACAGTGGATTTGGCCTTTTGTAGATCCTTATGATCCTGGAGAATTTGGGGCTTTTCTCCAAGATTGGGTTTCGATTTCGAGTTCAGTGAGCCAGTGTTATAGATCTCTATGTTTTCAGGGGATGTGGCAAGGGCGACGATGGCAGGTGATGATGCTCGGGAACTTAAAATAATCCTTCGCAAGCATGAGGAAATTACACATGCCAGTATTAGTGCAATCTTGGTCATTACCTCCAAGGTGGCAGAAATGGAGTAGTCTATCATTTCACACAATGCTAATATTTCCAACCTTATCCTCAGCTATAAATGTCGAATTGACTCATTGGAAGCATAATGTAGCAGACTCCGAGCTTTGGTTTTAGCTCAGCGAGTGGATAATCTCTCATTGGCTTCAAATAACCATGGAACTCAAAGATCTAATTAAGGGTGGGGAGCAAAGGTTGAAATAGTGTACCAGAACTAGGTTACCATGGAAATCAAAGGCGATGGTACACACCACTCTGGAGAGGAGCAAGAAGATCAAAACAACATGCAATAGTAAAACAATATGAATGTTTTTTCAAGTCATCTGTGTTTTGTGTCAATTTGTTAGGCATACTACCTATAAGAACACTTGGAATTATCAATTAGTAATTTCCTTTTTGTATGTAATTAGCTACTTAGAACTATGCTTTGTTTTGTGGGAATCCATTGATGGAATCTATGTAATCGATGTTTTCCTTAGTGCAACAAGCCTCCTTTTATATATAATGAAAAATTTAAGTTCTAGTTAAAAAAAATAAACAAAACAACTAAAATGTATGAGTTGAATATGATAAATAACTCATGATAAATTACCCTTGACAAACTCGCATGTAGGATTTCTAGGCCTTAGTGTTTGAACTTAGCCTCGAATTTGACATCCCTCGATAAGTAGAACAATGATGCATTATCACAACTACCTATTATAAGTCTTAGTGGTCAGACTCAACTCAATATTTGACTTTTAGTAAGAAATAGAACAATTCATTATTATTTTCACCTATCACTTTCTTTTTCCAGTTAATATATCTCGAGGGAAACCATCCGAGCACTTCCCCTCATTTTGAGGATGGTACCTAGGATAAATCCTAGATTCTTAAGGGCACAAGGTTGGGTCAACAACATATGAATAGTTCATATATAACTCATCAACAATCGGTTCACTAAAAGAGAACATGTCACAAAATGGAATTTGAACCCAGATGGAGAGGGTAACAATTGCTCGTCACAACCACTCCAACTACACCCAATTGACTATTGTCACCTATCACTTACCATATGGCCAAATTGTTGTAACTGACTCTTCCTCTATACAAATATGATTGATGTACAATGGTAATATCGTTTAGTTATCTTAACATCCTTCACATATTTCACTCTTGTTAGTTTGCAGTTACTACATGTTGGGTTAAATATCTCTTCCACTTCTTGGTCTGACTCAGGTTCGAATCTCAACAAGTTTCCAAGAAAACCCTCTAAAACTATCGGCCCTCCTCGTAAACCATAAGGAAATACAACACACAAAGAGCACTGGGCAGTCTCACCCGAGATAGATGGGTGACTGCAATACTCAAGTGCTTGCAGTCTAGGAATGAGTGGGGATCTGGGAATGTATTTGATCTTCCTAATTTATTACTCTCATTATTCATACAAATATTCCTAGCGTTCATTCATCTTTTAGGCCCAATGTGCATGGATTCTATTATATCTATCTTAACCATTCAATCATAAACTGATCATTGATAGAAAGTAAACATGCAAGAAACATCATAGATAACACATGTTTTACTGTGGTTCACCCCCTCCTGGGCTATGTCCACAAAGATTTGGATTCTCTGCTCTTTTATTAGGTTTGCTGCAAAATATGGCATTGCACGCTTTACATCTCCAATCGTACAAGCACTGTGAGATTAAGGAACCTCTCTGAGGTGGACTAGATCACACCAGGCTCCTCAGCCTATGACCTAACCCTCAAAATATGGCCTACTTGACTTTTCTATCACCTTATTACACTAACCATTGAACTCACCTGTTTCTCCACAAATCAATCAACTGAACCCTTCCTGAACCCCCAACCTAGACCTCCTAGGTTCTTATTTCTACTAATTTTAGGCTTACAGTCATTACAATCTTTATCAAAAACCTTAACCCTACCATGAATAGTTTTTCCTGCCTGCGCGCCTTGCATGTTGCTTTTCCTCACGCATGATGCTTTTCTTTCCGGTTTTTCTTATCCAAAATTAGGTCCTTCCTCAAAATAGGCATGCGCCCAACAAGCCCCCAACACTGACATGTGGCTCGTTGTTGGTTTAATATCTACTCTTCTATTGGTATTTAGGATTCTTTATGGGGTATTCTGATTCTAATTTACCATCACAGATTGACCCTGGTTCATATTTAGTAAGCTTCCCAACAAAATCCCTTTAAAATTATTGACCCCTCTGGAAAACCAGAAGGAAACACAGTAACCAGACTGTACTACGCAGTCTCACCCAAGATATCTCTATGGGTGGTTGCAATACTTAGGTGTTTGCAACCAGAGACTGAGCTAGATCTGTGGTTCAACACTGTAAACTTTATTCATTTAGTCTAACATCTAATTTTAAAATTCATTCTATGCATGCATGTGGAATACCAGATCTACTAAGTTACTTAATTTATCTAACATTCATCAATTAATAAGACATAAAGACACATTCATTCATTCACATAACACAATGTTATTGTGGTTCACCACCTCCTGGGCTATGTCCACAAAGATCTGGCTCTCAGGCTTTTATTGTAGTTAAGAATTATATCACATCGCACGTGGTTAAAATCTTAGATCTCCCCCTTTTCCACAGGCTCCTCGATCCCTACGAGTCTGACTAGATCACACCAGACTCCTTAGCCTGTGATCTAACCCTCGAGATCGAGTCGCTCACTCCCCCCATAGCTCACCAACTTAATGACTCATACAGTTCTTACAAATCTCTCCCTTTCTCTCTGACGTCTCGGTCATATTATATCTTTCTCCTCTAAGTGCGACTTATTTATATCCTTGGCTCACTAGCCATTACAATACATTACAAAAACCCTGACCCTAGTGTCGTTAGGTCTTCCTTGCATGTGCATTTTGCCTACTTCTCTCACACATGCTGCTTTTCCTTCCAGTTATATTTTCCTCCTTGGATGATTCTCCTCCAAAAATAAGCTTTCTCCCTGACTAGGCCTGCATCCAACATGCCCCCAACACTAACATGTGGCTCATCCCGAGCCACCTAAACCTTGTGCGCTCTTTTGATCTCTCCTACGAGAGCCTAAAACTTCTTTGTGAGTTCCTTTGCTTGTGTTTGAGCCTGCGCAGTCTTCTCCCTAAGTGCGTCCAATACTTGCACTACAATCTCGTCGTTGATCATCTCTATGCACTCTGCCTGAGTTTGTGCCATGTTCTTCTTTACGTCTTCCGCCTGTGTAATGACCTCTATTGCCCGATCCTAAAGTGGTTCCATTTGAGCTTGGAACTCCTTCTTCTGTGTCTATCCGGCTATGAGTTTTTCCTGCAGATTCTTCATATCTTGTGCCCCTTTAACATGCTCTGTGATCAACATCGTCTTTTTTCTCTGCTTGAGGTCCTAGATATTTGCGCTTATCCTCTACCAGCTTCATCCATAGTTGTTCTACTTTCTCGAACAAGTCGGATACTGCATTGACTTGTCGCTCCATCTCCTCTATCTGTGTTGTTGCTTCATGCTTCCTCTTCTCCTTCACCTCTGGCGGAGTGGTAGGTACGATTTGTTCCCGGAGGTGCTTGATATCTTCCCTATATTTATCAATTGTCTGGACAATTTGATCAATCTTCTGCGTCGCTGTGAGCTCTGTTGTCTGCACGCTCTTCAGAATTTTCTCATAGGCTACAACCAATCCATGTTCAATCCTATCTGTGTGGTATTTCTCATCTTTGGTCTCGAGCTTGACCTTCTCAAGCACCAATTCCAATTCTTCTCGGTTGTCCTTTGTCTGCTACAATTTTTTTGCATCTGTGCGACTGTACCTCCTGCGCGACGCTGACTTGCAGTTTATACAAGGCCTTGGTTGGTATCTGTGTCATTACCAACTGTATTTGGGCCAAATCCTTCAAGGGTGTCTGACCCAAAATTTCATCCATGCACAACATGCTAGGTGTGATGTGAAATGTTGACCTCGACTGTGTTGTCATCTGGATCCTACCTAGCTCTCTCGATCCAGCCTCAGCTCTTGTCTGTGATGCTGCTTGGACTGATTCTATTCCATTGTCGACCCTCTATGTTTCTCTGATTTGCTCGAGAAGCCGCCTCATGTTTTCCAGCTCATCCTGCATCATATCCCTTTGGCGCTAGGCTTCATCAAAGTCCTTCGTTGTTCGATCCTGGACCATCTAGACTACGAGGTCAACGTCGTCCTTCGTGATCATGTATTCTGGTGGCCTTATGTGCACCTTAGATTTCTTGCACGCAACCCCCATTTGTATAATTGGCCTCTTAGTCTAGCCTTGCTCCTACTGAGTAGCGCTTAATGTGGTCCCCTGTGTTGTCTCAGTCTATTTTTCCTGTTCCTATGGCGCCTAAGTGTTGTTCTTCTTCCCCTCCTGAGTGCCTTTCTTGGACACACCCCCTTTCTTCTGTTGCACCGGGTTCTGACATGTCCTTGGCTTCTTAGGCACTGTTTTTTCTTCTGCAAGTGTCTGTTCCTGCCCTCCCCCCACCTCCTTATCTACGAGCATCTCTTGATTCAGGATTGGAATCCTCCAGTCATCGTTCCAATCCCTGATGGTCATTTCTACATCCTCTTCCTTGACGCAGTAGCACAGTTGTAGCCATTGGTTGTCAGGATCCTTCCATGCTTGGATCCACATTGTATGCCTGGTCGCTTTAAAGTTGGCTATACCCTGATATTGTGTGACCACCTCTGGTGCAATCCGCTAAGTGTTGGTGATGCTTTCCTACAAGTCATTGTAATATCCTTCGAACATGCATGCATTCATCCTTTTGTTCTTGGGGTCTGAAGTGATCCCCATCAATAGGTATCGCGTTGCGTGGTAGGGATTGGATCTCATGGCAAAGAATGAATACTTAGGATCCTTCCATCTGACCAAGGCGATCAAGATGAGTAGCCATGAATAATGAAATTTTGTCCCCAGGTCTTGCGTGTCCTTGGAATCTTCCAGGAACAGATTTAACAAGTACGGGGCCCAACTGAGTGTGGTGCCCTCTGCACACTGTGCTACAACTGCGACGACCTTGACAGGGACTTCCTCCTTGTGGAATTTCCTGAGTAGCTTGCATGCCATTATTTTTGTGGCCATCATTGTGGCTGCATCACTAATGCACTTAATTATGATTCTGCGCGACCCCCTTTCTGTACCATACTTCTTCTTCATTTCCTCGGCTAGTGCCTTATCCTTTGTCTTGTCATCAAGGAACTGCGTAGGTGTCTCCCCCCGTGTTGGTAGTCCTGTGATGTATGCTATGAGATCCACATTTTTCGGACAAGTTGTTCCAGCCATAGGTATCCTCTGTGGGTGACTGCCATCAGTCACTTGACGCAGTTGTTTGCGTCTCGGCCCCTCCGAAAGTGCGGGATGTCTAACAGGCCTAGAATCCCGATTTTGGCCAGTCCGACTGCCCACTGTCTTCGTTGGTTAATTAGTTCGCCAAAGGGTCCTAAGCCCACATTTTCTAGGTAAACTTGCTTGGAAAACTCTGGAAACTTGTCCAGGTCTATCACATCGTGGTATGAATACCACAATTTCTCCACGTGGCCTAACATGTTGTCCATGACATGCACGCCATCTGGAATGTGCAACAAGACTATGGCTGTGGTGGATTTCTTGCGCAGTGATCTTTCTATTGGTTGTTTGCCCTTGCGTTGTGGTGGTTGGCTTGAGGTTCCAGCCTCCATCGTTCTCTCTTATGCATACTCCTCTGCTCGATCAATGACATCTTCCACTGTGCCCTCCCGTGGATGTTCCAGCATGGTTGTGTGTGACCGTTCTAGCATGGTCATTTTTTCCTGGTTTGGGACTGTCCCATTGACTCTCAGGGCTTCTTCAAGGTTTTCAGGGTGCGAATGATTGCCCGAGTCCTCATCTTGTTGGCCCTGTCCTATTTCTAGCATATCAATGTCCATTCTCACTGGTGTTGTCTGCTGGGTTTCCTCCACCACTAGTGTGGGGCTTCCTGGTTCCATGTTGGGTGACAAGATTTCATCCAAGTTGATGACTTATGGAGGATGAGGTGGTTGTTGTTCGCTTCCCTATGGTTGCGGTGGTGGTATGACGTTGGTTTAAGGTCGTCTGCAGGTCTGGCTCAACGCTCCTAGTTTAGGTGGTGCCATGGTGTTAAAAATGTTCTCCGCCGAGATTAGTGGGCTCTGTAACCTCTGCCAACTCGCTCTCTACTCTGTATACTCTATCATTCTATGATTTTCCCAATTTCCCAATAACCCTGCAAATCCTGGCGTGCCTCCCTTATATAGAAATTGGATGAAACTTCCCGGAGACGTTACCGAAATTATGTTTTAAATGAACTGGTGCTTCCTGCGTACTTGCCATTGATTTCTCTTGTCGTTTCCAGTTGGCACGATTAATGTGGTGTCATATCACTCGTTCTTGTCATTCGATTTTGATAGCCATCGTTCATTGGTGCTTATTTGTCGTACCTTCCATTTTCGTTGTTTTTGCCTTTTAGTGATCGTTGGTCCTTTCTTTGCCATGTTAGCGTTTCCGAGTGCGCGTGCTCATTCTCTTTTTTGCACACTACGCCTTTATTGTTATCTTTTGATTTCCAGCGTTGTAACCCCTCTGTTTGTTTTTGTTTTTTTTAAGTGCTAGGAGGTCGACTGTCCCTATACAACTTCAGTTGACTCCCATTGATTATCCCTCTGAGTTATGTTTCTCCTAAATCCTTCAATTGTACAACTCCCCCATCTATGGCAATCTTTACTTCTTATGGTCCTAACCAATGCATTCTGATTTTTCCTAGGTTATGAAGAGATTTACTATCATACACCAAGACTAGGTCTCCTTCCTTGAAAATTTTCCTCTTGATATGTCTATCATGCCAAGCTTTGTCCCTTGCTTTCTATACTTCTTGGTGAAACCCTGCTAGAATCCTATCTTCCTCCATCATCATTAGCTGATTCAACCTTTCTTGTATTGTGCCTCGCTTTGTCATGTTTGTAATTGCTGCTACACACATAATAGGTACCAAAAATTCTATTGGCACCACTGCTTCTTGTCCATACACCAATTTGAACAGTGTCTGCCCTGTCAACTTTTTGCATGTGGTCATGTACACCCACAATACTTCTAGTATCTTCAAGTCCCAATCCTCCCTATTAATGTTGTAGATCTTTGTTAGTGCATTCTCGAGGACTTTGTTAAAGGTTTCCACAGTTCCATTTGCTTGAGGATGATATGGTGTACTCTTTTGATGATAAACTTCAAACTCCTCAGTCATAGCCCTAATAGTGTTGTTAATGAAGTGAATGCCTTGGTCACTCATCAAAATCCTTGGGCATCAAAATCTAGTGATCACTTGCTCAAACAAGAAGTATGTTGTTGTCTTTGCACTGCAATCTTTTATTGGTGCTGCTTCTACCCATCTTGTTAAGTATTCTGTTGCAGTGATAATGTACCTTGCTCCTGACCTTTTTGCTGGTGGGTTAATTGGTCCCACAAAATCTATTTCCTATTTTTCGAATACCTGCAAGGTTACTTGTGGTCTCATGGGCATCTCATCCATTCTATTTGGTTTACCAACCCTCTGACATACATCGCATTTCTGGCAGTATTCCTTTGAGTCTCTGTGAATAGTTGGCCACCATAGTTCTGCACACAATACCTTCTGCGTGGTAGCTTTGCCTACATAGCTTCCTCCTGCTATTCCCTCATGGGATTTTTCTAATATCCTTGGTCTTTCATGTTCTAGCACACAATTTCTCAAGATGATATCTGCACACATTTTGTATAACTGTCTTGCAATCAATTGATAATCTGCAGCCTTGACTACCGGATTTTTCCTCTGTGTAGTGTTGAATTCCTATGGCACAGTCCATGTACTTAGGTACTGGATGATGTCTGTGAAGTATTCATCGACTATTTGGACTGAAAATAGTTGTGCGTCAGGAAATTTTTCCTCTAGATTCATAGGTTCCTCCCCATTAGTGATCCTCGACAAGTGATCAGGTCCTGCGTTCAACTTTCCTGGTTTGACTATCACTTCAAAGTCAAATTCCTGGAACAACAATAACCATCTACAAATTCTCCCCCCCAACACTGGCTTGTTTATGAGGTATTTGAGCATTGAATGGTCTGTGAACATCTTGAAATGTTTTCCCAATAAATAATGCCTGAACTTTTGAAGCGCATAGACCATAACTAAGCCTTCCCTCTCTGTTGTATTATAATTTTGCTTCGATTCTGACAATGTTTTGCAAGCAAATGCTATAGGATGGTCTAGTTCTCCTACTCCTGGTTGCGCCAGAACAACTCTAAGTGCTATGGTTGATGCATCTACATGGACGCAGAGTGTCTTTTCCCAATCTGGGAATAATAATATTGGTGTGATTACCATCTTCTCTTTCAGGGTGTCCAATATGTGCTGACAATCCTCATTCCACCGAAACTCGTTGTCTTTTCTAAACAATTTCTCCATTGGCACGGTGATCCCCGCATACCCATTTATAAACTTCCTGTAGTAACCTATGTGTCCTAATGTCACTCTCAATTGGAAAACTATTTTTGGTGGTGGTAGGTTAACAATTACGACAATCTTGGCATGATCTACTAGCAAGCCTTGCTTGCATACTATATGGCCCAATAGTATCCCAAAAGGTGTTTAGAAGATGCACTTCTTGATATTTAATGATATCTGACACTGCCTACATCTTTCTAACATCAGCCTCAACACCCCTACATGGTCTTTCAACAGACTATAGACTGTTCAATCGTCCAGATATAGCTCTAGAAACTGGTGGATAAATTCTTTGAATGTAGCTATGACTAGTCTGGAAAATATTGTTGGTTCATTCTTCAGTCCAAACGACATGACTGTATACTGGTAGGATCCCCATTCCTTGGAAAAAGTGGTCTTATATCTGTCTTCCGGTGCTATCTTGATCTGATGGTATCCTGAGAATCAGTCAGTGAATGAATAAGCTTCTTGTCCTCCTACATTCTCCAACACCTCATCTGTGAAAGGAGTAGGAAACAAGTCATGTAGGGACACATCGTTCAACTTCCTCAAGTCAACACATATTATTATCCCCCCTTGTTTCTTCTCTTGAACTACCATTGGGCTTGCCCATTATGATTCCTCTACAGGTTCTATGATTCTAACCTCCAACATCCTATCGACTTCAGCTTTGACTTTTTGCTTATATATCGGGTTTAGTCTGTATGGTCGTTGTCTGATCGATCTTGCCCCAGTTATGAGCATTATCTTCATTTCACCTAGCTCTCCTGCTATGCCTTTCATCTCTGTGAACATTGTTGGGAATAGGTCGTTGTACTCGTGCAAAAAATATGTTATGCTTTCCACTTTTTTCTCATCCCAGTAGTCTCCGATGCTGGCCATTTTGGGATTCTCAACTGTCCCAATGTTGACTTTCTTCAACTTGATCGATGCAACAATTACTTATGATTCTAGAGGTGGACCTTCCACTTATCTTTCGCCTTCAACTTCCTCAATCTGAATATCACGCGGGTCATCTTCATATGGTGCTTCTTCCTGTACGTGGTAACATGAGAATAATTATTTTATTGTATGTCCATTTTGTTGTTGTTCTTTTGTCATGAGTTCAACTTCTGGTTCTTTAATGAATATCACCCCTTTGATTTGTTTAAGTGTTCTGTCTATGTTGGGGTTCTCATGCTCAAATGAGAAAGTGACTATAAAGTTTTTTTGTAATATTGTCCAGCTCGTAGTTCCTCTGCGTAATTCCTAGTTTGTATACCAATTTGCTGGGATGCCTTCTAATGTGTGAAAAAAATGGTGAGGCCATTCCTCCAGTGGTGTCATCCTCCATAGCGTTCTGCGCTTCTCCAAGTGTTTCGTTGGTGCCCCCTGTCCGTCATATTTTTGTAGCAGGTTGCTTCCTTGTTCTGTGCCAAACCTAATGCGCAGTGACCACTTACATTGGTACCAGTCTTTAACTGTTTCTTTGTGTGCACCCCACGATCTTGCAGGTGTTGCATTGAGTGTTATATCTAGGGCTAAGAGCCTCTGATCTTCTAACACTTCATATTCATATCGTGTTAACAATGGTTCTAAGTCATTCACCCCATGGAAGCTGGGAGGTTCCCTTATCTCCGTACCTACCCATCTTACTGCGTGGTCTATTCTTCCACATCTTGTTGTGGAGACTTCGTGTAACCTCTGCTGCCAATTTTCTAAGCCCGTATCTGAGTCTGACGCACTTGAGGTGATGCTTCGCCAACTGAGTACCCCATCTGCAGTCAGGTTCACATAATCTTCATCTCACGCAATTGTTCTGTACAACTGGTTAATTTCCTCTAGGTCTAAGCAAGTAGGTTCTACGAACCTTTCCCCTTCTCATGGGTCCAATGGCGCAATGACTCTGTATTCTCTTGACTCGAAGGTCATATTTTGCGTCTTTAAGTTGATTATGTCCCGGTTATCAAACTTCCAATCCAATCCAAGCAATGTCGGATAAGGTGTTGTGCCATCCACTATCTCGATTAATTCGAAGTTGACTTTAGTCCACACTCCATCCAGATCTACTGCCACTCCTTTTAGTCTTCCAATTGGTAGAAATATGTGTTGATTTGCTAGTTTCAGCTGAACATGTGAATATCCTAATGTGGGTTCTCCCATGCATTGCCATGTCTTTTTAGGTAATACATTTACTTCGGATCCTAAATCCAATATAATATCTCCCATGTTGAAATCTCTAATGTTGGTGTTTAGTCTGAATTCCCTATTTGGTCTCCTTCTTGTATGCAAATGATTAACTGTTTTCCGTTCTAGATTTCCTTCTGCCTCTATGCTACATATTTCTAGCATATTTTGTAATACTTTAACAGAGGATGGATCATTTAGTAGTCTAACACAGTATTGCAAAAAACCCTTAATGGTACTTACTTGTCCCAGTGGTTGTGTTTTTTCGATGTGATCCAGCGATGGAGGCATCTCGTACGCTAGTACTTCCTTATTATGTTGCAGAGTTGATGTCGATGCAATGTATGGCTTCATGAATTCTTATCTAGCTTGCTTGAATATCTCCTTCTCGTTCTGCGCATCAAATTGCTTCTTTGTTTTGGCATTCTTCTTCACCCATTGGTGTTGTATTGGCTCTTGTCTTACTATGTCGTTTCCTGTTTTAGCTCCTCCCCGTGTAACTATGTTGATGTTTCTTCCCTCATCCCTTGCTTGTGCTGAAATCCATTGAACTTTCCGATTGTTCTGATTTCTCTTCTCCTGGATCTTCCCTAATAGTGTTGGACATTCTTCCATGTCATGATCTGATGCACGACAATACATACAGGTCGTTGATGGAAGTGGGCATTCTTTTGCATAGTGTCTTGGTTGTTGACAATTGTGGCATACCATTAGTCCTCTGCCTCTTCCAAAACCTCCTCTTGCTCTTACTCCACCTCTGTAGCTAGCATGATCCCCTCACAATGAGTTGTATGGAGGCGCTTGGTTATACTGCACCGTATTATAGTGTGGATGCGCAGTATTATACTGTGGTTGCACAATGTTATATTGTTGCTACCCATTGTTATATTGTTGTTGCGTAGTGTTGTACGAGGCTGGTACTTGGTTAAATTGAGGTATGGATTGCTTGGTCATCATTTCTGCCTGCACCCTGTATGCCTCTGATGTTATTTCCCTCATAAGTTCCATGGTTCTGCAATCTTTCTCATCATGGCCTACTGACTTGTAAAATTTGCAATACGAGCTCTTCGGTACTATCTGGTATCATTGGGTGGTGGTATGGATCATGACCCTGTTTCTTACAGATCTCACACCATAGTCCTCCTGTTGGTAATGGTTTTTTCATTCCTGCTGCCATGTACTGCGCGAATGTCGGACATTCGTTTATTATGGTGTCCTTTTGTCCTACACATGGTACACCAAACGACTTCTCTTTTGTCCTTACCCTTGTTCTGGTTTAGCTTGAACATTAAGTTCTTCAGATCCTCCTTTAGCTCCTCTATGGCTGGATCTGTCTTCTGGTATTGGTTTTCTTCCAGTTGTAGGGTTTCTTGTAGAGCCTCATCCCACGTCTGAAATGTTTGTTGTCGCAACAGATACTTCAAGTGTGGCAACAGTGAATTGACGAACAAATGCCTATGTTGCATATTTGTCATGACATATTTTAACTTTCCCTTCAATCATTTGAATCTCTGGTCAGTCTCCCATATAGATTTTTTTGGTTTCTGTTTAATCTCTATCATCTTGTTCATGTATTGATCCTCTGAACTAGGCTTCTGGAACTCATTTATCAACAACTTCTTGATATCTCCAATCGTTCTGGTTGTCCCTGACGGACTATTTGTAGCTAAACTCATGTACCAATCTAGTGCACGATCTCTTAGCATGATAACTAACTGTGTAAGTTTATTGTCCTCGTCTATGATCTATTTTTCTTCCTAGATATTTTCACAGATAAACAAGTGCTTCTCCGGGTCCTCCGATGCCTCTCCTTTGAATTTTGGTAACTTGATGGTGGGATCATGTCCTGCCATCCTGAATGCTGAACTACTACCTCTGTGTGGTGTAGATACTTGACTACCGCTTCCTAAACTGGCTCCCCCAGTTTTTGTTCCTTGTGTATATGTACTTCATGCTATCTTCCTTCTCCCAAAATTTGGTTGTCTAAATGGTGGTGTTCTTCTTGGTGTATTAGTCGCACATGGGTTGATGGTTTCCACACTGACACTGATATGGATAGGAGTGTTGCCTTCTATTTCCGCTCCTGGACCTCTTGTTTTCCTCTCATATGTCGTGCGTAGGATTTCGTCAATCTTCTCCATAGCCCAGAGATCCTATACTTCCTCTTCATCACTTTCCAAGCCTTTCCTCGCGATTATGACTCTCTTCTTGGTGTTCACCTTATATTGGTAGGGTACTCCACTGTGCGTCTTTCCAATTGTTGCCATGATCCGGTTGATTTAGTCTTCGTCCATCATAATTGGGTCCAAGGCCTCCTCCTTCTTTCCTTTATCCCCTTATCCTTCCATCTCTCCTTCTCCTGTCAGTGCTTTCCCCCTTCCCCCATGCACGCAAGGAAGTTTAGTTGTCTGACTCCATTGTCATTACGCCTTTGTTATATAGTAATATCTCAATGGAAGTATATAATGATCTAATGTACCTACCTCAAGGTCCCTTCAAGAAATCTTTCTCATTTGCGCTGTACGACTTCGTTGTATATACTACAAACTCTATGATAAATCCGACAACAATGTTGTTTAACCAGAAATCTATTGTGCGCGTAAACTTATTATCAACTTGTTGTAACTGCGCGATCTCTTCAGGATTCCACTCTAGATGTCTGATCTGATTTGTAGGATGGTTGTCTTTCAATATTTTTATCCACATCAGCAATATATGTGGGAAATCACAGAAAAAGACTTCATGCAAGTCACTGAATACATACTTGTGCAAATATTTGCACGATGTTAACTTCGAATTTCAGTTTATCTTTCTACGCAAACTCTAGCTCCTTTGTCTTCAACCAACTCTCTATCTCTGCCTTCGTTGGATTCCACGGTCTCAACATCCCCTTTCAGATTCATATTTCTTCAACAATTCATTGTCCGATTCGATATCTTTTTGACGCGTATTGCCCCCATTCTCACATACTCAATCCCAGTTTCTTCCACACAACCGGCAACCGAACCATTTGTTGGTTTAATATCTACTCTTCTATTGGTCTTGAGGATTCTTTATGGGGTATTTTGATTCTAATTTACCATCACAGATTGACCCTGGTTCATATTTAGTAAGCTTCCCAACAAAATCCCTTTAAAACTAACGGCCCCTCTGGTAAACCAGAAGGCAACGCAGTACATAGAGTGTACTGCACAGTATCACTCAAGATTGCTCTATGGGTGGTTGCAATACTCAGGTGTTTACAACCTGAGACTGAGCGAGATCTGTGGTTCAGTGTTGTAAACTTTATTCATTTAGTCTAACATCTAGTTATAACATTCATTCTATGCATGCATGTGGAACACCAGATCTATTAAGTTACTTCATTTATCTAACATTCATCAATTAATCAGACATAAAGACACATTCATTCATTCACATAACAAAGTGTTACCATGATTCACCCCCTCCTGGGCTACGTCCAAAAAGATCTGGCTCTCAGGATTTTATTATAGTTCAGAATTGTATCATGCCGTGCGTGGTTACAATCTTAGATCTCCCCCTTTTCCACAACCTCCTCGATCCCTGCGAGGCTGACTAGATCACACTAGGCTCCTCAACCTGTGATCTAACCCTCGGGATCGAGTCGCTCACTCCCCCCCTTAGCTCACCAGCTTAATGACTCATACAATTATTATATCTCTCTCCCTTTATCTCTGTCATCCTGGTCGTATTACATCTTTCTCCTCTAAGTGCTACTTATTTACATCCTTGGCTCACCAACCATTACAATACATTACAAAAACCCTAACCCTAGCGTTGTTAGGTCTTCCTTGCATGCACACTTTGCCTGCTTCTCTCACATGTGCTGCTTTTCCTTCCAGTTGTCTCTTCCTTCTTGCATGCTTCTCCTCCAAAAATAACCTTTCTCCCTGACTAGGCCTGCATCCAAGACTCATCCGGAGCCTCTCAGGTGGTGCGTGCTCCCTAAATAGCCTCTGCCAAGATGTGGAATTTCCCTTCTAGCTCTTCCCCTTTATCTCTGTTCTGTGCAACTTTCTCTGTGAGATCTTCTACCCTCTGTGTTGTGTTGTGATTTTTGAGAGATTTCGCGCTCTCAACATGGTCCTGAGCCATTCTCATCTTTTCCTTCTCCAGTTTCACAATAATTTGCGTTGCTTGCTCTTGGAGAGGTTCTAACTGGGCTAGCCTTGCTTGCTTGTTGTTTTGCGTAGTCTTCAGTTCTCCTGCAGGGTCTTCATCTCTTGTGTTCCCTTCACTCGCTCTGTGATGCTCATGGAATTTTTCCTCTACTTCAACTCCTGGATTGCAGTGTTGATTACCTCCTCTTGATAATCTAGTTGATGGATCTTATCATCTTCTTCCAGTGTTGTCCATAGCTACGCGGTCCTGTCAAACAGTTGTGTGACCATTTTAGCTTCTTTCTCCATCACTTCCACTTGCAGGGCTTCTTGTTGTTCCATTTTAGCTAGAACTTCCGGAGGAGTAGTTGGAGTTATTTTTTCTTTAAGTTCCTCAATCTCCTTCTTGTAGTTCTTGAGAGTCTGCACAATGATTTGGATCTGTTCTTCCACATTTCTCATGGCTACCTACGCGCTATATGGAATCCTTGTAAGGACTTCCTTCAACTTCGATTCTAAATTATATGTGCGTTGTCTCTCCTCTTTTGTCTTGAGCTTTAACTGCTCGACTACTAGTTCCAGGGCATCGTTGTCATTCCTAGTTTCCTGCAATTTCACCGCATTTGTCCTTGCGCACGATTGCACTTCTTGTGCGACACTGACTTGTAGTTTGTACGGTGCCTTGGTTGGTATCTTTGCTAGTACCAACTATACTTGTGCCAGATCCTTGCGTGGTGTCTGGGCTATAACCTCGTCCAACTACAACATCTCCGATGTTACTTGGAAGCTTGGACTCACCTACGCTATGGTTTGTATGGTATGTTCTTCGCTCGGCGCGGTCCTTTCCTCTGCTTATGTTGCTGAGGGGAAGGTTTCGTTCCCCTTTCATGCCTTTGCGCTTCTTGTATTTGTTCTAGGACTTGGATGATGTCGACCAACTCATTCTATATCCTGCCTCTTTGGTGCTCTACCTCTTCAAATTCCTCGGTTGTGTGATCTTGTACTCTTTCGGCAACAAGATCGGCATCGTCCTCGATGATTGTGTACTCAGGTATATGCTTATGAACCTTGTCCTTCTTGCACGGTTCCCCTGTATGTATAATTAGGCGCTTGGGTGGCCCTGTTTCTTGTGGAGTGGCTGTCGAAGGGGTTTCTTGTGTCGTTGTGTTCCCCTTTTCTTGTTTTTCATGTGTCGGGGCAATGTCCTTCTTCCCTGACTGTGCATCCTTCTTTGGAGCACTGCCCCTCTTTTGCTGCAACGACTTTTGCCTGGGCTTCCCCTATTGTGTTGGCGTTTTGGGCGCAACGTTGTCTCCTACAGGTGTCTTAGATGACCTTGCTTCTACCTCCTTCCCTTTTAGCATTTCCTTGGTAATGACTAGGATCTTCCAGTCGTCTTGCCAGTCTCGTATTGCCATTTCCACCTCCTCTGCATTGATGTAGAAACAAAGTTGCAACCATTCTTTTGTTGGATCCCTGCGCGCTTGGATCCACATGTTGTTCCGCGTAACCCTAAAGTTGGCTACTCCTTGATACCGCGCGACTACTTCCAGAGTTATCCTCCAATCTTTAGCTATGCTCTCTTGGATGTTGCTGAAATACCGAGAAAAGGTGTCGACATTGCCACTTCTTCATTTGGGGTCCGAAGTGCTTCCCATTGATGTATATCGCGTTGCGCGACAACGACCTACTCTATCACAAAAGTAGGAGTAGGGAGGCTCCATCCACCTGATTAGTGCTATCATAATCAATAGCCAAGAATAATGGAACTCTGTTCCCAAGTCCTGCGCGTCCTTGCAGTCGTCGAGGAACAGGTTCAGTAGATATGGGGCCCAACTGAGCATGGTGTTGTTTGCGCACTGAGTTGTAGATGCGACAACCCTTGTAGGGACGTCTTCCTTGCGACATTTGCGTAGCAATTTGCATGCCATTAGTTTTGTGGCCATCCTAGTGGCTGCGTCGTTGATTCTCTTGATGTGAATCCCGAACGATCCTCTCTTTGTCCCATATGTTTTCTTCATCTCTTCGCCGAGGGCCTTTTCTTTAGTTTTGTCATCCAGGTACTACGTTGGAATCTTTCCCATTGATGGTAGACCTGTGATGAACGCAATTAGTTCTATGTTGATGGAGACGAGTTCTTCCATCCATAAGAAGCCTCCATGGAGGACTGCCATCAACTGCTTGACGCAGTTATTCACTTTTTCCCCCTACCGAAGTGGGGATGTCTATAAGGTTCATGATCCCTTTGTTTGCTAGGCCTGTCGCCCATTGTTTTGGCTGCATTATGGGGTCTCCAAATGGTCTTGTGCCTATGCTCTCCATGTACACCTGCTGCGCAAATTTAGGGAATTTTTCAGTGTCACATACATCATGATCTGTGTATCTCAACCTTTTTTTCTGTCTTCACTTTCTACTTATATAATGGATTCAGTCTGTAAGGTCTTTGCCTGACGAGTCTTGCCTTCAGTTTGAGAGGTATACACAAGGCGTGACCTCACATTGTTTGTATGACTTTGGACCTTCAAGTAACTCCATTCTTACAATTTGTATATAAATCCATATAGATTAATATGATGTGCCTTAGTACAAATAATGCAACCACATCATTGTTTATGTTAATTCTTACACATGACTCTTAGATTATGGTGTAACAAATACTTAAGCTAATTTTGACATAAGCATAGATGAATTCAAAAATCAAGCAAATATATTGGTGCGAGAAATAGGCAACAACTCGTTTCTAAATTCCATCCCATAAGATGAAACTATACAATGGGATACATATAGTGAAACCTAAACACAACTACTAATCCACAACTAACCAACCACCAATCTATGTACAATTTTAGGAAGGTGTATAAACAACCTACCAAATGAAATATAATAAAATTTATTTCTTGTCTAATCATATCCTAAATTACAAATGAGTATAAAATTCAAAACAATGGAGAGACAAATAAAAGAAGATGACCTATTATGATTGTTGGTCCCCTGAACATGATTGCTTCTTGAATTGTCCATTCACGTCAATACACCTAAGCTAAGTTGGGTTGTGTTTTTGCAAACAAAGCACACACAATAAAATAATGTAATGGTATATAAGCATGATTGAATTTTGGAGTTATGTCACTAAGTCATAATGACATAACCATGAAAGTAAATATTAGTGTGTATGACATAGTGCAAGTATACCAGTCTAATATGCATTAAAGTTTACCATTATAATGTGCATCTCACATTGATGATTTTGTGTAACTTTGCAATTCTTGTATAATAACCAAAAATTACATTCATACAAACAAATTATTTAAATAAATTATCATTAATAATAACACTAATCATAAACTTAATTAACTTTTAAATCAAAATTAATATATTCTTTATTTTTTTCATTGAAAATAATTCCCAAGAAAATTAAAACTTGGGACACTTTTTCTTATTCAAAAGAGAGTATATAGCATAAAATGGACAATGTGAACTTAATGCACTTAACCTATTAATTAGAAACTTACACGACATATTAAATTACCAATAATAACAATTAGTCCACCTCCTTACGTGACTTATAAATAAAAATTAAAATAATTCAAAGGTTTAGAAACTTACACGACATATTAAATTACCAACAATAACAATTAGTTCACCTTCTTACGTGACTTATAAATAAAAATTAAAATAATTCAAAGGTTGGAGCCATTGTTACACACCATAAAAAAAACCTATATTAAACAAGGCTACTAGGTAGTATATATCTGCCGAATATAATAATGAAATTATTGTTTAAGGAGATAAGAAGAGAAGGAGCAGGCATGAAATGATTAGATGGCATAAATATTTATTACAATAACATTGGGGGAGTGAAGGCAACAATAAGAATTCAAATTCTTTGGCCAATAAGATCTCAAATAAATAAAATTTAAAATAAATCATTATTTTTCAAAACTTTAAATAAAAAGGTGTATATTTTTTCGTCAACCATGAACTAATAGAAAGTCAAGCCTAACTCAAAGCTATATACCATGCCTATCAACATGTATAAAAAGAAAAGTGATGCAATATTTATTTATTTATTTAGTGTATCTTACTCAAATTATTCATTAAGTTAATATAGGTTGATAGATTGATACCAAACTATGAACACAATTATATAAATAAAAAATTATTATTATTTAAAAATAAATAAATAATAATTTGATTATATATACATAAAAAATAATTATATAATTAATTAAAATTAATTATAATAATTGTTATATATAATTTAAATAATATAATGTTATAACAAAAATATTAATATTGAAAATCATTATTTGTAATTTAAAAATACATAATATGTTACTTGATGTTGAGATAGTTTAATAATGTAAGTATTGAAATATCAAAAATATCTAGACATATTAAGCCCAATTTTTAGCAAAGAAAAGAGGGAAAAGAGGGAAGATATTATGGTCATTAAGTGGAAGAGGTTGTTAGTTGAAAGTGAGGTTACTTATAAAAAAACAACATAATAAGTGAGTTAGCAATAATCATATGACCTACTTCAAAATGGGCCATGCCAATGATTTTTTTAGTGACCAAATAAATGAATTATATAGGATACGATTGTATTTTTCCAATAGAAACAATGTTTAGTAACGATAGTGAAGAGAGTGTAATGTAGACGTGAACCATTGATTTGTATCACTATTTGAGATATGGGATGAAATCAATCATTAAGTCATGGATTAGAGAGTTCGAGATCCACCTGGAAGATATCAACAATGTAGTGGAAGATTGTGTGGATATCGATTGCATTTAGGATGTAGACTACTAGTAAATGAGATCATTCTCCAATTTGGCCAAGCTAAGTAAATCCTAGTAACAAAATGGAGTAATAAGTTAGACCACTAATGTTGTTGCTATCTTGACTATGAAAACACAACAATGTTATTGCTCATGGATATTTATTCCACTATTGTATTTTTACGTCATAAGGCATTACCCTTTTAGAATCATATGTTTTTCCACTGCTCATGGTCATCTGATCTATTCGACAACCATCAATCCAATCGGAGCATCCATATCGAGAATAACTAGAACGGAGCAAGGGAGTCAACGTAGCTTTCTTTCCTGGAGACTTATGAGTTTTCGTTTGTGTTGAATTCCTCCAATCTAGAGAAGGGAGAAGTCTTTATGGTAGAGAGTTTTTGTATAGCTCTTGTTCGACAACACAGGTATTCCAACAGAGGACGAACACCTTCAGTAACCACTCACATAACCAGATCAAAGATCAACACACCGATGTTTTCACGTGGTAAAACCCCTACGGGGAAAC